>JAVDPK010000490.1:174015-233212 GCA_034780415.1 Cichlasoma orientale | reverse complement strand
TGTGTGTGTGTGTGTGTGTGTGTGTGTGTGTGTGTGTGTGTGTGTGTGTGTGTGTGTGTGTGTGTGTGTGTGCAGGCTCTCAGAGGACTCCACGCTGACAACATTAGATGCACTTAAAGCGCGGATACGAGACTTGGAGAAACAGCTGTCTAAAGGAGACAGATTTAAATGCCTCATCTGCATGGTGAGTGTGACGGCAAATTAAACCAACAGAGCAGAGACGCAGAAAAGAGCGATAACAGCACGGTAACAGAAACAGGTGATGTTACTGTAGGGACCTGTGTTTTGGGCAGTAGATCAATATTGTTAGTCATCTTCTTTCAGTCGAATTTAAATATCATATTTCTGTAACAATACTTTGAACCATTGGTATCTATTTTTTCCGTCTCTCTCTCTCTTTTTTTTAAGAAGTTCAACTTTTAATTTAGTAATATTAAAATGTGTTTGCCATGCTGCTTAAATTATTTGCAACTCCTTATGATCAAATTGTACATCAGTTCTAGTTAATCTTAAAATTGACCGATACAAAACAAATATTTATAATTTTGGTTCTTAAACTCTGGTTCTGTAATATGTATTCTGTTAATTAGTGACTTATTATATATGAAATGATTTAACAACATTAAACAATGAATTATTTAAAGGTTTATTAACAAAGAGGCCACAAACTCAGCACACATTGCTCTTCAAAGTTGACCCAAGCTTTTGAGCATTTTTTTCTACTATTTTACATTTCGCAAAGTAGATTATATTATTGGAAATAACTAATCTTTAATTAGTAATTACGATTTGAACCATCTTATTTCTGGTCTAGGGTGACATTAAATACGTTTTGTTGTGATTGACTTGGTGAAAATTTAAATTTAAACATTTCCAAAAAATATCCATTAAAAGCTAAAATTTAATGTTGTGATAAATCAGAAAACCCAAATTGATTCAAAAGTTGCTTTCTTCCAAATGCTCTGATTGTAGTTTCACATGGACACCTAGTGGCAGCCTCTTTGCACTACAGGTGAGAATTCTCCACCTGTATTATGCCTGTTTCTGTGTGCAGGACACCTACACGACACCGCTCACCTCCATCCAGTGCTGGCATGTTCACTGCGAGGAGTGCTGGCTGCGAACTCTGGTAAAAAGCCTGATTTATGCTGAACATAAAAATGATGTAAAATGACTGGAACGTGCGTAATGAAGGTCTGACTCTTCTTTTTCTAAGGGAGCAAAGAAGTTGTGTCCTCAGTGCAACACCATCACCTCACCTGGAGACCTGAGGCGGGTTTTCCTGTGACTCACATTACGAGCGGAGGGATTTCTCCCGTTTTGACCAATCAGGGTCGGACTTGTCGGGCAGCTGGCCTGTCATGCAAGCCCACCTCTCCCCTCTCCCTCCTCCTCCTTCTCACTCCTTTTTGGTCTTACCATCTTTGTACTCCTAACAGCTACTAACTAACTGAGTGCGACCTCTGACCTGTACAATATCCATGTTTCTGCTGCAACATCCACCAGATCAGAAGAAACATCTGAAACCAACTGAGAGCTCAGGCACTGAAAATCAAGCAGAGAAAAACAAAATGTTTTGGGACAATATTTATCAATTTTTTAAAAAATATTTTTTTCTGTTTTATGGAAAAATAACTGAATTGAATTGCAAAGCACATGTACATAATTTTGTGTATGTATGTTTGGAGTGGTGTGTGTGTATATGATGTTGACTAGCAGACTGTATTTACTGTACAGAGTTTGTCTTTGCTTAGATCACTTATTTGTTTAGCTCCTGTAAGCTGGAAACATTTACTGTAATCATCACGTTCAGGCCCCTTTTGTCTTTGTTACTGACGTATTTCTTTGTATAGGATCATTCAAATCTAATTTTATCAACATTACTAAAATAAAATGTGTCTAAAGGTGGTTGTTTCACAAAATCTATTAACTGTGAGCATAAACTGACGTATGTGGACTGTAGGCATAAATAGGCAGCAAGCGTTTCTGTGTTGGTCAAACTTGTTGACAGTCTTATGATGGCGCTGGGAAGTGTAGACGCCCTTTAAGAAGTGGGTCGGCGCAGGATTAGCCAGGCAGAGCCCATCGCAGCTCATCTGGAGTTGAAGGACTCTAAAGCCTGCTATTCTGAGCCTTTACTGCAAGGCCACTTAGGTTCAGCCACATCGCACAGAGAAATAAAAGAGCGATGGGCCTCCATTGTAGAGTGGAACAACACACAGAAAAGCATCTATAAACACACACAGTCTACGGACAAAATTATGCAACTGTGGGTGTGAAAGGTTGTGAAACTTTCCAAGACAATTATACTCCCAAGTCTTCAGGTAGTATACAGACATTTTCCCACAGGAAATGGACTGTTTGAATGCTAAAAAAAGAAACAAAGAGTCTGCACAAAACACACCGGCTTCATTTAAACGCTGACTTGATCATTTGCTTATGAAAATCATCCCGAGACCTGCTCAAAACAAGCCAGCGTGCTCCCGTGTGATTGGTCAGGGAGCTGAAGGGAGTTGGTGATAATCCAGACAGACAGTCAAGTGCTTGACTGAATCAGTGTGACACACACACACAGACACACACCGTACACACTCCATTAAGAAGCCGGGCTCCACAATCAGCTTTTACTCCACATCCCTACGACACAGACGGTACACACAGAGGCGCTCTGAAACAAGGTAAGGTCAATAAAACTAGAAGAAAATTGGAAAACAGTCCCGTTGTATAAAAATATGGTGGAAATGTGTCAAATAATCCACAATCCACCAAGAAAAACGCTTTTATGAGAATCAAAAGTAACAGGAACAAATTCAACAGCAGTTCTTTGATCTAGGAAGTAAAGGCGGAGAGTTAAAAATTTGAAATAAGCGATTATTAAATTTTCAGGAAATGAAATAATCAAAACTAAATTGTGCTAAACAGACACTTTCGTGATGTCCTTTGACATTTCACAGCAGATTATTGTTACCATTCCCAGATTATTTTCAACAGTAAATACAGTTATTTTAATCTGTAACAAATCGGTACTTAAAAGCAGCTTGTAGCTGTGGATGACTGTTAAACACAGTTCCATCAGAAATCAGCTGTGGGGTAGAGGTGTAGCAGGGTGTGTAAATGTTCAAGAACAAGTACTCAAACTGATAAATTCACTCAATGTTCCTGAGCAAATGTGTTGCTGGGGAAGATTTTTGTGTTATTGAGTAATTCTGGTAACGGGGTAAATGACTCACCTGTCCCGGACCCTGTGCGCCATCTGGCTCAGATCCAATTATCCTCGCTGACTGACCTCTCGTGGCTTCATTAATAGGCGTTCTTAGCGTTAACCTCAGGTCCTCTGCCTGTCTAACAAGTCAGCAATTAGGGCACGGATGTATTTTACTATTTTAATTAAGGACACAGAAATTTCTCAGTGTCAATTAATAGCAGTGAAACAAGAGGAACAGCTTGCTTTAAACGCCCTCTATGTGTGGTGAAGTGGTGAGGAGAAGCTTGGATCAAAAGATTTAGCCTAAGACGAGCAAACAGGATAGTTGAGATCTTTGCCAGTGGCGGCAATTCACAGGAAGAAAGGGAGATTATTAATGTAAAGGACTTGAAAGACACCATAGCTCTCTACTTGTGAATTATAGGGTTTAAATACTTTGATGGCCTGTATCCTATTCTAGAAGTGTCTGGCGTCCCTCTAATCCTGGATTTCCCCATCTGATTTTGATTGTCTTCTCTTTATAAATCACTCCATCCCTGTCTTTCCCTGTCTGTGTTTGTCTGCGGCTCTTAGAACAATGTCAGGACCGAGGCCCGTGGTGCTAAGCGGCCCCTCCGGAGCAGGAAAAAGCACTCTGTTGAAGAGGCTGATGAAGGAGCACGAAGGAGTCTTTGGATTCAGCGTCTCACGTATGTTTGTGTGCCAACTGGTGATTGGCTTCCTTTGTAAAACATCCTGTCTGAGGTGGAAACAGGGCAGAGTAGCCTAATTCGGCACATGCCAGAAACTTTTGTGCCACACCGGTTACAACTGTAAAGCTGAGACTGAGGTTTCTGCAGTGCATTGACGTTCTGATCTTTTCCCACAGACACAACTAGAAACCCTCGACCAGGAGAGGAAGACGGCAAAGGTACAGTAGTTCTGGATCAAAACTGGCTTGTTGGTGGCACTTCTTAAGTGGGTGGTTATGTTCTTTCACATTGGATTATGTCCTCCATGATTTACGAAACATCAGCCCTGCATTTGGATTTAAAGGGGACATATCATGCTTTTAAATCCTTCCTTTTCATATGTAAATCATTCACTTGTGGTCTATATAAAGTAGAACTGCAATGCTTTGGTCCGAATTCCTCGTTATTGTAGCTCCACAGACCCCTCTTTTACACCTTTTTCTGAGGCGCGTCTTAGAGCAACTGGTTTTGGGGCGGTCTCTTTAAATGTGAATGAGACATTTCACGCCCCGCCCACCTCCAGGTCGCAGAGCGTTCCACTCCACCTCGTCCGGTCATTTTTGTATTTTGACAGCAGCGATACGATTTGCTACCGGCAGAGAAACGAGGAGGACTGATGTGGGTACATTTCCGAGAAAAATAAAATTTAACCAGGCACTTCGAAGAGGCTCTGATGCTGGGGGAGGGGGGGCCATGTAAGGAATCGTGTGCGTTAAAACACCTAACAACCGAACATTTTGACTTCTCAATCACTGTGAGAAAAAAAAAAAGGAGGATTCACGAAATAGGTTAGCCGGAAGTCCATGCCCTTGTTTAGCAGTTCCACGGCAAATACTGTGACGTAACAGAAAAGGAAATGTAACAGGGAATAGAGAAAACTGAACAGACTGAAAATTATGACCCAAAAAGATTATATAAAGATATCTACGCAGCACCGGGAGAGAATACATTTAGATTTCCTGCACTCCTACACACTCAAAGTACACAAAAAATGTATTTAAGGGCTAAAAAAAGTGGATTTTGTATGATATGTCTCCTTTAAGCTTGTAGAGTTGTAATAAAAGTGTATTGTTTTATAGTGGACAATCTGACAAACAAGCTCCTTTTCATTTTGTTTCTATACCAAGTTTCTAGCCTCCCCCAGCCTACCCAGCCCACAATAACACCAACAATACTTCTTACTCCCAAGTGAACTGCACCAATGGTTTTGCCACCCTGTGACACTCCCTTGGTTTGGGGATAAAGCTCTTTCTGTGCCTTTTTTGTTTTTTCCATAGGGCTGAACAAGCTCCCCATGCTTCTGGGGGCTACTTTACTGCCCGTAGCAGACATCTTATCCTCTGAAGACATAGAAATGTCAACCTCATTTTCGTGTCCAAATGAATCAGAAACCACAGACGAAGGTGATCTCAGTGTGATTCCTGATCACAGTTTATTTTTAACCGCAGACGGATGGGGGTTACTTTCATCATCCTGGCACACTTGTCATTGGATTATTAGGAACTGCTCATGTGGACTTTACAAACAATAGAAAAAAGATTTCAAAACATGTGCAATGTTCTCAGGAATCAAGACAAGACAGTTTACACTTTGGAGTAAAAAGCTTTTGAAAATAGCCCCCTGTGATGCCTCGATAGTGATTCCCGTTTCCAGCCCCGGAAGGCTTTAGATCCAAAATAATGATCCTATTTCCCCTTGCGGCGGATAGACTTTTGATGAGATGCATCCAACCATTGGCAACACACAGGAGAAGGATTCAAAAGGGCATCCGCTTTTGTATTTACAAAAATTATTTGTGCCTTTACAAATACGGCTTTCACATCCATTTTATTGGACAATCAATAGATTTCCACTGATTGAAACTACGTCCCGTTTTAAGGAGCACCTTGATGAATGAGGGTTTTAACATGCACGGAAATATTTGGCACGCTGCAGTTTGCCCTGAGTGCTATTTAAACTCCATCCTGCCCTGCTCTCATTCTTATTATCTCTTTGTTTTACAGCACAGTCTCTCTGTCCAGTGTTTCTCTACAAACTGTTACTTCAGTCTGGGCACACTCCTTCATGTTGTCATGCTAATGATTGTATGCCGTCACCGTAGCCATTAGTGGTAGAAGTAGTAACGTGTTTGCTTTTGAAACTCTGCTGTTTTAGATCTCCAGAGGTTTTGATGTTTGGAAGATGTAGGCCTATGGATCGGGTATGGACAATCTAATGTTGTACTAATGGCAACTATTTAAAAAAATAAATAAATAAAAGTGTTGCACAGAAAACCATTTGTAATCTCTGCATGCACTTCCCCAAACAGAATGACAATTACAACACAGTTTAAATTAGGCTCTGAGAAATCACTGCTCGAATGCATGCGAGCAGCTATGAAAACGGTGTCTAAAGAAATAGAACTGTGCAAATAAAAGCAAACATTTTGGCATTTTTTCCTTAACAAATCCTTTACTAAATTGTAGTGAGTTCTCATTTCATTTGCTCAACTTTGCTTTATTATGTTTATTTTGTTTTCTGCGCAGAGCTAGATTCATTCTAAATGTTGCACCCTACAGACTACCACTTCACAACGAGAGAGGCCATGCAGGAGGGTATTGACAACGGGGAGTTCATTGAGAACGCTGAATTTTCTGGCAACATATATGGAACAAGGTAAAGAGATATTTATGCATTCTTTTATTAATGAACACTATTTGCACATTATTGCACATTTTTCCAGTAATTTCAAAATATCGTTCTCTGAAATCATTCTTTTATCAGTCGGGGCAGAGGGGCGCTCACCCTGAATCTGGTTCTGATAGAGGTTTCTTCCTGTTTAAAGGGAGGCTTTCTTCCTCCCTGTCACCAACTGCTAGCCCACTGAGGAATTGCTGGGTTCCTCTCTATAATAATTTTAAGGTCTCCGCAAAGTCCCTTGATATGATACATGTTATAATTTGGCACTAAATGAGTTGAATTAATTTGAAACATGTCCACAAGGTTCAAACTGATCAAACTTTGCTGAGAAAACATTTGTATGATTTCATTTGTGGTTTTAGTGACCACACCAGAAGCATTTCTGGTGAAAATACAACAAGATATCAATGTCATTCATACAGGCTGAACTTATTTAATTAGAAATGACCACGATGCCTTACATAAATGTCCTACTGGGCTTAGTAACAAAGGATCGAGAGGCTATATAATAGTCTGGTGACAGATGGAGCTTTAACCCCCATTAGGTCAAAAAGAGCAATGCTGCGGCTCGGCACCTTGTGTCACGCTTAATCTCTTCCTCTTGTTCTGAAGATAACACTCACTGAGTCTGAGCAGCTTGGATCAGTGCAGCGATCCTCTTATCCTCTTACCAGTCACTTCATGTGAGAAGCACAAAATTACATTCAGTACCTGCTTGGATGTTTCTCTTCATGTCAGTGGTGTGGGTTATTTAAAAGCACTCTTGTTTATTTAGCAAGGCTGCCATAGAAGACGTGCGAGCCAAAAACCTCATCTGCATCCTGGATGTCGACATCCAGGGGGTGAAGAGGATTAAAGAGACTGACCTGGACCCCATCTACATCTCCATCCAGCCTCCCTCTATGGAAGTTTTGGTAAATGCTTTTATTATGATCAAGGCATCCTTTCTTTTCTTGCACTTTTAAGCTTTATTATTACTCATCAATCTCTGCGCTTGTGCAGAGTACGCTTTATAAGAGTGACAAATATTTGAATTGATGACAATAATGAGACTGCTCTGTTATTATTTCACGGAGCAGCTTGTTCTGTTGTCTTTCCCAGGAAAAACGTCTGAGGGACAGGCAGACAGAAACAGAGGAGAGTTTACAGAAACGTCTGGAGGCGGCACGCGTCGATATGGAGCTCAGTAGGTTTCTCTACATTACCGGTGGAACGTGATCCTGAATGCAAAGCCAGTTATTGCAACTGATTGAATTCCAATTTCTAGGTAAGGAACCCGGAGTGTTTGATGTTGTAATCATCAACGATGACTTAGAAAGGGCCTACGAGGAGTTAAAAGAAATCCTGGATGAAGTAAGTAGGACCATAAAATGTCCCTGCTCTTTTTGGTTTATGAAATACTTCATAAGAGATGATTAGTTCAAGTATTTGTCACCTCTCCCCCTCTCTCTCTACAGGAAATTAAAAAAGTTCAGGAGGCCAAATCATAACAAGGAAATAATAAGCCAGTCTTTCAGCTGGTGGACAGAAACACTTGTGACTTTGATCAGAACAGCTCCATCTTCACTGACCGAGAACACATCTGAAATAAGAAACGTTTTTCCTGACGCTCGGGTTCGCTCAGTGCAGTTCTGATACACAGATGGAAATGAAGGGCTCTGGACTGAAATGTTTAAGATGGGCTTTGTGTTAGATTTAGTAAAAGTAATGGTTATATCAACCATTACTACGTGTGTAATCCTAAATCATACATTTCTGCCATTTGGCTCAGCTGCCCCCCAAAAAGAGACAACAACTGAAGACAACTGCCAAATCCAGTGCTACATTCTGGAACTGATCTACGCTAAGTACACATCAGTACCACCAGTGAGTACCTGCTACAGGCAGCACTAAATAATTAGAAAGTGTTCAGAAAATAGTTACAGTATCATTAATTTGTCTTGTTAAATTCTACTGAAGTAGAAATAAATTCACTCTTAGTCAAGTATATTATCAAGATGGACTTACGCTGCACATTATTCAAAGATCACATGAAGAATGACAGCGTGTCTGAAAATCACCGTGCGTGTGTAGATTTAAACTAAAATGTGTATTACATGTGATGTGTATGTGTGTTGTATACACATGAGGCAATAAAGAATTTTAGGACAATGACGGAACACTTTTTGCATCATTTAATAATTATTTCATTCACTTTTTCATTCTGGTGGGTGCGTAACCCAGTGTGTTAATAACATGAAACTTGGAAGCATCCAATAAAAACTATAGGTCTAATCAACTTCCTGTTTACACGCTGCAATCTTAAGGCAGATCATGTGAAGTTTTAAATAAAATACGGCAATAAAATACAGCTTTCTGAAGGAGACAGAATAGCACAGAAAATATTTCTACCACACATGCGTGTCTGTCCGCCACCCGAGCAGAGGAGCAAAACAACACACTCTTAAACTTTACAACCCATCCAGCAGCGTGCGCGTCTCACTTTATTAAACGTTATCCCTGATATGCGCAAAAAAAAACAAACGCAGCAGACTCATACACAATTCAATACAGAAGTACACTCTGCAACTCATTAAGACGCATCAAATTTTTAAAATCAAATGTTTTTATAAATCTGACCTGGTTTCAGCTTCCCAGAAAAAGAGCAATATTTGAAACACAAACTGCTGCAACCAAATGTTGTTAAGGCTGCAGTTTTTTTTTCTGTTTAAGAAAGAAAATCATACTTTTGGCATTGTCACCTTACTGGCAGAAGGGACCCTGAAGCTTGGTGTGCACCTGATCTCGTTTCTCCTCTTTCTGCTTGAGGTAAGCTTTTAGCTTGTCGGTGGAGAAACACACTTTGGAGTGTCGGGCTTTGTGAGGGGTGCGGTGGGCACGGAGCCACGAATTCTGGAGACACTCGGCTGCAGTGGGTCTCCCCCTACAAAGTTTTTTTTTTTTTTTATCATGTCAGAGTAATATTAATGTGTGTATATGTAAATACACTCATGCATTTTGAGAAAAGACTCTCACCAGGATTTGTTATTCAGGCTGCTCTTCATGAAGTTCAAGGCTCCCTCAGACAAACCAGGGTAACAGCGTCCAAACTGGATCTTCCCTTTCTTGATGTTTCTGTCTTGCTCCCAGCTGTGTTCTGCATGAAACGGGCTGTCAGCACTCAACCTGATGTAGGGAAGAATAAAAACATGTGTAAATAATAATCCATATTACAAGTTAATCATCAGCCGTCTCAGATGCAGACTTCAACTCCTCACATTGTAATCATCCCACATTTGTCATAGCATAATTAAAACTAAATTGTCTAGAAAAGCCCTGCTAAGTAGTAAGATGTATTCCAAAACAGAAATATGAACTCCTTTATAGAATGAGAATAAATTTCTATGCTTACATGATGAAAGATAGAACTCCTATAGCCCAAATGTCAGTCTCAGGCCCAACACCCTGACCTTCGAGGATTTCCGGAGCTTTAGGAAGGACAATATACACTGAGAAAACAGACAGACAGAAAACACTGTTTGTAACGACAACAATAAAATTGCATTGGCTTTATGCTCAATGCAATTTTCACTTGCATGCTTAATTTTCTGTATTAGGAAAATGACTCAAACCAAAAAGAAATAGATAAAATAATGATAAGAAAGTGGACTTTTTTGTTAGACTATGGTAGCTAGGATCAGCTGAGGTGGATGAATTTAGGCTGAGTTATTTCCATCCATCAATCCGTCCTCCATTAAAGAATGTGTACCTTTGCTGCGGGAGTCTGTTGGAAGGCCATGACAAGGTTTAGTATGTTAGATAAATCTACAATAATGCAAGCATCGGAATGTAGCTCACAAATTTTAGTCTGAATTAAAATTTAAGCACATGTCATTACCTTTGCTGTCAGAAAGGCCCTGAATGTGCTCGATGTTTAGAGGCTGTCCAGGTGTGAAGGACTGAGCTGAGCCAAAGTCAACAATCTTCAGGTGGTTGCAATCGTCCACCAGCATGTTGTCAGACTTCAGGTCCAGGTGGATGACTCGACGGCTGTGGAGATAGTCGGCTGCACTCAGAATCTGAACCAGCACCTCTGCGACTTGAGTCTCTGCATACAGATCTCTGAGAGTACACAAACACAGACATGACTGTGAAGCTTAACAACAGCATCTGAGAGACCACAAGAGATGAGATTTACACATCACTGCATTCTGTTTTTATTTACATTTTATACATCGTCCTAACTTTTTTGGAATTGGGGTTGTACACTGTAGGAATATTGACACATAAATACAAGATTAAAAAAAATTAATGGATTTGGGTGTCAGCACGTGGTGGTCAGCACTGTTTCCTCACAGCAAGAAGGCCCCGAATTCAAATCCTGCATTTGGCCGGGGTCTTTCTGTGTGGAGTTTGCATGTTCTCCCCGTGTCTGCGTGGCTTCTCTCTGGGTACTCCGGCTTCCTCCCACAGTCCAGGGACATGCAGTTAGAGGGGTTAGGTTAATTGGTGATTTTTAATTGGCCACAGGAATGAATGGTGTGGTTGTCTGTCTCTCTCTGTGTTAGTCCTGCGACACCAAAATGCTAGGGCTCAGCACCATTATTAGGAATCATGCTCCTAATACCATAGTTGCTCCTTGGCTGATGTTTTTGAGCATCAGTTACCTTGCAGCCAGGCTGTAGAGGAGCTCCTTGCCGGGACAGAGCTCTTCCACTAACACCAGATAGCAGGGGGTGATGAAAGCACAGTGCAGCTGAACCAGGTGGGGGTGGTGAATCCTCCTCAGCAGCTGGTACTCCCTCAGCACCAGTTGCCTTTGCTCTGCCTGGTATGGGGTGATCTTAGCAGCAAACACTTGGCTGGTCTCAGCATTCCTACACAGGGTTACCACGCTGAAACGACCCCTGAAAGATATCGAGACAGAACTCAATTAAATTCAGTCACCAAAATCACCAAAGCACAACATAAATTACCCCACTCTCAAATTAACATGCAAATTTTATATAACGGGGGGAAATTATGAAAAAGAATATCAAATTAAGAAACATCAGTGTGTGTCAAACTCTGGAAACCTGAAACCTAAAGAAGAAAACTGTTACCATGTGCACTGTTAATACCAAAAAAAACCCAACAATTAATTGTTAAATTATAACAATAAAAAAAAAAATAAAAACACAGCTTTATTAAACAGCTGCAGCTCATTGTTGAATATCTCACCTGTTGATCTCAGACAGGAAGTTGTAGTTATTGTGTGCTGCTTGTTGTGCTGATCCAGTGACCTTTGACCCCAGCGACTCAGTCTGAATGAGAGGAATGTGAATTTCTGTATAACAAAACAAATAGACGTGGGAAAACAGTTACACCATGTTTCATATGTCTCCTCTGGATTACAAAAAAAAAAAACAGTTAAAATTACAAAAACACATCCTTGCCTTCAGGATGAGTGGCCATAACAACGGGAGCCGAAGCATCACTGAAAGGTCCCGCTCCTGTCTTTGTGACACAACCCACCCTGAAAACGTAAGAAGCTCCTCTTGGTAAGTCCTTTACCACATAACAGCTCTCTGTCACTTTTTCTGACAGGACGGTCCACTCCCCACCTGTGGAGACATGCAAAATATGACATAAATAGTGCATTTTCTGGCTCTTACAGAACAGTCAAGCAACACCAACATTAGTGACAGAGCAATATATGAAATAAAATGACTTATGTTGAACTTTTTTATTTTTTCTTGGCACAAAAACAGTACGTGCAAACAGATGCACACTCATGCACTCCTTCCTAAGTGTCACACTCATCTCTAAATAACTGCTCCAACCACCCACCCCTCTGTTCATAACCTATGGTCTCTTACTTGCACTGCTTTATTTGACTACACTTGCAAGGTGGATTTTGCTTAAATTTAGCCAGCAGAAAACACCATTAATACAATTTTAATAAATATATAAGTAATTCCCTGGTCTTTGTGACAATAAAAAAAAGTTTAGATAAGGAAAAAAGACCCTTAAATTAAAGGTCACTACAATGTAACCACTATGAGTTGCAAACTATTTAGATTTAAATCAAATTCAGTATTTACTGACCTAAATTAAATGATGATTGTTAAATGGCTTGAATTTTAAAATGTAAAAGCTCAAAATTACACTTTTCATCTATGTACATACTATATTCTACAATTCACATAACAGGAAGGAACTAATTATTAATATTATAATGGCATAAACACTAAATTGTTTTTAATGCAAACAACAAAAAAGACATTTCAGTGCTGCCATGTCGTGTCTGTGAACGCACCATCTGTGCAGTACTGCACACAGTAAGTGACGGGATCGCTCGACTGCACCGGCCTCCACACAAGGAGCACGCCGCCTCCATCTAACTGCAGCAGCTCAGCCTTGCTGGGGCGAACTGGCAGGTCTGAATATTAAGAAAAGGTAACAAAGAAATATTCTTATAGCAATAAATGTGATGTGAAAATGAAAGTGCACAAGTCAAAGAACGTAACCTTTGTGCTACCTTTCTTTTTAAATGCAGGTATTTTGAAAGAGGATAAGAGCTTTGAGGTCCTCTTTTTGGGACTCTCAAGACCACTGCTACGCTTCCTTTCAGGTGGGGTGGGAGCTGATCCTTTCACTATTGGCCCTGTTAGAAAGAAAGGGGAAGACCAAATGGATTAAACTTTAGATTTAATAATATACAATATAACTCCATTACAACAATACAATGGTAAAATAAAATAATCTGCCATGCCTTACCTCCTTTACTGACGTCCTCTTTACTGGAGGATCTGGAAAACAGTTTGGTCAGGCTGGAAGCTGAAGCTCTCATTTTCTTCCTTAGAGACATGGTGGGTGTATCAGGCTTCATAATCTCTCCCAGAGTTGGTCCTAACTCTGTGTCCTCCAGATGTGAGTAGGAATGGCCAGTCCAGGATTGCCTGCGGAAGATGTTCAGCAGTCCCAGTTTGGGTGACCTTCCTGTAGGTAGTCGGACTTCAAGGGCTGGAGCAGATGCATGCCTTTGGAGGCCATGACCCTCTTTCTTATCCCGGGCTCTGGGAGGCCTCTCTGGAACCTGTAGAGATGAGAGACTGGGACTGGGGCTGGGGCTCGGCATTAGTGGCATCCCCAGCTGACCTCTGGTGTTCGTAGACAGGTTGGGATTAGAGCGTGTGCGATTACGTGGTGGTGCCTGGGGAAATGAGCTTCTCGGTTTAGCTTCTTGGAAGGAGCAAGATGACGGTGAAATCAGAGGCTCACCCTGATCATCATATCCGTCACTGTCTCCTGATCTGTATCTTCCTCTGAGAAGACCATGACTCAGTTCTTCACAGGAGCCGAGCCTACTAGAAGACTCAGAGCCACCGTGCTCCAAAATAAAAGACTCAGCCAGAGACCCTTGGGAGCCAGCAAAGGTATCTCCCTCTGTCTGTTCTTGGTCCAACCTTGAAGTAACAGAGAATCCTCTAGAAGTCTGAGTCACTTGTACAGGAGTGACAGAGCCTCTTCTTGTGGCTCGTTGAGAGCTTGGGATTGCAAGTAAGTTTGTCCCTGCCACTTCATCATCTGTGAAATCTTCCTTTAGACTCTGCGAACCTTCTTCTTCACCTGCCTTTGCATGTTTGGGTGAGGTGGGAGACCGACGCGAATACTCATCGAGAGACCTACTCCTTCTGTGGGGGGGTACATTACCATGAGCGAGACTCACTCCACTGTCAAAGGAGCAGGACTTCTGCATTGTGGGCTGGATGGATGCCCGTCTCTGGGCCCGGCTCGTCTCTGTTTCATCCTCCACATATTCAATGAGAGGCTCGTTGAGACGTCCTGAGAAGCTCCTCCTGAGTGGCTTGCGGCCTCTCTCCTGCTTCTTAGCTTGGAATTTGTCTCTTAATGTCATGTGTCTGGCAGACAACGGTGAAAGCTGATGAGAGGTGCTGTAAAAAGTGCTTCGGATGACGCTCCCCCGAGGAATACGACCTCCATCACTCCCTGAACCCTCATCCCCATCAGATAGGTAGAGGGATGGACTGCTGTCCTTGCTGAACCGACGTTCCCTCTGAGGTGTCCTTTGACACGATACTTCTGATGATGCAACTGATTGCCTGCTCATGCTCCGCTCTAATACAGTCCTCCTTCCTACCAGCTCCCCATCCTCTGCCTCTTCTAGTGTCATATCCCCTTCCTCTTCTCTATCCAAGTGGAGTTTGGCAAAAGGATCTGGGATCTGTGCTCTCTCCATTAAAGGATCATAGTCTTCCTCTGTTTCCTCTTCCTCCTCAGTCTGGCTGCAGTGTTGGAAAAAGTCCCACGAGTCAGCCTCGTCATACTCTGACGAAGAGCCGCTGCTTGGAGAGGTGCTGCTGTGTTCTTGGGGCTCACGGGGCACTGTCACTGCCGTCTCCCTGAGAGGAGCATCTAGTAACTCCGGAATGGGCCTCAGCGTGAGCACTGACCCGATGCATGTCAGGGAACGCTGTAGACATAGTCAGTTTGAAATTGTCTTAATGCAGTTAGAGGATTTATGGTGAACTCAACTCTGGCGATTACGCCAAACTCAAGATTTTTGACATTACAGGAAAACAGTATTTCTCTGTTTACCCTGGCGGCTTTGGTTTTGACAGGTAATACAGCACAAGAGGGAACTCACCTGCCATTTCCTTTTTGAAATGAAAACTTTCAAACTCTTTGTGTTGATTTCCTCCGTGTCCTCTCCAACATGTTCATCCTGACCACAGTCATAACGACTAATGAGTTTACCAGTGTACCACACAGATGCACAGTTGGTCAATACAACATAACTCGCAGGAAAGACCTAATGTTTAAAATTTTAACCTCACCTGGAACCATTCGTGGCTCAAGCACTCAAAGGCAGATGGTCGTTTCCTAGGTACAGAACAATCAGGAGAGGTCAGATGCATTCTCTATTAAACCAGATGTGTAACTGTACACTGGAGTCAACATAAGGACGTTTTAAGAAGCTTTGAGATGTTTCTTTAATTTTTTTTAACACTATGAAACCGTAAGTTGGAAATTAATAGCAATGATACGATAAGCCACTTAAAAATATCTCATAGGACCTTGTAAATGTGTGGCAATGTAAGCAAAAACAGAACTGCGTCCTTACTCTGGATCAGGCTGAAGGACCATGTGGAGAAAGTTCTTGGCTTCTGGGCTCCTGTACATGATATCAGGGGCAGCCCAGTTCAAAGTCCCTTCCCCCACCCTCACCAGCGTAGCACGGTCAGTCTCGCCCACAAAAGGGCATCGACACACCAGACTGTAGAGATGAAGTTTAAGCATGATGAAATTTGTTTGATATTCTGTGTGTTTAAGACTTCAAAAAGCAGGGATACTTACCACAGAAAAGCAACAACACCCACGGCCCTGACAAACACAATAACAGATATTATTGAACTGTTTTGTTATTATATGTAACTTTCATTTCGACAAAATCTATTGTAAATATTTTTTTTTGCTTTTACTTAAATCTCCTTGTAATACCAGAGGGTTGGTTCTACATTTGGATGTAGAGAAATATACCGTATTTTACATGACAAAAATACACAAAATATTACAGTTAAACTCACCAAATATCAGTGGCCACAGTGACCGGTTCTTGGTGAACAATTTCTGGCGCAACAAATTCAGGTGTACCAAACATGCTGTACTGGTGTCTCGATGTGTCTATTTCCTGGCAGAAGCCAAAGTCACAGATTTTGATCTCATCTCTTGGGGGATACACCATAAGGATATTATCAGGCTGAAAGGAATAAAAAAAAAATGGAATTAAGAACTTCATGTAAATAAGTGCCAAACTAATTAATGAAATTTTGACAGAACCAGCGAGCTCACTTTAATGTCCAGATGCAAGATGTTCATGCTATGAATGTGACCAACTCCTTCAAGAATTTGCTGGATAAACGACTGAATCTGAAATAAGAAGACACAACATTTGTCATACACCATTTTTGTAATTAAATAATTGAATGAAGTAAATTAAATGTACCTCTTTTTCTGAGACTGATCCTTTCAGTAATAAATGATCCAAAAGTCCATGAGAACAGCAGCTAGGAAAGGTGTTAAAGAACTCACAGCTCAAATGAGTGGTCAAACCCGTAATGAAAAAGGTCAGTAGCATAAACAAGGTAGGATACATTTCTGTGATTAGCACCAAGGTGCGTCTGGTACAAAAGAAGTCCAGCAGACAGGCCACTCTGGGATGAGCGAGACGGGATAGCAGGTCCCTCTCCTGGAAGGCCCTTGTCCGAGTGCTGCTCCGCAGAGGCAGGAACTTAGCAGCAAAGACCTCACCGGTCCTTCTGTGGACTACGCGCTTCACTACTCCAAATGTTCCCCTAAAACACAGAAAGACGATTTATGGCATATGAAATCTTTGCAAAGATGATACTCGGGGGGGAAAAAAGTAAGAGAAAATGCACATTCACCTTCCAATTTCCTCGTGGACATCATAGACAGAGAATAACTTTCTTCTTTTTCCCAGCTCCACCTCTCGCTCCTGAAATTCCAGTGGTCCTACAGAAAAAACAAACAAAAGAGCTGTCACTAATGCAAGTACTGAAAACCACACAAGTTGACAAGAAAATAATTTTGTGCTTTATACATAAGCTACAATGACTGTCATCAGTCATCGGAAAAGCTCCGTTGATTATTTCGAGCATAGAACTAAAATTTGGATGCAGAGTAGACCTGTTCCCATTTTACCTTCTTCTACTGTGAGCTCAGCCTGACATGATGCGTAACCAGAGTCATTGTGAGCGAAGCAGGTGTATACGCCACTGTCTTCACCCTCGGTGCACACAGTGGTTAATGAGCAGCGGGCACCGTGTTGGGTTATCTTCACATTCTCATTGGCTGCAAGCTCCTCTTCATCCTTTAATCATAGATGAAGAGGAAACATGATATGGAGAAGTAGCAGTTCTTTTCATGAATAAACTTGGTTTTAAACCAGCTTTTTGTGATCTTAAAACAATGTGATGGCCTCTTGTCACATTTTGAGTGTGAAGACTGGATATACACCAAAAAATTAGCTTATAAAAAGAGGCAGGAAGGCAGATAGCGGACTTCTGGAAAAGGGGATAAAATAGTCAGAATTCAGAAATCAGATGTGGCTGACACACTCATCTACTCATACCTTGTACCACTTTATCTTTGGTGTTGGTCTTCCCGTGACGATGGCTGTAAATGTAGATGGTTGGCCAGGCTCTACACACAGGTCCTCAGTGGGTACCTGAATAGAGGGGGGAGCTAAACAAGACATTTGATCAGTTAGTTAATCATACGCAGTTTGACACTATTTTACATTTCATGCATAGGAGACAAGAGTACCATCTGCAATTTCCTGTATTTGCTCGGAGATGTAGATCTCCTCTTCTTCCTCGAGGTAACGAATGGGCTGCTGTACTGCTTGATCCGCTGATGTGGGGGCATAAACAGTCACTTCAGTGCTACCCTCAGCACTGGAGGCAAATGTAAGATCAAGGACGTGGTTATTTTGCAGTAAATACTAATAATAGGACATGAATCAGACCTAATTTCACAAATACACCATTAAACAGAGACAACACAAACTCAAAAAAAAAATGATGATGTTGCTGATTTAATACAAAAATTAACATCAGTGCACAAAGATTATGAGTTGGACATAACTTACTGTTCAGGATTTTCGGGAGGGAAAAGCATCTTGGCAATTGAAGTGGGGGTGAAATCAGTCTGTAACCATTTCTTTACAAATGCAGCAGGCCATCCCTCTGAGTCAGGATCTATGAAGACCAAAACAAACTCAGCCAGAAAATAAGGCAGGGGACTCAAAGTAATTATATCTTTTTAAAATGTATTTAAAGAAATGTATTTACTGTTATTGATAAGTGGTAAAAGGAAACATTTAGGGTACATTACCTTACAGCCCCGGAACAGTAACAATGTACTGTAAGCCTTACCTTGCAGCCTCTGGGTTGTACCTTACCAACCCACCACATCAGCGGGACATGGACACATGCCCCCTGCTAGATGGGTATAAAAGGGACACTTGCCCAGCACATGACCATCTTTTGTTCGTGGGAGTGAAGAGTTAGCTGGGCATGCGTTGGCAAGAGGAGAGAGGGAAATGTTGAGTGGTTATTTGTTATCATGACAATGATGACTTACATGGAACTGTCCATGTGAGGAACCTCCTGCTTTAGGACTAGTATAGGGAAGATGAAAAAACATGTAAGTTACGGACAATGGAAGGGCAAACATGGTGTCAACAATCCGGAAAGAAATATGTATATATATATATTTATATATTCAATGGGTCGTAGTTCATAAAAAGTATATCACATGCTATAGTTCCACAGATCCCTCTATTCTACTGTATTCCTCCTCTTTACTCTCTGTGGTAAAACAAGCAGAGTTTTAAAATCACTCCATAATATACAGTAACTGATACTTAATAGCTTTATATTTTTTTTATGTTTAATTTTACTTATTGTTTATCCATTTAGTTTGAATCCACGCCTTTTGTGAAAAGTGGAAACGTGATGAAAAACACAAAACCGCTGCGCACAATAAATGTCTTTTCATGGGAGAGGATGCCGTGAAGTAACGTATGGTGTTTATGTTGAATGGTAGCCACTAGATCCCATTCATTATGGCAACAAAACATTGGTTAGGGTTGAGATTTTGTCACGTGACTCTCATGCGACCTTAAAAACATTTCAGGTGTCTCATACATGCAGAGGTTTAAGTACTGGAGATCTACAGCTAGTTATTAGAGAAGAGGAAGTGAACAACGACACAGATTCAGGTATTAGATCAGAGATGTTTCTGTGTAAGATGGTTTTAGCATGGTTCAGATCATTGAATCATTGTATTAATAATACTGATACGATATGGATATGAAGTATGCATTTCTCATTTCATGCTAAATTTAAGGTTAAGCAATTATGACAATCCTTTGATTAGAAATGGGAAGAATAAATAACAAGCTGAAGTGACTTTTATCTCATGCTATATATGGCAGTTAATAGTTAAGATTTAGCAGCTGCTGCACAGTGAAAATGGAAACTGCATCACCTTTCTGGCATTCAGCCAGTACAGACTGCACCCCCATGCCATAATCCCCAGGAATCTAGTGACAATTGGTATGGTAGTTGGAATCACTTATGAGGTGAGCGTGTGTGAAATGAGGGAAAGGAAAATGTGAGTAAACTAAAATCTCAAAATAGTCTAAACTTGATCAAATGGATGAAGGGTGGAAAGGGGAAACTGATCCAAACTGTTGTAGTTGTGAAGGGAAGAGATGTCACATGGTGTGATGCAAAAAGGGTGACAGGATTGCAAGTAAAACTGGACAATGGCATGTGCTTTATCCCTTCTCGAACACAGCTGAACCAGTGAAATTGTGAACCCTCCCACTTAAAAACTCTGTTATGGGTTCCCATCGTAGGCGGAGGACATTAACTTGATTGGCTGTCATACCTTTGGGAGGTAAGTCCTGTGGTTGGTCGTTCTCATGGTCAGTCGGTGGTACATATGCAGGACATAGACCTGCCTTGCACTTGACACCACCAAGTTCATTCCAAAGCTAAACAAAACAAAACATTTTCATAATTTATCTCAAAGGGAGATCTCTGATATTAGTGATACTGGCTATCCTAATATGTTTAAGATTAATGGATACAGGTTCTATACCTCACACTCATACTGTCCAATATCTGCTTCAGTTGCTCTGATGACCGTCAGAGACAAGATTCCACTTCGAGGATCATTCACAATTAAGTATTTCTGCTGGGCAGTCAATTCTTTGCCGTCTTTCAACCACCTGTCAAGCCCAAGGATTTGTGCATTCAGAACACACATTAACTACAAAATCATAAAGCAGCTATATCAGCTCCGTGCTGCAATACCTAATCTTTGGTAAAGGGGTGGTGAATGTGGAGCAAGAGAACTGGATGTCCTCTCCTTCTATGAGACATGCGCTTTCCAGTCGACTCACGAACCTGGGTGGAGCTGCAGAAAAGAAGAAATACATCAAAAGATTGTTATAAGTGGTAGTAACATTAATAGCATTGCTTAGAATAGAAGTAATGATAACTGCAACTCTTTTCAAATATAATGATGTAATAGGACCAGCTATCCCATATTCTTTGTACAGTATGAACAGCATTCAGTGACAAACACAGATGTGGTTGTAGTACTGCAGTGTTTTGGGCCAATTGCACTCCAAACTCACCCTGCACCACCACCTTAGCCAGAGAGCCAGCACTGCCCATGAAGCTGGTAGCGTAGCACGCATACTCTCCAGAGTCTTCTCCAGTGAGGCTGTCCAGGATGAGACTACAAGTGCCTGACCGGTCTGATGTGATGATGTGACGTGGGTCATCCTCCAAAGGAAGACCATCTAAGAGGAAGACATCAGAATCCATGTAGGTTCATCACTGTGACCATAACAGTCTTGCACAATTACATGTGTAACTGGTGATTTCAGCTTGCAAAGTCCGGTTTGATTTAAGAAATGGCAATTAAGGGAATTTTGGAAGTCGAGAAAAGATCTGGAAGACTAAGAAAACTTTAAGATAAAAGAGCAGAAAGGAAAAAATAAACCCCTCATACACCTGCAAAGAAATTGTTGGAAAGCTAATATGGCAAAGGACAGGCAGCCCACTTTGAAAGCAACACAGGATGTATAGTGCTTAACAAATTTATTAGAGCTCCTGTCATAAAAACAAGAAAACACAAATATTTTAGAAATTTGTCAAAAAACCTTTTTAAAACCAGAAATTTTATAGTTATCTATTTGGCAAATAAACTGAAATTTGAGCTGGGCCACAGGACTTCTCTGAGAGGTTAGAAATGAATCAAGCATAACATTCAACCACTAAAACATATTTTTTCCTGTTCAGGAATGCAAGTAAATAACAGTAACTTGGCATCTTAATTGAAAAATAATAATGTCCTTGACTATTTTTTGATGCAAACTTGACTACGGTATGTTTGGGAATAAGGGGAAAAGAATCTGATAAAGCATGAAACAGCTTGCAGCCATTTAGCATTAGGAGAGAAATGCAATGTTTGTGGGCTGTGTGGCAGATTTTAAACACATGAAGACTTTTACATTTTTGTACTCCATTACGTAAATAGCAAAAATACCATAACAGGCTGATATTTACTTCTTTTTCTAGTTGCATTTTTTTTCATGTTTCACAAAACAGAATTTGCTCTTTAAAAAGTCATTTCAAACCTTTGAGCCAGCTGACATCTGGTTTTGGAGAGCCTGAGACTTTGCAGGTCAGTTTGATCGTCTGTCCTATCTTTGATGTGCAGTCAGACAAAAGTGACTCAAACACTGGGGGACCTGTTAATGCACACACACAAATGCACATCGAACACATGGTATAGCATTTCAGCTTTGCTTCGTCCTCATTTACTTTTAATCCAGCGGTAGAGAACTTGGAAATTCAATGTTGTTCTGAAGCTGCTTTGTTAATTTGATGATTAAAACCTGCTTATGAAAACAGGTGGGGGAAAAAAGGTAACAATATTTAATTTTCATGATCTTATCATAAAAATATTGAAGTAATACCTGGACAAACAGACTTACTGTTGGTGGGCAGGCTGGAACGTTGCTGTAGCTCCTTCAGGTCTTTAAGCCAGGACAGTTTAACTAGTGTGGAGAGGCCCTGCAGCGTGTACCTCCTTATGGAGCCTCTGTGCTCATGCCACAAACCCCAAGACTTTTCGTCTCCGCCCACAGTCTCCTTTATTTCCACATCATTCAACTGGAGAGATTCCAAAAGTGACAATGAGGAGGATGAGTAAGTGGGAGGATGACGTGAAGAATTGGAAAAGCAATAAGAGCACGTCATGACACGTGGCCACCTATAAAATTTATATAGCTTAATTTATAGCGGTAAATGAGCAAATCTTGCCTTCATTTTGTTCTTGAAGCTGTAGGTGTCTCGGTTCATGCTGGTGTCTTTTTTCAGTTTGCACAGTACAATGCATTCCTTAAAGAGAAAGACTTGTCTCTGATGCCCTCTAGAGGGTGTCTTAATTTCGGGAGATTCCTCCCACACTGTGAAAGATCCCTAAAGAGAAGAAGACAAAAGGTAATCCAGGATGATATACTGATATACTGTAGGTCTTTTTATTGGATAAAATTTTAAGAAATTAAATAATTTGTGTATTTTTACAGATCTATAATATTACAGACATTTTTGCCTACCTGACGTACGGGCTCACCCAGGGCAGTAAGAGGAGCTGGGTAGTTCTCGATCAGAGACACCTTGTGCAGGTTGTCTGACCTCCAGGGAAGGCAGGACACCAAAGAGAAAGCATCCTCCAGAAGATAGCAGCTCTGGCCACTCTTAGCTTTGTTCTTGATTAACTCCTACAGATAAGATGACACACTTTAAAGAAGACTCTCCGATGTGTGCACGAGTATGGCCTTAAATGTTTACTTTAAAAATGAAATGAAACCAAATATTTTGTTTTCCTGTCACTTAAAAAGTAATATGGATAATATATTTTAGGTATTAACACTAACATGGGAAAATGAAACTATATGCTGACCTTCAGTAAAGCTTGGTAAGTTTGAATTCTTTCTACTGGTTGCTGGAGGAATGTAAGGACGTCCATAACAGCACAGTCAGTCTTACCAGGTTCTGTTAACTCCTGAAATATCACAGGGAACAAAACACAAAGAACATTAGCTTGGTATAATAATAATAACAATGCTGCTCACAGCACCACAGTTTCAGCAATATTAAATGTTTATGCTTGAATGCAGCATATTGAATACTTTGAAAAACTGCTGGATAGCCTTGTCAGTGATGCAGGCCTCTGCTTGAGCCTGTCCCACCATGTAGTGAAGATACTTCTCAAAGTCTTCTCTGTGTTTGATCAGATGCATGGCCACATCATCATCTGTGACACACTCCCTCAGCCCAGGAAGGAAAGACCTGAGAAAACATAAAGTGATGCTACTTCTGTTACCGTGCTTTGATAATTGTGCATTTTCATTCTGCAAATCATTTCGATGCAGTTTGCCTTATTCTTGCATGTGTGCACTACCTCTCGTGTAATAACACAATGTCCTTGACGTTCCTGAAAATGATCTCTTTCTGGTTGAGGACGTTAATGGGGACGTGGCAGCTGGAATCCAGATAATTTAGCTGGTGGGATATGAAAATCTTCATTTCTTTCACAAACTCCTCTTCTCCATCAATCAGGCCTTGGATCAACTGACTAAAGATAGAAGGAAATGTGTTTTCAGAATAAATCGATTCTCCACCATCGCAAAAGCCAAAATATTATAAAGATATTACAAGCAATAGCTGTCAAAGCACCAAAGTATAGAAGAAGTACATGCATATATGAAATATTTATTCTGCTTTTTTAAATGAATGACAAACCTCAGGCCTCTCCTGTACTCTTCTCCCGTAGACCCAATTCCATCAAGATCCTCTTGAGGTGCTCTCAGCTGAGGGAAGGTCTCCTGTTTAAAATGAAAGTCATGTATTAACTATTAAACCTTTTTTATTTTTCAATCTTTGATACCTCTGTTGATATAATTAACAGTATAATTTTAGCAGTATAATTTTTCAATTTACAACATGTTTGCTCAGGACTGGTCCTGCCATATGGAGTACTACATCCTACCTTTCTCTTCTTCTCTAGGTATGCTGGACACAGCCATCCCTGCCGAGCCGGGTTGGCTTTGGTGGGTTTTGTCCTCACCAGCCATCTGTCAGGATGAACAGAGTCTAGGACCTCTACAAACTGGCCCTCCTTCAGAACAAAACTGTCCTTATTTCCACTGTTAGGACTGCAGTGTGCTCGAGTCACATATATTTCAAACGTCTGAGGAAGGAAAACAGCAAATATATCACATTATTTATGGCTCTGCTGTCAAATGTGCACATTACTTTGTCATACTGTGACTCAATCAGATTTGTTACACGGATGTTTGAAGAGGCCATGAAAATAGACCCATAAATACAAAACATTCAATCAAGACAAAACATGTATAAAAAAATACCACTCGTCTATCCTCTTCCCCTTCTGACTCTGATCCGGAGACGGTGCTGTCTAAGGGGGTGTGGGCACGATGTTTGGGGGACGGTGTCCTCATTTTACTATCATGGCCCCCTAAAATTTAGAACAGAGGATACCTTCAGTACACCTGCTCAGAAACTTACATAAGTAATATATCAAACAAATAATAATACTGCTGGCCTTTGATCTTCAGCAGCATCTTCGGGGGTTGGGGAGCAGTTATCTCCTTATCATACTTTAGAGCTGCTTGTTCTGCTGGTTTTGGTAGTTCCCTGTTACAATATTCATAAATATATATATATATTTCTGTATCTTTACAACCAAAAGATTCACAATGAATAATAAAATGTATAGAATAAATCAAATATTTTAACTGCACTCTGGTACCTTGGTGTGACTGGGGAAATCTCAACAGGTTCCATCATATCGGGAGCTGTGTCATAATCAGAGGGGCTCGACACTGTTGGAAGTAGAACAATGAATGCCATTTGTGCCTCACTGCAAATACATGGCAAAGCAGTAAAGTCTTGCTTTTTAAGCTATGATGTGAACAAGTCACTCACTGGAGCTGGCAGCAATGAGTGAGGATCGTCTTCTCTCTTGTAAGCTCATCTGCGGTTCCTTCTCTGTCAGGTTGTAGGCCTCCCATAGAGAGATGTTCATACTTTCTACATAGTTCTCAGTATCTGCTGCTGAAGTGGGCACCTGCGCGTGACTCTGTGGCAGATTCTCACTCTGTTTTTTGGGTGGGGCTTCAGGCTTTGTTGGGGCAAGCTGCAAAGGAGTTATGGCAGCAAGAGGTGGGTGTGCGGGTTTCTGGGCTGCAGGAGGAGGCTGTGCAGTCTGCGCTACTGTTATGTTTCCATTGTAGGAGGTCACACCAAACTTATTGACCACCTCACAGGTATAAATTCCACTGTCACTGCTAATCAGGTTTTTAATTGTGAGTGTGCATTCTCCATTATCTGTCGTCTTAACACTGCATCGCTGGTCATTACTGATTTGCTGGCCGTTTCTCAGCCACCGTACTGTGCTGGGTTTTCCCTCCACAACACACATTAGAGTGAGCATACCGTGAAGATCTGCAGTCTGGTTCTTAAAAACCTCTTTAAAAACAGGACGCATATCTTTACGCGTTTTGTAGCCTTTGAAGGCAGCCTGGATCTTGACTGCGGCCTCTTGCATTTGTGGTTCATCCTCAGCGCTGATGTCGATCTCTGGTGTTGACTCCTTTGATGGCTCCATCTTCTGGAGTGGCAGCTCTGCTTTAGGCCCTTCAACAAAAGATTCAATAGGCTGGACATCGCTGTGGATAGCCGGTATCTCAGTCAAAGCCTCTGAGAAAGTTTCATCTTCGGAAATGTAAAGGAGAGGAATATCTTCTGCCACCTTTGATCTTTGTTGTTCTACCTCCCTCCTAACGGGCTCGACTGCCAGGTTCACATCGTGCTCCACTTTAGGTTCTTTTCTCATGGGTTTAACTGGCTGCTGTAATTGAAGTTTGGCAGGCTGCTCTTTATTCTCAGCTGCTCTAACTGACTGGTTCCTCTCAAATGTTGGTTTCTCTTCAGCCTCTTTTATTAACGGCTTTATTATTTGTTTTATAGGCGGGTCTTTAACCTTTACCACTCCTCTAGTTGGCTCTTGTTCATCTTGATCCGTCTCGGTATCTCTTGATACTTGTTTTTCCACACCTTTTATTTTGCTCTTTGTCCTCACAGGAGGCTTTGGAGGGGTAAACTGAGCTTCTTTGTCTACCAGCCTTTCTGGTTGTTCAGCTGGCAGTTTGTCAAGCATTTGCTCTCGCTTGTTCTCGCTCTCTGACTCTCTGAGCGCTGGTTTATTCATACGGCCTCTCTGTTTGCGGTCCTCTTCAGAATCATTCAGTGTAGTCTTTAACACCTTGGGAATGATCTCCTCATTTTCCTTCAGTATATGTTTGATTGGTTGCTTTCCATCTGTTAATTTTACTTTAGACCTTATTGGTGGTTTAAAAGACTCTTCTTCTGTTTTGTCTACTTTGCCTTCATTTTCTAAAGATTTCATATCGTGATCATTCGTTGATTCTTTTCTAATCAACCCTTCTAGTGGTTTCCCTTCTGCACCTGGATGTTTCCCCTTCTCCTCAGCTTCTCTTGTTTTTGCTGAAGTCTTTTCAGTTCCATGTTTCTTTTCTTTTTGTTTCCTTTGTTCAAACAGTGTTTCATCCATAACCCCGTCTGACTGAGTTACTTCATGGTCAGTTTGAACTAATTCTTCAGTCTGTCTTCCTGTTTGTTTCATCTCCAGGAAAGCATCACTTTCTTTTTCCAAATGCCTAGTTGGCCCTTCAGCCTTTCTGTCAACCCTATAGTCTTTCTCCAGTAGTCTCACAGATTTATCAGCTTTCTCGCTGACATCTCTGTCCTTCTCTTTATTACTCTCTACACGTGCTGCATTCTGTGCAACATCAGAGTCCTTCTCTGTGGATTTTGCAGACTGAATGTCCTTCGGGATTTTACTATCATCCTTCAGCACAGGTGTGAGGTCAAAAACTAGCTCTGTGTCTTTTTCAGAATTTGCAATTGATGCTTTTCTTGCCCTCTTTTTGGGCTCAGGAGGAACTGGTTTAGCCTCTGGCAGTCCAGGCCTCTCTGTCTCTTGAGTAGGAGTTGTTTTGGAAATTGTTCCTTTTACCTGCGACAATACTGTTGGAGGTTCTGCCTTTGTTGCAGTCGGTTGTGGAGCTGCGCATGGGGATAAAAAAATATAGATGAGTAAAGCCGTCTTCTTTTAACCTCACCAGTCAGGAATAAAGATACATACCTTTTACTTGCACTGTTGCAGTGGTCTCTGTGCTTCCTGCCTGACAAGAGTAGCTACCACTGTCTTCAGGTTTGAGCTCCTTGATGTTCAACCGCAGGAAGCAGCCGTCTTGCTTCATCTCGTACTTCCTGCTGGCTCTCAGTGGCAGCTTGTTCTTCTTCCATTGTATTGGTATTCCGGGCTTAGACAGCTCACAGTACAAGGACACTGTACCTCCTACTTCAGCCTCTAGACTTTCTAATTCTTTCTTGAAGAATGGAGTGAGCGCTAGGCAGGTGGGATAGAGCAGACCAACAAATAGTTTGATACAGTGTCAAATCAGGCGTGAAATATGATTTGTAAATGAATTTTCACGGTATGACTTAGCTTACGAAATGCTACAGTGCTGCGATTGAGAAATTGACATGATGCATTAAAATATCACATGCATACAACCCTAATGCCTACACACACACAAACCTTTCACTGTTACAGTTGCAGTGGTCTCTGCTTTTCCTGCATGACACGTGTAGCTGCCACTGTCTTCCAGTTTGAGTTCCTTAATAAGCAGCTTGATGAAGCAGTCATCCTGCTTCATCTCATACTTTGCATTCGGTCTCAGCGGCAGCCTGTTCTTCTTCCACTGCACCGCAACTCCAGGTTTAGACAGTTCACAGGAAAGGGAAGCTGCGCATCCTTCTTCAGCCTCCACACTTTGTAAACCTTCCTTGAAAAATGGTGGGAGCTCTGAGGCAAGGAAGGTAAGACAAAACTATTTTTAATATCTGCAGCATTAGTTAGTTTAAAATGTAAAAGGAGGGTTTGAGATGTGAACAATGGACGAGCTACTAGAAGTTCTAAATGATGAAATATACAATCAATTTTATTGTGTAAATGTTTGCTATGAATGAATTCAAAACCACAGTGTACAAACCCTTTACTGACACAGTCCCACTAGTTTCTGCACTTCCCGCCTGGCATGTGTAGCTGCCACTGTCCTCGGGTTTGAGCTCTTTGATGTGGAGCTGGAGGAGGCACCCATCCTGCTTCATTTCGTACTTCCTGCTGGCTCTTAATGGCATTTTGTTTTTCTTCCACTGTACTGACACCACAGGTTTAGACAATTTACAGTACAGGGTTGCTGCACCTCCCTCCTCGGTTTCTATATTTTGTAATTCTTTCTTGAAGACAGGAGGGAGCTCTGGGAAAATAGGCAAGAAATAGAATTTTAAGTTCATAATATATAGGGAAATAAACTAATACACCATATTTTTTTTAACTATGAATGTTCCAAGTGGGTGAGTTTATAGTTTTAAAGTAGTAAAACATTATGACTAACAAAGACAGGAAAACAGGATAGCATGCAATAAAGCAAAGCAGTGCTAATACTGAAATTAGAGCAATGCCAAATTACTGGATGAAGTCTGAATTTTCTTGCTGCACACACCCTTCACTGTCAGAGTGGCAGCTGTCTCTGCAGCTCCTGCTCGACACGAGTAGCTGCCACTGTCCTCGGGTTTGAGCTCCTTGATGTGGAGCTGGAGAAGACAGCCATCCTGCTTCATCTCATACTTCCTGTTTGCTCTCAGGGGCAACTTGTTCTTCTTCCACTGCACCGATAGTCCAGGTTTAGACACTTCACAGTACAGAGAGGCTGTGCCTCCTTCCTCACCAGCCACATCTTTCAAGTCTTGTTTGAAAACAGGTGGGAGCTCTGCAGAAATGGGTTGGGAAAATGCAGTCATACATCTTTTGTGGGAAAATACTTTAGGCATAATCAGGACAAGAAAAATTATACAAAATATTAAGACTTTTCAGACAGCTTATAATATAGGACAGTAACATACTGTAAGAAACTCAATACATACTAGAACAAAAATCTCAAAAAAGTACTTTTGCACATTAACAGTGGATTCTTTTTTACACACCTGTCACTGACACTTTTGCAGTAGTTTCAGCAATCCCTGCTTGGCATGTGTAGCTGCCACTGTCCTCGGGTTTGAGCTCTTTAATATGAAGCTGGAGGAGGCAGCCATCCTGCTTCATCTCGTACTTCCAGCTTTCTCTCAGCGGTAGTCTGTTCCTCTTCCACTGTACTGACACATCAGGCTTAGACAGCTCACAGGACAGCAAAACTGTACCCCCTTCCTCTGCCTCTATACTTTGTAATTCTTCTTTGAAAAATGGAGGAAGTTCTGGCAAGCAAAAAAAAAAAAAAAGGTTTCGAGAGTTGCAGAGTTGCAGAGTTACAGAGTAGACTTTTCTAGTGTAACATTTAAGAAAAGATTTGCTTCACTGGTAAATACTTGGTTTCATCAAATTTAGATAGGCAGATTCAGAGTATTTTTCCATGATTAAAAGTTTACAGAAACTGGAATTTTTTGCCACTTAATTAAGCATAATAACAAACCTTTCACTGACACAGTCGCAGCGGTCTCTGCACTTCCCGCCTGGCATGTGTAGCTGCCACTGTCCTCGGGTTTGAGCTCTTTGATGTGGAGCTGGAGGAGGCAGCCATCCTGCTTCATCTCATACTTTTTGCTGGCTCTTATTGGCATTTTGTTCTTCTTCCACTGTACTGACACCCCAGGTTTGGACAATTCACAGTACAGGGTTGCTGTACGTCCCTCCTCGGTTTCTGTATTTTGTAATTCTTTCTTGAAGAAAGGAAGGAGCTCTGGGAAAATAGGCAAGAAACAGAATTTTAAGTTCATAATTTACAGGGAACTACACTAAACCATCATTTGTAACTACTTTTTTTTTTTCAAACGCAAAAGGTTTAAGGAATAACATTCAAAGGCAGCATTAAGGTAAGATTAAATAAGATATACAAAGTATTTGATAGACAAAGATGAGTAATGTTACTCCACCTAGTATAGGTGATCACAAGTAGGTTTAGGAAGTACTAACATTTAAAGACACCATTAAAGACTAAATAAACTGTACAAAATGCTGAAAGATTGATCGATGCTCCACAGAAAGATTATGATTAACAGTTTGTGAACACTAAAATCGACCATGTAGTTGACCATAATCACAAACCTTTTACTGATAGAGTTGCAGTGGTCTCGGCACTTCCTGCTTGACACATGTAACTTCCACTGTCCTCAGGTTTGAGCTCTTTAATATTGAGCTGGACTAAGCAGCCATCCTGCTTCATCTCATACTTCCTGCTGGCTCTCAGAGGCAGTCTGTTCTTCTTCCACTGCACTGACATCCCAGGCTTGGACAGCTCACAGCACAGTGAGGCTGCACCTCCTTCCTCAGCCTCTGTACTTTGTAATTCTTCTGTGAAAAAGGGTGGAAGCACTGGCAAAATAAAAAAAACAGCACCATTAGGGTAAAAAAAAGAGAGATATACAAAGTATGTGTTTTCACCAACTATAGATGATCACAAGTAATTTGTTAAAGTACTCGTCCAAGATTAAGAGCTTAAGGACACAAAAATTGACCACAATCACAAACCTTTTACTGAAACAGTTGCAGTGGTCTCTGCACTTCCCGTATGACACGTGTAGCTGCCACTGTCCTCTGGTGTGAGCTCTTTGATGTGGAGCTGGAGGAGGCAGCCATCCTGCTTCATCTCATACTTTTTGCTGGCTCTCAGAGGCAGCTTGTTCTTCTTCCACTGCACTGATCTTCCAGGCTTGGACAGCTCACAGCACAGTGAGGCCGTACCTCCCTCCTCTGCCTTTACATTCTGCAGTTCTTTTTGGAAAAATGGCGCGAGTTCTACAAAAGATAAGAGGGATTGAAAGTAATGAAAAAAATGGTTCCAGTGTTGCTGCAGTGATGTTTTAGGCATTAACAAGCAATAGCAACAAAAAAAGTGATGTTTGCTCCGTGCTATAACTAATTGTATTGTTTAGATTGTCAAACAAAAAATAAAAATATTAGTAATTATTTTCTACTCAGATATTGATGACGCTGTAAAATGTACCTTTCAAATGTACAATTTAGCATACCTTTCACTGACACATTTGCACTGGTTTCTGCACTTCCCGCGTGACACGTGTAGCTGCCACTGTCTTCAGGCTTGAGGTCTTTGATGTGGAGCTGGAAGACACAGCCATCTTGTTTCATCTCATACTTCCTGTTGGCTCTCAGAGGAAGTCTGTTCTTCTTCCACTGCACTGACGCCCCAGGTCTTGACAACTCGCAGTACAAGGGGGCCACACCTCCCTCGTCAGCCTCCACACTTCTTAATTCTTTCTTGAAGAATGGAGGGAGCTCTGGGAAAAGGGTTGAAGGGATGGAAAAAAATGAATATGTCATCTATCATCTGCTATTGTGCTTTAAATATAAACACAAAAGGACAAAATAGTTGCAAGTTTTGTTGAGCATAATAGTTATTGTATTTGCATTTTAAAGTAGATTCAGAAAACAGGACAGTATCCGGTGCCACTGGCTGTACTTAGATATTTGTGTCTAACTTTACACACCTTTCACAGACACAGTTGCAGTGGTTTCTGCACTCCCTGCTTGGCATGAATAGCTGCCACTGTCTTCAAGTTTGAGCTCCTTGATGTGAAGCTGGAGGAAGCAGCCGTCCTGTCGCATCTCATGCTTCCTGCTGGCTCTTAGGGGCAGGCTGTTTTTCTTCCACTGAACTGGTACTCCAAGTTTGGACAGCTCACAATACAGGGTGGCTGAACCTCCTTCTTCAGCTTCCACACTCTGCAGCTCCTCCTGGAAGAAGGGAGGAAGCTCTGGGGAAAATGCAGGAGAAAGGACAGAAATGGTGCTATTCAGTATGAGAAGAACTCTTCGCTGTATCTCTACATCCTAGTCATTAGAATGTAAAACTCCTGAATTACCAGTGACAGTAAGTTTGGCACTGCTCTGCATATCTCCTGTGTCACAGGAGTATACGCCAGTATCCAGGGGGTCCACATCGTGGATGAGCAGCAGGTTGACTTTTCCCTCCTTGCGCATCTCGTATTTGTCATCTTTTCGGAGGGGAATGTGGTTGCGTTTCCAGGTAACCGAGGTGGTGAAGTCTGAAGTGATGCAACTCAAAGTAGCCGTCTCGCCCTCCATGACCACTGTGTCTTTGGGCTTCTCCTCAAATAAAACTAGACATCAAATCTCACTGATTATCAGGGTGTGCATACCTTTTAAACATTTTTTTTTTTTTTTAAATACACTTTTTCTAGTATATTTTTCTGCTCACCTTTAGGCTTAGGAACAACCAGCAGGCTTGCAGAGGTCCTCTCCTCCCCGACCACAAAAGCCACGGTGCCTGTCTCCTCAGGTGTTGTCATGGTGAGGACCAGGCGGTGCTGGCGGCCGTGACACGTCATCTGGTTCATCTCATTCTTCTGCAGAGGGCTAATCCCAAGCCACCAGATGCCCTCACTCACGTCTGCATGGCTCAGCTCGCACACAAACACTGCGTCCTCTCCCGCTGTCACCGTTTTGTCCTGCAGCTCTGTAACAATCCGAACGCGCTCTGTGGAGGAAGAAGGAGCTAGATACAGCTGTCTTTTTAGAAAAGGGAATTTGATACTTTTACATTAACTCAACTGAGAAAGACCAGCTTGGCATTTCTTGTCACGTAAATAAATTAGCCCAATATATCAATAAATAATGACAGACCGCTGTATACACCTACCCCTCACAGTCAGCTTGGCAGTGGTCTTTTTGCCCCTGGTAATACAGGAGTACTCCCCAGCATCCTCCAGATGCAATTTCCTGATCTCCAGAGTGTGTGTGGGACCTTTCTTTTTTACAATATAACGTCCTTCTTCCACCACAGTGTTGTCCTTCTTCCATGTGACTGGCACATTAGGACTGGAGACTTCACAGGAGAACAGCACAGATTTCCCCTCCATCACAGTTTGTCTCTCTAACTCCTTTTCAAAGAACACTGATGCTGCCGCTGGTTTAAAAAAAAAAAAGGAGCCATTAAGAATAATTCACATCTAATTTAACAATTAAGCGATTATCACAGAAATATTGCGATGACCTAAACAATGTATGGATTAATTCATCAGGGGACAGAAGGGTTAGGGTTAGTTGGGTGTTTGCTGTGTGACTGCGCATTTGTTCAGTAAACACATGTGGAACAGTGTTAATATTATGTAAAACTGGGTTTATATGAGCTCTGTGATGGACTGGCAACCTGTCCAGGTGTATCCCACCTCTTGCCCTATGACGGCTGGGAAAGACTCCAGCATGCACTGTGACTCTGAATTGGATAAGTGGCTAAGAAAATGGATGGATGAATGGGTTCATATGAGGTGTGGCTCCACAATCGCATTTAATGTGCGGTTAGTTATACAATATGAATCAGATCTGATGAGGGCTCTATTTATTGTTATCACAGAGGAAGAATAAGAATTGTACGAAACGCAAACAAAAGGAGAATTTCTAATACCTCTCACATTCACTTCAGCTGTCGTCTTCTGCTCCCCAAAGACGCAGCTGTACTCGCCAACATCCTCTGGCTGGATGTTTCTGATGGTCATCTCAGCTGTCCTACCCTTCAGCGTCATCTGATATCGTCCTCCATGATAAAGCTGGTCCTCCCCCTTCGACCACTGCACAGGCACCCCGGCCCTGGATAGCTCACAGCGCAGGGACACGTTGCCTCCTTCAGGGGCCTCCTGGTTCTTCAGACCCATTTTAAAAGTGAGAGGTATAGCTGTGCATGTGGGGTAGAAAATCAAAGTTTAGGACCAACAATAATGAAAGAAAATATAAACTAAGCAACAACATTTCACCATATAAGGCAGGATTGTACTACTACTATTAAAATCTTATATGACCAGAAATGTAGGGTCAGTCGCCTGTAAAGTTTCGAAATTTAAATGCACCTAACATTTTCACATTTACAGTCTTCTCTTACGTGTAATTGTGACATTGGCAGTGGTCTTGACGTCTCCACAGAAACAGCTGTAGAGTCCACTGTCCTCCAGCTGTGCGTTTTTGATGGTCAGCTCCATGAGGCTGTTTCGATTTTTAATCTGATACTTGAAATTATTCCTCAGCAGCTCTTCTCCTTTCCGCCACTCCACAGGAAGGCCGGGCTTAGACAGCTCGCAGCTCAGCATCACACTATTCTCCTCCTCCACCTGCTGGTTTCTTAGCTTAGTCTTGAATGTGACAGGCGGTGCTGCGAGAAGAGGGACCAAAGAGTAGCTATGTTGTTTTGTTATTTCGCTTAATTTTATTAGAGTTAATTCTTTCAGCTTCACATAAATTGAACAGGATCTGGGTTTGAAAAAAGCACAAGAAAAACAATATTCTCAAAGCATGCTTTCAGTGTGGCATCCATGTTTTACCTTTGACTGTGAGCTCTGCAGTGGATTGGCTGTCTTTGGTCTTGCAGGTGTATTTGCCAGCATCACTCTCCTCCACGTTATTGATGATTAGCTTAGCGAGACGTCCCTCCTGTTTCATCTCATATTTGTATCCAGGCTTCAGGATGACTCTGCCTTTCCTCCAGTCCACCGGAGCTCCGGGTTTAGAGAGCTCACAGCAGAAAACTCCACTGTCCCCTTCCTTCACCTCCAAATTCTCAACATCTTTCTTAAATGTAACAGGAAGTGCTGAAAAAAAGAAAGAAAAAAAGTGAGCAAAATCTGAAATTGTAAATCTACCATGGCCAGTAGGAAATACTGGGTCTTTCTCACTGTGGTGTTTAACAAAATTCCCAGCTTAACAGTTCATATCTATGTCATAGCTGTAGTGAAGCATACCTCTTACTTTGATGTCAGCTGATGTCACAGCAGTCCCAACAGAACAGCTGTACTCCCCAGTGTCTGAGAGAGTTAAGTTTCTGATCAGCATCTCAGCCACCCGGCCTTCTTGCTTTATTTGAAATTTTTCTCCCTCTTTCACGAGTTGAGCATCTTTCCTCCACTCCACTGCAACTCCAGCTTTTGAAAGCTCGCAGCGTAATGTCACGCAGCCCTCCTCCACAGCTTCCTGGTTCTTCAATTTCTGCTTGAAGGTCACTGGTATTGCTAAGAAGCAATAGCCAGAATTATTACAAAAATACTGAAAAATCTGACGATTATCAAAGCTCAGTTATTTGTCCTCTTTATATATTGCACAATGCGTCTCACCAGTAATGATGATTGTTGCCGTGGATTTTATATCATCACAAATGCAACTGTATGTGCCGCTGTCCTCAGGGAGGCTTTTCCTGATGTGGAGCTCTTGGATGCAGCCACTCTGCTTTATCTGGTATTTCTCCCCATTATTCAGCACAGTGTCTCCCTTTGTCCACTGCACGGGGACTCCGGGCTGGGAGAGCTCACAGCATAGTGTAACAGCATTGCCCTCCTGCACCTGAATATTCTTGAGATCTTGAAGAAATTTGATGGGCCGCTCTAGAAAAGAGCAAAAGAACCAGCTTGAATATTGAAAACAGTTTTGGTCACAAATATTTCTTTGCTACACCTGATTAAGTTAAATAAATTTACTTCACAATTTGTTTCCACAGCACTGACAGCTTCTTTGGAATGATGTCTGATGGAGCTACCATGACATTTGGTTAAGGAAATGATGTATAAAATAGGTCCAAAAATTATAAAGAAAAAAGTGATAAAAAAAAAATTTTAACTTGAGAGAAAAAATAATTAACTTAAACTAACAATAATTCTATACTGCATAAATTTTGTTTCACTTGGATATCAACATATTTCTTTACTTACAAAGTCAGCATCTTCATCAGTAAATTTTATTTTATGACACTGTGCATTCAGGATGCTGAAAAGGACTAAAAACAAAATGCAGTACTGCTATGAAGAAAGCAGTACTCACCATTCACTTTGATCTCAGCTGTTGTCCTCTCTTCTCCGCATATGCAAGTATAATCTCCAGTGTCCTCCACACAGAGGTCTGCAATCTTCATCTCCACCTGCAGGTCCTTCTTCCTCATCTGGTACTTGTCTCCATTCTTTAGCGGCTCTCCTCCTCTCCTCCACTCCACTGAGGCTGCAGGTTTGTTGAGCTCACAGCGCAAAACCACACTGTTACCCTCTGTTACCTCCTGGTTAGTTAGTGGTATCTTGAAACTCGGCGGTAACTCTGAAGAACCAAAGCGAACAGCACATGTCATGCACCAATACTAAAGAGATATGAGATATGAAAAAATATAACCTGGAAAATATAAACAATTCATTATTACGGGTAAAATTGAAGATACAACTAAATTATATGAATCATAAGGTGGTTGTCTATAGTTTATAGAGATGGAGAAATCCATTCAAATACATTATCCAGGTAATCCACTCTGCTACAAAGCTACTACAGAGGAACCATGGTAGCAGTGAATAATGTGGGTATTCACTATGCGCTATAATGGATTCAATGATAATCCATTATATTTCAGGTGATGAGTACTATTCATAGTGAGTTACATCACATGTCCAACAATTAGCTGGACATGTGATGTGACTTACATGTGGAAAATGATGGACTGCTTCTCATGCTATGGCTACAGTTCAGCTAAAGAAAGCCTTGGCTTGAACACCCGAATGATGCAGTTCTCTCCAAAAACATTTTACTGCATCTTTTCAACCAGGACTTAAGAAGTAATGTATAGTGCACACATTTACTGTGACATTAGGCCATATGCAGGATGACAAATTGGGTGACAAGATATGGAAAATACCATGAACGTTTGGTCAAACTACATAATGGCGTTCACACAGAGCTTATGATGACTGGGTCTACTTTTACTATTTTGAAGCTGACCTCTTTGGCGTCTGCGGTTGGGTAATTCTGTTAAATACATGACATAAAAATTTAGAGAAAAAAAAGGAAGAACAATGGTTTACAAATCAGAATAAATAAATTAGAATATAATCAGATATTGTGAATATTTCTGCCTCACCTATGACTGTGAGCTCAGCAGTTGATTGGCTGTCTTTGGTCTTGCAGGTGTATTTTCCAGCATCGCTCTCCTCCACATTGTTGATGATCAGTTTAGTGAGACGTCCCTCCTCTTTCATTTCATATTTCTCTCCAGGTTTCAGAAGGACTCTGCCTTTTCTCCAGTTCACTGGAGCTCCAGGTTTGGAGAGCTCACAGCAGAAAACGCCACTGTCCCCTTCCTTGACCACCAGGCACTGGATCTCCCGTTTAAATGTAACAGGAAGTGCTGCCAAAAAATTGTTTTTTTTGGTAATTGCACTGATTTGCAAAATGCTGTTTATACCTACTCACTTGACAATTTTGGAATTATTAAAAACAAGTTTGTTTGTTTTTGCTTTATTTGCACTTTCATTTCCAATCCAATGGGATCTCTAGTGACATGTACTGCTTAGTCACATCTGTGTGACAATAGCTGATAATAGCTTTTTGGATACTATTGGATACTATTATTAAAGTTTATAACTATGCAATCATTATGTTTGCTTATTTTGTAGTTCAAAGGCTATAGAGACAGAATCTTTGCAATTCCTATTAAAGCCACAGACTGATTTAAACTCACGTTTCACTTTGACTTCAGCAGCCGTTTTCTCATCTCCTGTGATGCAGCTGTATTTTCCTGCATCTTCTGGTTGAATGTTGAAAATGATCAATTTAGCTGTCTTTCCTTCGAGCTTCATCTGATACTTTCCCCGAGATACCTCCTCAGAGAGCAGCTGACCCTGTTTCTCCCACTGAACCGGGACTCCCTTCTTTGACAGCTCACATTGTAATGTCATACTCTTCCCCTCTTCAGCCACCTGACTCTTAAGACTCACTTTAAATGTTGCGGGGACCGCTGTTGAAACAAACACAGACATTTTTATATATATTTGTAAGACAAAACAAAGGCAAGACGAAGAAAAATATGATTTATAGGTAAATATACAGTCATGCGAAAAAGAAAGTTTTCACAGGACTCGTTGCAGTTCTTTGAAAAACAAAGTAAACCATAACTGCTTCCATAGGAATTAAGAAGGTAAGTAGCATCCAGGTGATACGCTTGATTAACTGATCATCAGCGTGACCACCTCTATAAAAGCTTCCAATTCTAAAATGGGACAACAAGTAATAAAGACATAGGTGGATAACCATACCAATAACTTTAACAGTGGCCTTTGTCCTCTGCTCTCTACACACACATGTGTAGACACCGCTGTCTTCTGGTACCGCATCTCTGATGGTCAACTCCAGGACTGAGTCTCTTTGTTTAATCTGGTACTTCTCTCCATGCTCAAGCAGATCTCCTCCAAGCCTCCATTCCACTGGGACACCAGGTTTAGAGATCTCACAATACAGTGTGATGTTGTGCCCTTCCTCGATTTGAACATTTTTCAGTTTTTGTTTGAAGGTGATGGGAAGCGCTAAAAGGTGAAGTAAGTTGGTAAGACCAAAGTAAATAAGAAAAGCCAGTGAAAACAAAAATACAATACACACAGCATCAGGTCCTTATTTGATGTCTTCTGTGAAATAATTCAAATATTGCATGTAACCATGATGTAATTAATCGAAAGCAAACTTATATCTGTTTTAAAACAATTTATGATTCAAATGACTCCATGTCCCTGCCAGATAAAAACAAAACCACTAGAATATATACAGCACCTTGAATAAGTTACTTTACCATTAACGGTTAGAGTAGCCGTGGTCTCTATGTTTTCACAGATGCATGTGTAGATGTTGCTGTCCTCAAGTGTCACGTCAAAGATCCTCAGTTCAAGAAGCGTGTCTCTCTGCCGTGTATGATATTTCTCTCCATTCCGAATGAGTTCATTCCCTCCTTTCCTCCACTCCACAGTGTGACCAGGTTTAGACAGCTCACAACGTAGTGCTGCGGTGTTGCCCTCCTCTATCAGCACGTTCCTCAGCTTCTGCTTGAAGGTGACTGGGAGAGCTGAGAAATCCAGTAAGACCAGATAAATAATCATGCATAGCCTTTTTTTTTTTTTTTAAACCTCATATTTAATCATTTTAACCTATCAGCTAATTGGTTAATAAACTCATACCAGTGATCTTGACAGTGGCAGATGTCATCTGATCAGCACACACACAGCTGTAGACCCCACTGTCCTCGGGCACAGGTTTCCATATCAGGAGCTCCAGCGTGGTCTCCCTTTTCCTTATCTGGAACTTCACGCTGTTCTTCAGCACCTCGTCCTCTTTCCTCCATTCTACTGGTATTCCAGGTTTGGAAATTTCACAGCGCAATATGACACTGCTGCCCTCTTCTGCTTGCATGTTCTTGAGCTGTTGTATGAATGTAATGGGAATAGCTGGAAAATAAGGAGTAAATATATAAATGCAAATGGGATCAAAGCTTTGTGTGATAATTTAAATCAGTTCCATTTGTGGCTGTTCATATATGTGGTTCACGGTGATGTATGTTACATACATCCGTATTTCTTCAGGTGAGCTTATATGAAAAAAAAAAAAACCTTCTCTCTACCATTTATACTTGCATGAGATTACTGTACTAAAAAATGCTTTAGGTAAAAATGTGTAAGGCAAATGAACAGTGTGATGAAAAGAGTTACCGTGTACTTTCAGACTTGCTGTTGTGTGGTGGTCTCTGCACTGGCATGTATACTGCCCCGAGTCTTCAGGTTTCAGGGATCTGATGGTTAGCGAGTTGATTGTTTTCCTCTGTTTCATCACATACTTCTCTCCTGGCCTGATGCTCTCAAAACCTTTCTTCCAGTGGACCTGGACCCCAGGCAGGGAGTATTCACAGGTCAGGGTAACAGTTTCTCCTTCTATGGCCTCCACGCGCTTCAAATGCTGGATGAACTCTGCTGGGATGGCTAAAAAATGACAGTGAGGAGGGGAAACTTTTAATCATTATATTTTTTCCTGTATAATCATAAACAGTCCACCAGAAACCTTCAATCCATTGCGAGCACATGGCAAATAAATTCCTATTCCTACCTTTGACAGTGACAGCGGCCCTAGTTGTAACGGCGCCTGCATTGCACTCGTACACTCCAGCATCTGTTTTGCAAACTTCTCGAATGGTCAGCCGAGCTTCACACCCCAAACGACTAGTAAAGTATCTTGAGGAGTTCCACATTAAACAGCCATCTTTGTACCACAGGATGTGGCACGGTTTGGAGGTCACGCAGGACAAAATCAAACCACCTCCTTCAATGGCCTCACAGTCCTCCAGTGCTTTGCAAATAGTGGGACGCCTTTCTGGTGTCATGAAACGATGAAGCATAATGCATATGAAGTGTGACAAGAAAACACACCCTAAAACCCCACAGGAAAAAAAAAAAAAAGTCAGAGCTTTACCTCGAACCAGCAGTGAGGCGTAGGATCTTTTGTCCCCTGCTGCAAACGAAATAGTGCCAGTGTCTTTACGGGCGAGCTGTTTGAATGTAAGGGTGTGGAAGCCTCCTGAAAGCACCTGGATCTCATTGAGTTCATTGGTATAAAGCAAAGTCTCATCCAGATACCACTTGGCCCCAGTGTAGTCACTGGGAGAAATTTGACACCTGAATGTGACAGTTTCACCCTCGAGACACTCAACATCTTCTAATTCATCCAGAATCAACACCTTTTGACCTGAGAGATGGAAAAGACAAAACTCTAACAAACTTTATAATATACTGTAAAAATATGATCATATTATCATATAGCACTCTTTGTACTTTATACCAAGAATTTTACTCAGTAATTAGCATCATGCATTATAGTAGTCATCATATTGGTATTTATAACCAATATCAGTTTGATAATACACTATGTTAACCGTTCAGTATTTGCATCACTGCACACTGTCTGATGTGCCAAGTTTAATTTAAATGATCTCACCTTGCACAGTCAGCTGTGCCCGGCTTTGCATGGTGCCAACATCACATATATAAATATCTGTGTCCGATTTCTCCAGTGAGGTGATGGTTAGGGATAACACCACACCCTTCTGCCTGATGACATACTTCCTTCCAGACCGCAGCTCGATCAAGCCCTTCAGCCAGGTCACACGCTTGGCTGGCCGCCTGGTCTCACACTCGAGTGTCACCTTTCCCCTTTCTTCTGCTCGAGTGTCTTTTAACTCCCTGGCAAATGTGTGCTGTAACTCTGAAATTAATAGAGAGTTTAGAAAAACGATCTCATACGATCGAGTCATGAAAACCCAAATAAATCAAAGTGTGACGATAATTTAGATCTTTTCCATCAGCACCTCCTTGCTACAACTTATATTTTACTTTCTATCTTTAATGAATGGTTGCTACCTTTTTAATATATATCAAAGCTACCTCTGATCTCAAGCTTGGCACGGGAGGCTACGCCATCAGCCTCACAGCAGTACTCCCCAGAGTCTCGGATAGTGGCATTTTTGATCACCAATCGTGCCAGATGTTTCTCCACACTCATCTGATACTTTGGGCTCTCCTTGATGGGACGCCCATTTTTCAGCCAGCGAATGGTGACTTCTGGTTTGGTGATTTCACAACTCAGCTCTGCATCCTCACCAGGCACTCCCTTGACATTCAGCAGGTCCCTGAAGATGTGCACTGGCTTCTCTGTATGAGAAAATGCACATTGGCTTAATACAACCACACTCAACAACTTATGACAATTTATTCTGCAGTATAAAACTTTTTGTACTTTATGTATAAAATAGTATATTTCAAACTCCCCATGCATGGCTACATCTTAAAAAAGATCAGTATTTACCTTTAACAAAAAGCATGGTCCTACAGCTTAGGTCTTTGATTGTGAAGACCACATCTCCAGCATCAGTAAGAATAGCATCTCTAATTGTCATTGTATGCTTGCGGCCTTTGTTGATAAGCTGAATACGGCTGTTGGTAACCACCAACTGGCCATTAATAGTCCAATAAGGCTGTTCATCAAGATCATGGGAGAGAAGACACTCAAAAGTGCAGGTGTCTCCCTCAAGAACAGTGGTTGTCTTCAAACGCTGGACAATTGTAATGTGTAAGTCTGTAAATAAATAAATGATCCAACAGCCGTAAATTACTACATATCTCAGCAGTACTTCACGTATTGCATATTCAGCTATACAAACTGTGCATCAAATCTTAGGAAAAAAAATTATACTACTAAGAATCATTAAACATGGTACAAAATAAATAAATAATTACCTTACTCAGTTTAAATTCCTAAGGGTTTAAGTCAGTTTTAAGAGAAAATATTGGTTTACGATTCAGAAATGCAGGAATCAAAGTACTGAATTTAAGGAACCTCAAATAAAGCAGTTTTTTTTTTCTAGTTTAAGAGTTCGTTTCAAATAACCAAGTGGTATTTATTTTTCATACTACTCACCGTGTACTGTAACTTTTGCATTGGTCTGACTTGTGCCCAGGTCACATGTGTACTGTCCTGCATCATCCTTAGTCAGTGAATGGATGATCAATGCCATGGACTTGCCAAACTGGAGCAGCTCGTGTTTGTCATCAGCTGTCAGAGCCATACCATCCTTCTTCCAAACAGGGGTCACTGCCTCTTTGGAAATTTCACACTGAAGACAAAGCTCCCCTTGCTCCTCTCCAACTGCGTCCTCCAGAGGCCTTAGGAACACTGCTGGGCATTCTGGGACACAATACAGTTGTTAGTGTTTATTATTGTCATTTATGTTTCTGAGAAATTAACACAGAGAAATTCAAGCATCAGAAAGATTCATCAGTTACTACCACTGACCTTTGACCTTTAAGGTGGTTGTCTCCGTGAGAAGGCCTGCTTTGAAGGTAACCCTGCTCTCCTGTGGCCGAAGCTTCTTGATTGTGAGGCTGTGCATGGTGCCCATGTGGTGGATCTTGTTGATGGCGTTGGAATAGAGCCGGACGTTGTTGAGGAGCCATTCCACACTGGCTACCACATAGTTGAGTTCACACGAGAAAGTGGCGATGCCATTCTCCTCAATTTCCGCTGCTTCAAGGTGTTTGACCAACTTCAGTGTTCGCACTACGATACAAAGGCACAATTTACAAGTCAAAGCAACAAAACAGGGCAGTATATTAATGTTTGCATCAAATCTACCTTGCATGAACCCACCTTCTACCTTAACATGCGCTGTGCTCTGTGAACCTCCGGCCAGGCAGCGGTACTGCCCTGCATCCATCCCTGACAAGCCGTGAATGATCAGTTCTGCTCGTTTCCCCTCCCTCTTCATGCTGTACTTGTTAGAAGATTTCAGAGCTGTACGGCCCTTAAACCACCGCACCACCCTGGGAGATGGGGCAAACTCACAGCCCAGAGTCACAGAGCTGTTCTCTTTTGCCTCCACATCATCTAAGTGGTGGACTACCTGAAGAGGTCGTTCTAGAGGGAAGAGACGTACAGGCATCAAAAACCTTTATTTGTTACTGTACTTGTTTAGCACAGTCTTTCCAATATTCAGTTCAAAACATCAATTTATCATCTTAAGACCACAATTACATAGCTGTCCCATTTTATAGTTATAGGATGTGTGTGAGACTCACCTTTTACCATAAGCTGAGCAGTGGAACGACTCTTGCCAGCTACAAAGAGCACAGGGCCTGACATGGAGCTTTCTGTGGAGGTGAAGCACAGGCTGTGGAGGGTGCCCTCCCTGTCAATGTTCACCGCCGCGCATGGCTCCAGAACCTCACCATTCAGTGTCCACTTTGGCGGCCGCCCTGATTTCAAGTTGGTCTCCACCTGGAATAGTGCAGGCTCTGGCTCCATCACCTCCACTGATTTCATCCCCCGGACTATGGCGATAGCCTGCTCTGCATGTACAGCATAATACACATTACCTCGACTGTACAGCTCCTGACTTAAAACACTTGATTTTTTTTTAAATGTCACTCATCATTGAGTGACTTTATAAGTGTGATGATCTCACCCTCTACCAGAAGCTGACAAGATGTTTTATCATCGCTTGCGTCACACGTATAGGTGTCTTCATCTGAGGAGCAGATATTCTCAATGGCAAGCTGCCTGTAGATATCTTGGCTGATTAGCTGATACTTCTTGCTGGGAAGTAGCTCCTTCCTGTTTTTGTACCACCTGACTTCAGCATTAGGCCGTGACACCTGGCACTCCAGCAGACCTCGGTGGCGATACATGGCTATCTTTACTCTCAGAGGGCGCACTATTTGGACTGGAAGCTCTAAAGAACGGGAGAACAAAATCCACACCTTCAGTGACCAGATTGTCACACGCCATATGTTAAGGGCGTTCATCAGAATTCCTTTCATGTCAAGTATGAGGCGTAACTCTCGTGGCTCACCTTGTACCGTGAGAGTTGCATAGGAAGAGACACGCTCTGCGGTGAATCTGATCTCTCCTGCATGTTCTGGTCTGACTGACTTGAAGACTAGAGTATGAGTTTTACCTGAAATCAGATGAAACCCAGTATTTTATTATGTTTATCATCTGAATTGCCCTTATGGTCCAGGTCCAGGTAAGAAAAGGCGAGTAAACAAAACATCACTGCTTCTAAATGAATGAAGATTATCACTACTGTTAAGATAACTGATCTCTTACCTTGGTGTCTGATCTTGATGCTGTCCCCAGGACGGATCCGGCAGTCATCTCTGTACCACCGACCATCCACATCCTCCTGGTTGACCTCACATAAAAAGTTTACAGGTTGACGCTCGATCGTATCAACATCTTCCAGCTCCTTCACAATGTAAATGTCCCTAGCTGGCAGGAAATATCCAAACTATGACTCGAAACTTAGTGAAAGTAGCCAAAGAGAGCTTTTTGTTACCAAAATATTAGGTAAATACGATCTGAGATGAACTACAAAATGTGACATTTCAACTACAGCATGCACGTTACTGCGCAAATCAAACTATCTTAAAAACATATAATAAGTGGTTTAGGTTGTCATCTGAAGTAGAACATCACTAAACCGTAGTCATATTTTCAGCATAGCCCTTGAGAAAGTCTGTCACTGACCTGAATTTGGGATCTAACACAGTGATGGTCTGGGCCACAATAACATTAAATCCTTTTAACCGCACAAGTAGCTCAGTCTGCTGTATTACATTACCTCTGACAGTGAGTCGGCCCGAGGTCTGAATGCCATTGGCTTGAAAGGAGAACAAACCGGCATCTCCCAACGCGACCCTGTTCAGTATGAGGGAGTGTTTCTTCCCATGTGTGCTGATGCGACAGTTGGGTTTAGATTTAAGCTGCATCCCATCCCTTGTCCACACGCCCTCTATGTAGGCTAGGTTAAGAGTAACCTCAAAGGAGCAGCTCTCACACTCAGACACCCCTACATCCTCCAAGCCCTTCACCACCTGCAGACGGTTCTCTGGCAAACAAAATCACACATAGCTTTAGAGATCTAAAAGTCTTTGATTCATTCTAAGACATTTACTGAACATACTTGCAGCTGCTACTATTCCTCCAGCCTTATTGTCTCCCATGTCTCCCGCTCTCGACTCAGGATGATCGGAGGAGTGTTTCTTCCTATCACAGCTGGCAGACTGCAAATACAGTGTCATATAAATGCATCAGAGGTGATGCTAAAGAGATATGTTGACTACACATGGTTATAAGAAAAATTCAGTTCTTCAACTAATTAATTCAGCTCATTCTAACAGTTCACAGGTACAGACATTGCAGATATTGTTTTGTAAATGAGCGGTTGAAGTGCACATGCTTAAATTGTTTGGACAGCATTGCAAAAAAAAAAAACCAAATTCCTTTCAGGCTATTAATGAGAGAAACCACCACTTCCAAAAATGGCAACCATATCAGAATGGTTACACATGGCATCAGTCTATCATATGGTTGATCCTTGTGATGGCATGCCAGTCAGTAATGAGGAGCAGAGTAATCTCTGTCACCTCACTTGGCTGAGTTCAACACCACTAATATAGACTCAGCTGTGATCCCACCTCCATAAGGCTGCATGCGCTGAAATCAGAGGAAGGGAAATCTTTGAATAGCCAACAAGAGGCCAAACGAGATCTGCCAATCACCTATTGATGTGATATTTGAGCTCATGAAACACTTAGTTGCTTGCTCCTCCCACAAGCACTGCAAGCGCGGGTCAGTCTGCTCCATGACGTTACTTGCCAGTTAAAATGGTATTTTATGATGCGTCATAAGTGGCATTGTCTTTAGAAACAATTATATAGATTACCTGTAGAGGTCTAATATGTTATAAGCTAATTAAAAGCTACTCTGCAAAACAAACAAACAGCATAGAAATAAAAATTTAAAATCTTTGCAGATCAATGCAGTAAAGCAGCGTAGCCACAAGTTTAGAAATCTCTTAATACAACTCTGCAATATAATTCAACCATTAATGATTCTTTCAGTTGCATCCTATTCAACAGTGATTTCTTATTGAGTTCTATTAAAGAGCAAAAACAACAAAATAAAATGAATTCATATACACATTTTCAAATTAAACAAGAATACATAAGCTCACCTGCAATCATGCACCTACTCTCAAATTAAGCAGATGTTCTCTAGAAAGAATAAATGCTTGCATATGCTCTTTTTGCACCGGTTACAAAAAAAGCAAAACTCCTTTATCCAATAAAAAAATAGCCAGATAAAATGTCCACCATGGCAACAGTCTTGTTTTTGTTTCTCACAGAGCCTTTCAGATTAACAAGAAGTATTTAATCCACCAAAGTGCATTTCCATGCTTCCTTGTGCATCCCAGTTCCCAAAGTTGACAGGCTGTAGTGCTTTCTCTTTTTTTTCTGCTTGCTGTTATGGAGCAAAGTGCTGAACAGCTGACATATCTCTCCCCACACACTAACCTCCAAAATAGCCTTCTGTCAGTATGAGGGTAAAGATAGCTTTGGCTTTAATGGTGCAAGGCAACACATGTTCAACATCAGTAGGACCATCAAAAACAATCAAAATGTATACAAAGGGCTTAGAATCTCTGATGGTTTTCCACTGTGCATCAGTGAGAGATTGACCAGCTTAAAAATATGGCAGTAAAAAGTAGATTGATCTTAATTTGAAGCTACCTTTGTATATCATATGAAAGTAGGTCTGCAGCATTTTTATGGTTTTTATTTCTGTTTTTGTTTTTTTACACAATGAGACCAAAATGATATTTAATCAACTGCTATCTACAACAGTAACCCACATCTAAACCTGTGAGGAACAGAGACATTGAAGTGCATGGATGTCCACTGTCAGTCCTGAAAGGTCATGAAAGATATAACTATAACTATATACAAGTTTACATTTCTGTTGGTCATAACTAGTGTGGTCAGACCTATCAACCTTTATGAATGGGCTTCTCCTTAAACACACACATATACAGAGACACGCAAATTGTCTCCTAAACAACACCTGATCTACAACTGACATCGTTTTCTGACCAGAATAGGCAGCAAGGTGGTGTGTACCCTCTCTCAAAAGCTCAAGATGCCCCAAAAACCAAGTATAGCAAACGTTACACAGAGATGGTCAAAAGCTTGCCATATTGTTTTCACGTTATTTTACACAGTTTAAATCTGTGGGAATCCCTCATCAAAAAAGAACAAAGCCAGTGCCAGCCACCATTGTGCAAACTTCAATTTGACAGACAGTTCCATGTGCCACTGAGCCCAGTCCAGTGAAACTGTATCGGCAGAGATTATCTCTGTAGAGTCGTGCTGGGGCACAAAAAACAACCTGTCATCACTGAGAAGCAGAATGGTGGTCCACAGAAGCCAGTGTCAATTTACAGGTTTCCAGCAGCTCATTTATTACAATGCTTTCAGAGGTAAAATGTCGAGTCAGTTTGGGAACATAAAACACTTCAATGACTTTTTTTTTCTGACTGTAATTTCTACACAGGATTTTGCTACATTGATGAAGTTTTCATCTTCCATCTTCACAGTCACAAGACTGTAAAGACGGCCAACAGATCGGCTTTATATGTTGAAATGCGGACCTTCGTGAACAGTGCACAAACCCTAAAAATAGAGTCATGGTAAAGGAACTAAGTCAATGCGAAGATCTGTTGAGGGAATTTAGAACTTGACAAAACAGCTGAACCCTCCACCTAAGCCTCTGGATCATGTTTGGAAACACTCCCCCTCATGTGTTTGACATTTCTTCTGAGCCAGACTCTCTACATCAGACAGAGGCAATAACAAAGGAATATAATGTAGAAATCCCCGGCAACCTTTAATTATTTACAAAGGTGCCCAACATAGTGATCTAGGTGACCTAAAAATGAATTTTACTTACGCTTTGTGTGCGACACCTTAATAAAAGTGCGCTATTTTTGTCAGACACATCCCTAATGCACATAACCATGTGCTATAGCTAGGAAGCCGCAGCCATACAGTAGAATAACATTAGATGTCCTTGAATGAGCGCCGTTTCGGCACATCTAATTACAGCACAGCATTCAGTCTGACAACTATAGCCACAGGAGTTTGTCCACCAGTAAAACAGATAAAACAGGGACCTTGTACTATATTCAATCAAATGTAGGATGAAAATGATTTGAAAAGTGCTGAATACTGCGTTCATGTATATTATACACAGCATCCCACAGTTTTGGAAAATGTATAAGGGAGATGGACAATCATTAAAGCACACTGTAAAAACAAAATGACTGCACCTTATTCAATTTTTATAAATTTTAGTAGTGAGTAAATAGGACAGTGCTAACCTCACTGAAGGTTAACCCACACACATGCTACAGAAAAAGGTACAACAATGAAAAGAGATTTATTTTTTCCCTTTCTTCTTTGCATTTTTGCCTTTAGCTGGTTGTTCTTCTTGCTTTCCTGAGGCAGCTTTAACTCTTTTCCTTCCCAGGGGGGTCTTTGCATACCAGTTCTGTTAAAAAATGGGAAAAAATCTATCAGAATAAACGTCTGTCTTTATCATTTTTTCAACACTGACATGACAACAAATGATAACAATGATGTTGAAATCTAAAGAATAACTTAACCTCTGAAAATATTGTTTGCAGAAATTCTGATGTCATAGTAAAAAGATTCTAAAACTTTGTGCCATTGATGGCAGCAATATTCTGCTTCTTAGCCTGTTAAGTTACTCTTATAGAAGATATCCACTTTACTTTCAGGGCCTCCTCCTCTTGCTGGAACACTGGGTTGATCTTGGATAATGGGGCAACAAATTCAACAGCAGTCAGCGGTCTTTTTGCCTGGTGGATGACTCGAGGTTTGGTAACAACACTCTGAATCGCTTGGACTATATGACCTGAAGTGTAGCCATCAGAAATCTTTGCAAGAGAGCTGAGGTCCAAGGCCTTGGTTACTTCACCTCCATGTTTTTGGATCAGTTGCTTCCACAGGACTGAAGGCAAACAGAGTCAAAGTCACTTTTCCACACCAACTTAATAAAAATACCATAATCTATTTTAGAAAAGCAAAAGTCTGTTTGGCAGTGTCTTGTCTTTACTGTATCTTGAGCCATAGCCAGGTCTTGGGATGAGGATGATTTTGATGAACATTTTACACAGCGACTTAATATCAGCAGATAGCGGATCTCTAGTTGTTCCTATTATCAGAACACGATCCTCCCCTTTGATCAGCTTGAGGCACTTGGGCAAATCTTTCTTCAACCGACTGGGATCCAACTATTACACACATTTTAAAAAAAAAAAAAAAGGAAAAAAAACTCAACTTTGCAACATTTGTGCAAAATGTTAATTCCACTGTGCTTTTATTTTGTTTGAGAGTACCTCATTTCCTTCTTCTTCCTTGGTAATTTTCTTGGAAAACATTTTCTCTGCATCTTGGATCCATATTACTGAAGGCTGCATCAGTCTCGCAACCTGTGTGAAAATGATTAGGAGGAACTGCACCTTTACTGTGTGGCTATGCAAGATGTAAATGTTCATTTCTGCAAGCGGCACCTTCATTATATCAATTTTACAGGTTTTTCAGCTGAACACATGTCGGCTGATAGATCAGCCCACATACATCCTCTAAGTCAGTCATGCCATACGCTCTGTTTTTTAAATTTATTCTAATCTGTGAGTCTGTAGTTCCGGCTGTCACTTATACATCCCTCCTTCCTCCCATCTCCACCTCATTTGGGTAATCTTCAAGCATCTCAACCAAGTCTCCAAGAGCCATTTGCGTACTTTACACCACCACCAGCAGCAGTGTCTACACTCACTGGACTCACTACACTCACACTAACTACAGGAATTGTTGCATATTAACTGGCTTGCAAGAAATTTTGCTGGATTTTTCTATACAATGACTTCCTTATTCTGGTTAATCTAGTTAACCTACATTAGTTTGTTAAGATTATAAAAGAAAAATCTGAAAACCACTGCAATAATCTCATTGGTATTTCACAAATGGGATTATAGCAGTGATTAAAAGCATTACAAAGGCACCAGATTCGGGTTCAGTGTTTTACCTTAAACACCATGTGAAGCATCATGTCAAGGCCACTCTTGCCTGGGTACTTTCCAGCTGTGTTCAGGGGAGACAGATCAAACAGGCAGGCACCTGTCTCATGGCAAACTGCATGGACCAGCATCTTTTTACCTACACCTGTGGGCCCTACCAGTAGGATTGACTTTATCAGAGGAGCCTTCTCATGTACCACCTGAGAACCTGCAAACAACACACATCTTATTTTCAAACCACAGATATTTTGTGTTCCGTTGATATTAAATATAAACTGCATGACTGTTATACCTAATGGCAGAACTGCATATAGAGCTATGACTTGTCGCACATCTGACAGTGTTGGCATGGGCTCAATGTCATTTTGCCTCAGCGTGGTCCCCAGGTAGTTAAAGTCACCTAGGAAAAGGAAGTAGCAACTATTTGAGCAGCAGTTATGAGATAACTATAAAGTATACACCCAGTCGCCAGTTTATTAGCTTCACCCAGACACAGTACAATGGTTCTGCAAAAAATAGTAAATAAATAAATCTTACCTTAACGAAAGTTACAATATTAAAATATTGATAATATTCAACTATCTAACCATTTTCTGTTATTTATTCAGCACTTAACTGAAATGAACTATATGGATATAGACAAATTAGAAGCGTGGCATAGCATAGCTTAAACACACTTGTCAGTAAAGTGCAGACCAGTGCAAGAGCGTCACAAATTCCAGAACCACTGCATTGGACTACCCTAGTTTAATCGATGTGAGCCTAATAAACTGGTAAATGAGCATATTCTTGCCACAGTTTGTGAACTGTGCACACCAACAGTTCTGATGAGTGTTGGAAGTCATAATCCAGAAGAGGGCAGCACATCCACACACCATCATTTTTTTTGATAAATCAGCTCAATTGTGAGTTTTCTGTATGGCGTCAACACATCATTTACAAACAAACAAGAACAATACAACTAGGATTACAGTTAGATATAAAGATTTCTGGAAGCTGGCAACACAGTTTTGCACAAACATGTGGTGTCTTACCCAAGTAATCCTTCAGCTTTATGTTATTTGCCTGTTTCAGCAAGCCCTGTTCCACTAGCTCCTGACACAGAGAGTCCAGAGTCCTACAGATGTGAATAAATGATGAAATTATTTTCTAAATCATTTCTGCACTGTGCTGTAAATCAAATACATTCAGGCTCACCGATCAGCTGTCAGATCTTTTTCTTTTTTCTTCTTCGCTCCACTCTTAGATGCTTTCTTCGTTGCTCCACCCTTAGATCCTTTCTTCTGTAGAATGAGACAATTACAATCAGGAAACAGCTCGAGGCAATCAGCGTAAACTGTAACCACAATCTTTCACTTTGATACCTTGGCATTTCCTTTGTCTTTATCCACAGCGAGCTTCCATTGAGCCAGTTCTTGCCTCATCTCTTCATCAACCTGGTACAAGGATCCCCAGTGAGTGAGAGAATGAATTGGCCAAACCCAAATATTTAATTAAATTCTTCGTTACGATAACACAAAACTTTAGTAAAAAGTGCTTTTAAGGCTAATCAGAAATAAACACAAACTTTGTAGTGAAATTAACCACATCAAAAGTTTCGAATATGAATTGCTTTTAAAATGTTGTGTTCGGACGACAACAACACCTTCACTCGAATTTCCATTTCAACGACTTTCCTCTCCTCTTCCTTGATCAGCTCCACGTCATGCATTTGGTTGAAGTTTCCATACTCATTGCGATTGTGCCAAACGTCTGAGAATGACAGAAATTCAGCCTGTAAGTTGCAAACCCAATTTTGAAGGTCACTTTTGAATGTGGAGTATGAAACCTTATTTTTAGCATGCTGATATCAGGAGTTCAACTTTTAATAATTAAAAGGGCCATAAACAAACTGTGAACACTTGGATAACGTTGAGCTCTTTAATACTGAAACATACCTGCATAGATGTTGTTTCTAACATCCAGGTCTGGCAGAAAAGCAGAGGGCAGCATCTTCAACCCTGCCTCCTCTACCTAGTCACAATAGGTTTACACTGGTAAACTCAAAGTGGCGCATTTTTTGTTTTCATTTGTTTGTTCTGGTTTGACTGAGCCCAAATTTTCCCAATTTTTCTATATTTTTATCCATGAAAAATGGACTAAAATCATCAATGTATAAATTGTTATATTAAATTAAAAACTGAATACAGTAGTCGTGTCTCCTTACCTCCTTGACTTCCTTCTTCTTATCCTTTTTCCCCTTTTCCTTCTTCTCCTTCTTTTCCTCTTTTCCTTTAGGTTTGGTTTTGGCCTCCTCTTCTTTTTTTTTTGCAGCGGTTTCTTCCAACAGCTAAAAAAAACAAACAAACCCAAAACCATTCTTTGTAAACTATCCTAAAAGTATAAATTGAATAACGCTTCTAAATAAGAACGTATTCTACCTGCTGAGGGGTCTTTTCAGCAAAAATTAGGGCAGAACCTCCATCTTTTTCATCTGGGTAGTCTGGAAATGTTCCTGTAGAATTACTATGAAACACACACACACACACACACACACACACACGATTGAAGAGTGAAATTACATATACTGAATGTGAAAATACCCCTTGACTAGAGCAAAACTCAGAAAAAAACTCCATGCCACCTTACCGACATTCGATGAACCACTGCTGAATTTGTGCCTTTGTGCGTTTTCTCATGTCATCACCCTCCATTTCTCGAAGTTGATTCGTCACATCCACTATAGCCTTTTGGTAAGCTTCCTCATATGCCACCTGTTTTACTCGTGTGGAAGCTTCAATGGCCTGGGCAGTGATTTCTGCAGGGAGTGGAACCCGATATTTTGGAGCCATAATCTAGCGCAAAACAAAGACCTTTTTGGTTGAAGGATCTCAGAAAGACATGACAATTTAAGAACTCCTCAGTACTGTAGTTGTTCCTTTTAAACATAAAAAGTAAAAAAATATATATATACACACACACACGTGAATTACTCACCATTCCCAGGCGAATCATTTGTTCCATTTTTGCCCTCTTCCTCTGTATGTAGCCCCTCCACACCTGTAAAATACATCCAATTATATCTGCTCACACAAAAGAAGAAGGCATGTGAGGCACGTTTATTACGTCAGTAACAATGGACCTTCTGGATGCAGATTGCAGCTAATTCAGCCCTTTCTTCTCCAGTTTCCTTGAGCATGTCTATCCAGTTTATATATAAGATTTTCTTGAGCTCTGCCCTTTTACGTCCTTGCCGTGCCCTCTCTGCCACTTGAATAATCCTCACGGCCTCCTCTTGACTCATCTTGTTGGCCATTACAGGCGGTAGAGACTAAAAATAGACCAGACAAAAGTACTGAAATACTTTTTGTCTGACACTGATTCATTAAATGTAACAATTATTGAATAACTATATAACAAAATGACAGGAACAAATGAAGTCAGAAAATTTCAGGACTTTAAAAGATTTGGCTATTTTTTAACTCACCGTAGGAGTTTCAGTAACCTCCACCATTTTAAAAATGTCAGCCAGCATTGCCTTTCTTTCCTGTGCTTCTTTGCTACATTCACTGAGAAAATAGCGAGGGATGGGGACCTCAAGTTGGACCTAAAGGACATCAAAGTAAACAGTTGTTATTATGTAGACCCATCTCTGATACAGGTGATGGGTCAGTGTAGCTTTATTCAGATCTCAGGGATCTAATTTGCTTATATCTTGCTCTCAAAAATAAAACTTACAGGTGTGAGCTTCCAGTCCTGAAGGACATCATCCATATAGTGGTACTCTGAAAACTCTTTTTCAACCATTTCATTTTTCAGTTCTAACACCCTCCCCATTACACTGTCAAGAACTGAACGAATAAATCTTCTCTTCTGAGGGTGGACCATTTGATCATAACACTTCTCCAGTTGTCTGAAGATTTGGATGTAACGTACAAAAAGCATGGCCAGACGTTGGAAGAAAACTACTCTGTCCTTTTCAGGCCATGGGGGCTTGTCTGGGAGTTCTTCAGCTAGCAGACGGCTCAGCTCTAACTGAGCAGCTGCCCACAGCTGGTTGTATGTCCTGAAAGAGTGTAAACAATCTGATGAGCTTTTGCCTGAATAAATAGCATGTGAGTGATAATCCTGAAGAAGTACATCTTAATTTATGCAGGTTAATGATTGTTCAAAGAATAATTGCGCCCTTTTTGGTATTTTTACATTTTATTAATAAAAGTTCATTACTGACAAATGCTAAGAATAACAAAGCAGGAAGTTTAAAGAGAACAAAAAAAAAAAAAACAGGAGTGGAGTCTAACGAATGGAGTCTCATTTGTTTACATTCACTGGAGAGCCAATATCTGGATTAACAATAGTAATAATATCCCACGTGAGTCACCACTCCATAGTAATTTGAAAAAAAAGAAGCTTATTTATGTTATTCTAGGCTAAAATACATTGCTTTCTGATGTGTTGCCAAATTCTATTCTATAGAATTGTTAGTAATACTTTCCTATTTTGAGTTATTAGGGGCGAGTATTAACACGTTTTAGGCACAACATGCTAATAAACTACCATAATCGACTTTACACCAACAAAAACCTACCTTTGCGACATATTTAAAGCCCGGCAGAGAGAAAGCGTGTCTCTTATCAGACAAAAAAAAGTAACTCGGAGCCTTTTCTGATAAGGTTAGCTATCAAAGGGCGGCTTTCAGTGCTTTGTCCGTTTCCATGGTAACGGTAATACAGGAAGTCTGTCCCCTTTAGAAAGCCGTGTTTTCCTCCGCGGTTGGAATTAGGGCGTAGGTTGGGTTGTGGATATGCTTGAAACAGATTAATAAATGTTGGGATACCACCGGGCTGAACTTTAGCACCGCAGAAGACCACCGGATTGCAGAGGTTATGGTAAGATTATGTTCAGGTAAAGGTAAGAGAAAACAGGCAACCAGTGAAATGACACACCACACTTTCTTCTCCAACCACGATAAATATAAAAATATAGAACACTACACGTATAATAATAATAATAATAATAATAATAATAATAATAATAATAATAATAATAATAATAATAATAATAATAATTTCATCTCCCTTTTCTCATTTATACTTTCTAAACCACTAATAACTAATGAATGATGAAATGTGCATCTAAAGCTTCTTTAATTCACATCATCTCTTTATGCAACAGTGGAGACACCACTAGGTGACGTGAATGCAGCCAATGTGCATCTCTGTTGGCATAAATAGACGCCTCATAGCTGTTAATAACAGATTAAATAATGAAGCAATCTGCAGACTTCACGCATTAATTGATTTGCCTCAATATTACAATCATATGCATTGCGTTGAAACTAAAGTTTGTATTTTAAAGGTAATCTGAGTCACAATTCCAGGAGCTGAGTCAGCAGAAGATCCAGCTTTGTCTGTCAAATGTATTGCGACCTAGTAAATAAACCATTCTGTGGAAACAAGCTTACATACTCTGTCACACTTATACGTATAGTTATATATAATTCTGTTCTTTATGGGTGGGAAACAGCCGGATGGCTGCTCCAGGAGGCGCAATCTCTGCAGCGCTTAGGCGGTCACAAGACTTGGACATCGGTGAACAAAAACATCGGCAAGCTGACAGGTCAGCTAGAAGCTTACAGGCCCACAGATTCTTCTCTTCTCTGCACCCAACATCCAACAAGTTGCTCCTTTTGGAAAACTACACTCACGCGTGCTGCCGCGCCACGGTCTTTGTCGTGTATTTCTTTCTTTCTTTTTTTCTTTTCTTTTAATGGAAATTTCAGGGCAGGGGTCTTTTTCAGATCTTCAAACATTATTGTATCTATAAGAGGGTCGTTTTTAATTTGAAATCGAGTCGTTCCGTTTAACTAAAACTAGTGATGTTTTGGTGCGTAAAGGAGTGGCTCATGCCTAAGTGAGCGAGTGCCACTGGAAGAAATCACACCAAAGATGTCAACATTGCTTTACCACCCACTCAAAATCGATTGTATTACCTTCAAGAAGGTGGCTCCTCGTATAAATAGGAACGCATTATTTCAAGAAAGACGGTGGTGAGCACAATCTGTTGGCTTTCTCTCCTGTCGGGACCACAGATAACGCCCGGAAGAATTTGCTGAAGACAACTGTGTCCACTCTCCCGGACATAAGCATCTTTAACTCCTAAACTAGTAAGTTTTACGTTCGATTAAATGCATTTGTGCTACCCTTGGATTAAACAAGGAGAAACTAGAAAGATGTGAAAACTGGACTGCTTTCATGTGCTTAACTCACACTTTTAGAAGTTACCTGTTACCTCGAACTAGTTTTCTGTTGTTGTTGTTGTTGTTTTTTAGTAATTTTTTTGTATAATGGAAATGGGAAATCGATGTGAATGCATATGAATGATTCAGATTGTGCAGCTGTGTTTTTGGTCATTGCAATTAAACAAATAAGGCTTTTTTTTTCCTTTTTTTTTTTTTAACTGTAACCACTCTGTAACAAAACCTATTTGCTCATGTTTTCAGGCAGTAAAGTCATGCAGGTGGAAAGGAAATGGCACATACTGCTCACTATCTTCTTTCTGCTCATCACTTCGGGTCAGTGTATGGACAGCAAGGAGGACAAGCAGAAAGAACAAAGGACCCTGTTGGATCTAATCTTACAGGTTATCAGAGACAGCCAGCAAAGGGAGAAACCCATCTCCAGACGCTGTAGCAGTGGACTCTTCACTTCAACACAAGACATGAAGTTCTCCTCCCGGGAAAAGCCTTTCAATGTCCCTAGGCTGGATAACAGTAGACTCTCAGGTAAGCTGATAAGATTTATTTTTAGGTTCTGATGATGAAAGCATAATCCCCATTTTACAGTTGGGGACAGCTGTCAGTGTTCTGGTCAGTGCTGTACATCTTATTCAAGAGCTTCATTTGGCTGAATGGAAGCTGGTCTATTCAACTTAAGTTGATAAATTTGGTAAATAGAATTCATTTTTACACGTCTGTAAATGCTGTCTAGAAAGGTCAGTGTCCAGATCTGCCTGTCCTCAGGTGCCCAACTAAATTGAAAGTGGTTGCAATAATGAACCTAATGCAGGTACGCTTCATTAGCGCAAGACTGAGGTTGTATAACAATATTTGGAAGTCATACTTTTTGACCACGTTTCTTCAACATGTGCGTGCCCTCGTGTAACTGATTGACAGATGGAGATCTGGATAGGTACTGTTAATTAAGGTAGGAGGGGCGTGGTCATGCTAAACTTGTGAATGATTCATTCAGTACGATTCACTGTGGACTCTTAAACATGAATGGTGAGCACCCCACATGCATACAAGTGCTGTAGTGCCCTAGAAAGCATCTCCAGTCATATTCAACTCTGTAAGACGTATCTGACAGAACAGATAAAACAGACCGGTTGTGTCGTGTCACGTACGCAGCATTGCATCACTGACAGTGTAACTCAGTGACTTTTTTTTGGCCCTGATGGAATGAAGAGCCTGTATGAGGAGACTATAAACACTGAACTTTGTTTATCAGCAAGACAAGCATCTGAATTTTGCCCTAATAAATTACATTTAATAGCATTATTACTAAACTGATTTGCCTCAGAGATATCAGAAAGTGCTTGGTGGTGCTTTGCCTTCACTGGCTCAAGTAAAGCATTATTGTATGTCAGGACTGGAATTAGGGCAATTCAGTAAATCTTTGACTAACACTTTATCTCTTCAGATATCTTAAACCTAAAAAAAGAGGGTGTGATAAAGAAAAGGAATCCAGAAAATCCTTTTAAGCAACAGTTTTTATTGCTTTAAGAGACAGTGGAAACTCAGAGAGGGCTGTGCCTCGTTGGTATGTGTGGGTGTGGGGGTATATTAAGGGCTAAGTTAACATAATGTGTTGTTTATCTAAAATATCACACTCTGTCCAACAACACTATCAATTAGATGATGTTGTAGAGACGTTGCACAGGCATTATACAGCTTAAAGTCTTGGCTCCAGCTTATGCACTTGGAAAAGTACCTTTCTCAGACCACTGACTGGATGGAATTCCTCTTTTGAGGATATCAAAAGCAGCATATTAGCAACTGGTGCGTGCAACGCTACCAAAGATTCATTGTCACGCAAGGATGGATGTTTTGAACACAATGAAGAAGGAGGAACATCTATATATCCACCAGTGTGTGTGTACCACACTCGCCTCTGTCTGTTCCTCTAAAGCGGTGTCATCAGAATGACAGTCAAGAGAGACACAGGCCAACAGTACATAAAGGGACACGTTTCTTTTCTAACTGGATTTATCTGTTCATGGAAGTAGAAATAAGCTTTGGACTGGCAGCTGGACACTTGTGTTTGAATAGTGTTGATGTGCATAAATGCTTGAGATATGTAGACTCTTTAAAATGAAAACATGACTTTGAGTAATCCAAGCTGCTATTTTCTTATTGCTCATCTAGATTTCCGCTTAATGGTGAGGTTGCCTTCTGTATTTCCTAAATTCATTTTTGTAATCTTCTCTATGATTTTTAGGGTGGCTAAGTGGTTGTCTTCCCTATTTACTTGGGGGGGGGGGGGGGGG
>JAVDPK010000490.1:155456-174005 GCA_034780415.1 Cichlasoma orientale | reverse complement strand
CCCCCCCCCCCCCCCCCCCCCGTTACAGCATTGCAATGTTCCTGGTTCGAGGGCTAATGTTCTGTTTGCCCAGTAACTACTTACTTATTCAGATGAGCATTAAACTCCCATACAATAATCTCTTTAGCCTGTAAGCATGGCCATTGTGTTATCAGACAGCTGCGCGTGTTGCCTGTGTGGACAATTAATATAGACAGAGGTTCTTGGTGCCCTTATTACTACGTAACACGGCATGACAGTGAGAACTACTGAGAAAACTATGATGGTGTAGATCAATCAGAGAAAAACTACATTTGGTGCTCTGCTGAGGAACAGAATTCGGAGTAAACAATGTTCATTTAGGATTCGAGAGCTGGGACTCGTGTTAATGTGAGATGCCAAACGTGCAGTAAAGTAATTTTAATGCAAAAAATTCTAAAGGTTATCAATCCTGCAAAGCACCTATGCAGCCTCACACAAAGTGGTAATACTCTTGCAACACAATGAGAGATGGAGGAGGGAGACTTTTGACACAGACATTCCCTTACTCAGTGTAATTCAATAATAACTTTGCTCACTTGTTGATCGAGAAGCTAACAGCGAGTTTCTTTTCCAGAAGTTTCTCCCAGAGATGCAAACTTATGGAAAGACAAAATCATCGAGCATTTTGGAGGTAAGAAACTTAACATCAAAGACGACATTAGGAGTTTTCATCTATAAGCTTTCGGACGTGATCACATTTTTCCGCTGTGCTTTGTAGACATTCCTAGAGTATTTGTTTATGGCAAATAACAGAGCACTGTCTGCACTTATCCAATACAACACTGTAAATTCCTATTTTGGCCCGTGTGAGAAAATAATTTTCATTCCAAGCCAGCATGCAGTGTGCTCAGGTCATAGAAAACTTCATGAACAGTGGGACTGCAGTAAGTTAGGAGAGGGTTGCCTGTGGGGCAGCATTGCTGAGAAACAGCACATGGTCTGAAGCTGACAGTATTAAGCTGAAGGCAGTGCTACATTAAGCTGATTATTTGTCTCAGGAAGTATGCGTGGAGTTCATTACTGATGTGAAAATCTGGAAGCTTAAATGTTAGATGTGCCTATAACCGAAGACTGCACATTAACTCCAGTTAGAACTTTAGAATCTTTAAACCTGTCTGCTCACTTTTACTTTGTTCTTTCCTCTTTCTATTGCTCACTCACAAACTCCATGTAGACTTCAGTTGAATTTTATACCTGCAAATAAGATGAAAATGATCATTTTTTGTGATGAGGCCTTTTTCTGTTAAGCAGGACCAGTCAAGTTCTCATCGGAATGCAAAACGCACTTTCATAGAGTTTATCACAACACAAGGGATTGCTCAACACCAGCATGTATGTATGACCCCCCCCCCTCCCCCCGTTTCGTTGCTATTTTCTTAATGTGCTCAATGTCTTTCTCATTGTTTTATTTTGCCTAAAAGTACCTCAAAACTTATGTTACAGGTTTACAGTAACAAGACATTTGAACAGATTGTTCCTTTCTTTTGGGTTGGAGTTGTCACATCCTAATAATATGAATTTTTAATCTACTTCTAATGACAGCTCATCAGTCAAACTTGATCCGACCACACCCACCGAGAAGTTCAGTTTAGGTTATGAGTGCTAAAGGCTATGCTTAATAACACTTTGAAATGAAGCTTTGGAGAAATTTTGATTTGCGCATGAAGCCTCTGTACCAGGGTTGTCAGTCATATATCATGTGACAGCCCGGATCCGGCACCGCCAAGCCTCCAGTCTGGCCCACTGGCTGGCTTTGTGAAGAGCAAAAACTGCAGAGACTGAGGGCATCGTTATTGGCCTTTTCACTGCATTTTGTGCCAGGAAATATTGTGTTGCAAGTCAGGGTATCACATCATGAGAGTGGTTTTCAAAATGGTTAATTGGATCTGAGCCAGAAGTCTGAATCACTGTCAGTTTTATAGCCTTCTTGGTGACAAAGAACCCTTGGCCTGCAATACCACACTGAATAATATGTGTGATTTTCAACAATTATAGAGGTTTTTGTAAGAAAAGAAGACTGACTGCAAAAACTGAAATATATTTTTGTAATTACAGTTATTGCATTTACAATAATGTCAAGGGTTTCTAGTAAAAGTAAACACAGCTAATTCTAATGCTCCATGGAATTTGAAAGATTTAAAACTTTGTATTATTATTTGATTCTTTTCTTCTTAAAGACCTAGCATCTTAAAGGATGCTAGACTGGGTTGGCGCAGAGTATTGTTTAATGCAGTTCATTTCTCATGCTAATTTTACAGATGGTGATATCAGAAAACATGACTGATTTTGTACTTAACGTGCAGGGCTGCTATTCAAAGGGGAACTTAAATTCTCAGCTAAGAATCAGCAGGTTGTAACACCCATCAGTACTGCCTCTTAGGAATATTTCCTTGTATTAACATTTCCTTTCACATTTTGATTGGCTGTGTAACCTTTCAGTATGAAGTACAGTACAGGTTATCATACATAGGAACAGCAGTACATGATTTTTACATGTATTTTACTGTAAAAGTATCTGATACCTCACACCCGCATTGCTATTTATGGCACCATTTGAAACGTTTGTTTGTTTTTTTACTGATTATTGAAGGAAGGCATTATATTAACATCATTTTTTTCTCCACTGTTTTTACTTTTCAGATTACAAAAGATGTGCAAGATTGCTAACACGATTAGCAATGAGTCCACTCTGCATGCAATCCTAGATATTGCATGTAAGTTAAAGTGCTCTTGTTCTTGGGTGGGTTTTTTTTCTGCTTGCCACACCTGATTAGTCTTTTTTGTTTGGGGTTTTTGTTTGTTTGTTTGTTTTTTGGTCAGCATCTTCTTAAACAAAACAACAATGGTTAATTAAGATAGAAATATTATTTTACATACATGCTCTCAGTTTAATTGAATGTGAATCTGATATGCAAGAAAAAAAATGTTTTTTTCACATAATTAGAAATGTATTTTAAATTCAGCTGTCAAACATTTCTTTACTTAAGAAGACTGTATCCTTTGATGACATGCTAAAACATTACCCTGTCAGAACGGGGTTTAAATTTAGTTCTGTTGGTTCAAGCAGCATAAAGAAACCAGTAGTGGAGTGAGAGAGACGGAGATTTTATACATTCATTTCTCTGAATTCTTTATGCCAAAAGTTCACATTAGAGCGTGTAATTCATGTTGTCAAGCAAATGTGAAAAAATGGCACATAGAGACAATAACACTTCACCCAGTGTCTCCTGCATCCAGAACAAAAGAGGTGTAAAATACATATATATAATTTTTTTTTTCATCTTTACTCCACAAACATCACTGCTTAGTAATGCTCGTGGGAGAAACACTGCTAGTGTACTTAACCACACTAAATCTATTAATATGAACACTCTCAGGACGGAAGAAGGACTCTAGCTATCGTCAGTGGAATAATTTATGACGTTGTCGTAGTCATCCCTTTTTAAATTGATCTTCTATGACAGCGGGTCTAAAGGGTTCACTGCTGTCTGAATCCAGCGTCGGTAAATGCATGCGTTCAGTTCAGGAAATGCAATTAGATCTAGCTGGAGAGTGATTGATGTTACAGGGTTAATCTTTGCAAGTGGTCATCTTGGTTCATTTGATTTTTTTTGTGGTGGAGTTGGTGATTATAAAAAAAAGAGGCTGACACATCCCCAGGTATTCAGTTTCTCAAGTGAATCAGATAATAAGATCCTGTCTGCGCTGTTCTGATGAAATCTGACAAATGTATCAATTGATGGCTTTAGAAGGCACGTTAAGTGATTCATTATGTAGTCATTCTGATCATTTCATAGAAGAGGTGTTATTAGAATTGCATCTTTGGGTGGATATTTTGCTTACTTGGGTGGACAACAGCAAAGATTTGTATGGAGGTGGGGTGCTGGGGGTGAACATGGAAATACAATCACAGATTTATGAATACAATTATTGTTGTGTTGGAGTATCTGGAGCACTTAGCCTATGAGGAAACTTCTCATGTTAGCGAATAGAGCTGCCTAATCGCTAACCTAAAAAAAGGAAGGTTGCAAAATGTGCAACCTGATTTGTGAAACTATTCAATTAATTTAAGTTTCACAGGAAGTCACCCAGCAGTCTAAGCCTATAGCACCAGAACTAAGGGATGCCTCAGGGTCACCTGATCAAGTCCCAAGTATAAGGAAAGCTTTAAGCCTAATTTTACATGTAGAGAGGGTGTCTGTCTCCTGAATCCAAACTGGGAGCTGGTTCCACAGTCAAGCCAATCAAGAGAGGTGAATATACGAGAAATACAGTCTCGCTTTACTACAAGATTACTAATATAATGTAGGCTAAGAACTAGAGAAAGAAATGAACATGAATCAGTGCTACTGGATTGCTGAGAGCAGCAAACTCTGAAAAGGTGTTGTGGTCCACTCAACTGTGCATGCCTAGTTTGGTGAAAATGTAAAAGTAGAGTAGACGACACACCCACACTATCAAAATGGTAAATGGAGAATCTGCATTTTTTTTTCTATTTACTGAAAAACAGCTATAATGGTGATTATTGTCATTATTACGTTATATTGGGTGGACATGACTTATTTCCTAGTGGGCACCCTGCCTACCCATAGACACACCTCTGTTTCTGAATAAGCTGAGATATAATACTAAGGAATGCTGATAATAGCAGGCCACTAAGGACCCATTTTTAGAAGCTGACAACACAATTTCCCCCAGAAAGTCAAGATCTTTATATATTGCTGTGTGGCAGGCAGGTTGTGGACCCAAATGCAGGACTTGTGAGACAGAAGTGTGAACTGAAGAAGGCAGTTTTAAGGCTGAAAACAGAATTCAAAAGAATACAAAGCAGGAGTCAATGATTCACACAGAGGAAACACAGAGCACACAGCATGAGGGAGGACATGGCAGAGGATGAGGAGAGACTGAGACTAATGTATACACACGGTAATGAGGGAAGAGGAAACAGGTGGCAGCACAACTAAGACTCAGGGGGGGAAAGGGGGGGCAAGGGAAGTAGAACTAATTACAAAGCACGAGCGACGAGGTACCATCAAAATAAGACAGGAAGTAACTAACAAGGACATGTTATATAGATTGAGACTTAACAGGAACACATGGAGGCCAAAGATAGACTGAAACCTCAGGAATAAACACAATCATTACACACAGACACGAGACATTAAAGGAAGGCGCAACAAAACTAAGAAAACCCGAAAATACAAACAAGCTGTAACCAAGAACAGATCCCAAGTAACTAAAGCTAAGAAGACCAAAGAATACACATAGAAAACACAGAGACAAACACAGAACCAGACACGGAAACACGAGGGAGGCGGGAATAAACAGGGAGCTACCCTCTCAACAGAAAACCATGAACATAAATCACTTCTCCAAACCAAAAACAAACCAACACAACCCAAAACCCCGGGTCCAAGACCATGACAAAGACACGTCAAAATCACCTCTTTAAATCCTTAACACGCAGCGCTTGCATGTGTTACAAAAAGAGAAAAGGATGCCTAAACTGACAGTGCATCATTCTTATGTCGTTTTCATATTTTTCTTTTATATTTCAGGTCCCAGAATAATGGAAGAGGGATCAACGTGTTGCCAAGGAAGTGCCTTCAAATCCACAGCAGTCATAAGAACATGGTTGTGTTTATAGTTTTTCTACTTTTGTTCTTCTTGCTGTCATTGATGGACGTTGTTGGTTGTTTTTGAATGGATTCAAATTTTATTTTAATGTACCTGTATATACCATATATTTGTAAAGAAATATTAATTTAATATTAAATGCACCTATTTATTGAGAAGGTATGTATATAATTCACAGTCATTCAAATTTTTATTATTTTGGTTATAACAGTTACGGATGGAGAAGAACCCCCCCCCCCCGTATGTATGATTTCCACTATTACATTGATATTATGCTCTGTCATTGTCTTCATTACATTTTATTTGGCACTTGAGTGGTGGCTGACAATGAGAATATATGGAATAACAACAATGTTGATAATGCACTGCAGTACTGAACAATAAAGAATATTGAAGCACAGCATGTCGCTCTCATTGAAGATGAGGGGAATGAGGAACAAAAAATGCCAACCAACATTTACTCAGTGTCTCCACTTTGAAGAGAAAACACCGTCCACTTTCTGAACAGGGACAACCATTACTAAACTCTCATCTAACAGGAGTTCATTGCAAAATATCTGGCGTATTCTTCTGCTTGTCTCTGGCAATCACGCACTCAATCACAGCTGTCAGATCTCTCAGACTCAAAAGGGATGTTGTGCAATTCAAGCTCAAAAGAACCAACTTTGGATAAGATCAGCAAAACATTGCTGAACTCCTTAAAGTAGTCACATGTGCAAGACTTTTTTTTTTCCAGTATTTGTGGCTGATTATAGGGATAATCTAAATGAACTACGCGATGCCTTTGTAGGTTTTGAAAACATCTGCGTGCCGTGCAGAAGACTTGACAAATTGGCTCTGGCAAGTGTTTCTTGCAGTTTACAAGTGCAGTCATTGGGAGGAGGGTTGGAGAGCGGGGGTGGGGGGTGACTATTTGAAGCAAATGTGTTCACGATAGTACAAATTCAGCAAATGTACGCTGTGTTTGAGCCTAAGGCCACCTGTTATATGAGTTAACAGGGTGAAATGAGCATAGTGTCCAACTTGTCCGACTTCATGCCAGAAAAAAAAGTTTTTTTCTTCAGAAAGAAGGCTTTATAGATGAAAAGTAGCAAATGCCATTTAGTGGCTGATAGAGGCGTCTGAGCTGCTATTTAATTGACCTCCGCTTGAGCCCTGTGACTTTCTGGAGGGGAGTTAACTTGGCTACGGTTACAGTAACAGTGTGCTCTGAAGTCCTGACAAAATTAAAAGGTCGAAAATTCCTTCATGAAACTTTTTTTCATGCTTTATCATCCCGTACACATATTTGTGCTTTGGGAATAGCGACAGTGATTGTTTTTATGTTATTTGTTATGTTATTTGATTGTTGTTATTTGGGTAGTGAAATAAATGATCCAAATACACACGGGGATGCTGATAGGCTAAGAAAACACAGTCCGAGCCAAAGATTACAACAGCTCAGTTCTCACGTCAGTATGTCTCTACAGACTTAGAAGGAAAGTTTTTGTTCCACTGGATCATGCATTATTCAACAAAGTTTGGCCTATTGTGGGATCGTTAAAAAATCATCTGCAGCAGACATCAGTTCAAAGGCTCGTGAACTTAAATTTTGTTGACAATATGTTTTTTGTTTTTTTTTTAGTGTTGATGATGTACAGATCCTATCAGTGTGATCTCAATCCACGCTGTGTTTCCAGCATGATAGGAGATGGCCTTGCAGGGCTATAAAATTGGTGATAGCCTCCTCTCCACAAATCAAAGCTGCTTAGGAACAGAGGAGTCTGACTTAGAAATTTATGGTCCACCAAAAACCTGCATATTGTGAAACTTGCAAAACCAAATACTCAAAAATACACAGATGAAGTACTTCCTCTGTGACATACTGTGTAATAATTAACTGGACCAATTAGGCAAAAGGGTGGTGTTTTCTGCTCGAGCTATAAAAGGATTAGGAAGCTAAAAATACCGCTTGCACCTCATGGGATGCACTGGGGATCCCTTTCCCTTCGGGTAGGCAGAGCAGGGACACCGGATCTTAATCTGAGGAGGATATCACTTATCTGGAGACAAACAGCACAGATTAGGAGAGGAGACAGAAGATGCACTGGGGCCAGTATGTGGGAGGGCTTTAACACAATTACACACAAGCACCAAATCCTTCCACTGGTACCTCTGAGAAATTCTGGTGTAATAAATAGTAAATAGAGACCAAAGCCATGCCATTTCCTTCCTGTCAGATGGTACCTGGCTCCATCAAAGCTCCAAGATCAGTGAGAGGAAACATGTTAATGTTGCCCTCTTTAGCTGCACTTCTGTATTTTGTTATACTTTATTCTGTATGAGGAGACATTGCTATAAACTTTGGCCCTTTTAAGCAAATCCATGTTCTGATTTGATACCAGCTCACCGAGTCGATGCACTGTCCCGATTCCTGTCTTTATTTGGCTTTTAAATCACACACACATTTGTAATTTTGTTAGCCATTTGGCACTTACATACATATTTCACGCTAAAACCTAAAGATGGGTTCTTATGACGTATATATCAAACCCCCCTGCCCCATCCGCTCTTTAAAAAAGTAAACACTTTAATCCAATTGCTTAGACCCCGAGGCTTCAATCAATCAAACCACCGTATTTATAGTGATCACAGTAGTCTTGATGGCTGTGAAATTGTTGTAGAGGGTTCATTGATTCACTCCATGTCTCATGATTAATTCATCTTTCTTCTTACGTCTTTTGTGAAATGCACGAATCCTACATGAGTCACCAATAATGTAAATTCAGATAATACATCCTCCATTAGGACTTTGACGGCTGAAAGATGAATGAATTGTCATGATCGCGGTGAGCTCCTTCGTGGCGTTTCCGTCGTACTAAAAGGCAGACCCAGCAAACACCTGTTGTCCTGTTGTGTGTTGATGCGAAGATGGTTTGGGTACCGAGTGACCTCTACGCTACAAAACTGAGGCACAACCTGGACTGGTCCATGCTGCACAATATGATTTGATGAGAAGTGAGCTGCTGCAGCTCTGTCTGTGCGCCAGCTGCAGCGTCTTTGATCCCGTGTCCTGGAGGTGTTGGAACTGTCTTCCTGCCACCCCCTCTGCATGCCCCACACTGTGTGTGCTTCCATGCTTAAGACTGAACACACTGATTAACTGCAAGGCATCCTTCAGTTGATTTTTTTTTTCACCCAGACATGACATATAGTTAAGAGTTCATTTACAATGAGCTTTGTTTGTTCTCATTATGTGGAGAAATTACATAAATCCTCATTTTTAAAAATAAATGCTTCAGAACACGGCACAGAGTATTTCAATGAAAATGATTTGTACATGTGGAATTTCACTTAAAGTAATGTTTGGTGATTTGTATCGTGCACTGAATTAATACCAGAGCCACAGATAACTGGCGAAAAGCACATCTGTTTTCTACAAGTTGATTTAATTTATTTAGCAGTTATTCTATTTTCAATTCAAGATATAATTACATGCAGTTCTTGACCCGTGTAATCTGAGAGCAATAATAAGCATTTATATTTTTAAGTTAAAAGCTGTGCCGAGTGCGCCTTATTGCATTTCATGATCCCAGAACAAAGGTCTGATTCAGCCAGCTTTGGAAAATGTAAAAGTTTCAGAGAAGAAGGGAGTAATTTTTTTTTTTTGCCAGGAAACACTGTGTTTCAAATCATTCAGAAAGAATCAAGTCATGATAGTGGTTGTCTGAAAGTGTTTATTTTCTTCTAAGCCGGGGGCTTAAAACATAGTTTTACACCTTTCTTACAGAGAAAAAAAAGACAAACATTACGCATGGCCGGCCAAACTACAGGAAAGTAAGAAGGTTTAGGAGCTCTGATGAAGCATAAATTGCATCTTAGACACTTTAGACAGTTCTCAGACTGCATAAAGTGAGTTGTTGTTTTTTTTGTTGTTTTGTTTTAACAGAATATTGAGTGGTTTTAGTCGTCTGGCCACTGGTATGAATTTCACTTGCCAGCTCTATCCTAGACTCTGTAACAGATGAGGACCTAGCCTCTGGAGCTGAGACCTCTATTATTTCTAACAGCAGAAAGTTTACTGATAACCAAGTGTTTGCAGTGCCCCACCAGTCTGTTAACCTCCCATGGAAGCAAACCATGATAACAGCAACTTTGCAAAGAGTAGCCAGGAGGCAGGTCTGGCATTAACTGTGGGAATGCATGTTGTCCCCATTTTCTCTTTTGACTCTGCAGATTAGAGAAGATCCAAAATAAATTCAGACTTGTGCGCCCATTTCTTGTTTTTCTGAGTCATTAAAGATGCTGTACAATCATTCCAACCTGGAAAAAGAACAGTTCAAAGAAATCATTAAAAGACCCAAATTACCCTGACATTCATGGCCAGGATGAGTGGATGTGAACTCCGGGCTACAACTGTACAACCTAAACTTCCCAAAATCCTTCCTGTTACAGCTATAAAACGAACATTTAAAGAGATCAAATTGGACGATCTGTAGTTTTTGAAGACTGGCAGACACGGCTCTTTACTTATCCTCCCTCTGGCTGTCTTTTAGACCAATCGCACCCTTGTTGCATTGAAATTAGTTGTTGCTGAAGATAACAGGCCTTTAACTGAAGCAGGCTTGTGTTGGAAACATTCCTTTATTTCTCATTTGTGCTGTTTTTTTTTTTTTTTAAGTGCAAAGATGCTCACAATATTCCCACAGTGCTCTTAGAATAGCTCTGCACTAGAGTATCAATCCATTTTGCTTTTAAGTGGCTATACTAAAGCCACTTAAAAGCAAAATGTCTTTGTATATGTGTCAGTTGGACGAGGACACATGGACTAGTTGGGGTGGACTGCTCTGAGTAAAAATGCCCACAGGCGTTTGTTTCTGCCCATCTGACCCCTTAGGCTCTGTTCATGGTCTTTTCTGATTAACAATATACACAACAAGGGATAGACTACATAACAAAGTTTATGAAGTATCTGCATATGAACTGATATATTTTTATAGTGTAGAACTACTCATTCAATATTTTCCATTAGGTTTTAGATTAGGTTAGCAGGCAACAGCAGCTTTATTTAGAGGGTAAAAAAATGCTTCTGTTTAGTTACAGAATGAATAAAGTCACATAAAACAACATGTGGGGACGGTTGAGGTATTAAATATTTTTATTGTCCAGATGGGTGGTCTGTTAAAAGTGAACATTCATCAAGGCAATTATAAGGAAAGTCATAAGGTCACACTCGCTAAAACGCAGTTAACCTAGATTATTTGTGAGTTCTCTCTTTGACAAATAAGTCAGAAATGTCCTTAAAATATCTCAGTTGTGTTACATATATTAATGAGCAGGGAAATAACAATGAAATTTTTATGTTAAAAATACAAGTTGACAGCATAAGGCCACTGTGGTGTAGATTGTCTTATAGCAATACATTTAAGTCTTGATCCAAAATGTTCACATACGCATATTCTCGCTGCTAAAACTTTCAAAAAAGACTAAATAATTAGGTTCTCTAAAATATCATAAATGTACTGGCAACAGAATCAGGCAGTAATAAATGATGATGGTGGCCAAAAGCTTTCCAGCTGTCAAATCCGCACAACACTCGATTGGAAGGGAGAACAAAATGTTAATGGAAGAGGTGCAGTCAAGGAGTTCTCGGTGTAAGGAGTACAAACATTTTTGTGACCAGCTGCAGATGTACTTTTAACCATTTGACTATGGACCTCAGAAACCGCACACGGGAAACATTTATAAAATCAGACACCCAGGAACAGTTTCGTGCATGGCAGGGGTACAGGGAATGATGTTTCATTACACAAAGTATCTATTTCAAAGAGGACGGAGAATTTAAATGGGTTACAGTTTTCACTTTTTTAGAGGCAGAGGATCTGAATGTTTTGATTACTCTTTTTTTTTATTAGAACTCAATATAATATCAAGTTCATATCTAATAAAACCTACATAAAATAAACCATGGTGATGCACACTCTGTTATTGGTTAATGAATAAAATAACCTCAAACCAGATGATCCCTTAGAGAATAGGCTCTGTGTCATTCCAGTTGACAAATGCATCCTTCCACCTGGAAAGAAAAAAAAAGAAAGATTAAGGCATTTAAGACTGATCCTTTACAGCTTTAAACTCTCTTTAGGAGTGTTCAAGGAATTTTATTAAAAGCAACAAAATGCCAAAACATCTTATGGTTGTTTTAAGGATCTGTCTGTATGCCTGAAAAGCCAACAGACTCTCACCTTGTTCGGATACAGAGCTCCAGGGGAGGAATGAGGTCAGTATCAACATCATGACCGCTCTGGGTCAATTTGCCAACAGCTAAAAATAAAAAACATTTGCGTTTTAAAAACATTTACAAGCAACATAATTAGAACGACTCGGCCAAATCAGACTGAAAGCGGATCATAGTGAAAGGGAATTAGAAAAAGACTGGAAACATGCGACTGCAGATCAAACGATGCTACATACAAACAGTGAGGCGGATCTCCTCCTGCTGGTTGGCCAGTCCATCGAAATAGTAAAGGTCAAACTCTGGTCCGCTGTCCTCGTGGGTCAACAGCTCCCTCTGCAGGCCAAACAGCACGCTGAAGTGGCTTTCACTGCACACCACCCAGATGGGGTACTGGGGAGTCTTCAAGTAACCTCCTACCTTAGAAGAAAAAAGGGCATGTCTGTTTTCATGCTAGGTAAAATTATTTCAGATGATTCATCTACACTTATCTTATCAGCCATATGGATTCATTAATGTTTAGAATATGATTACTGAAAGAAGCACAGGAATTACTGCTCTAGTCAAACTTAATTTAAACATTTATCCTCATGCATGATGACCCAATGTAAACCAGCACACATGTAAAACGCCTTCTGGGATGAAACCCTTCTTCAGATTCTAAGCAAATCAAAGTAGGATATGAGTTAAATCATAACAAACTGTTTTTGGAAGGTCTACACTGGCTTAAAAAATAATAACAATACAGCTGCTTCAGAAAACTGAACAGCCTTCACATATTCAAAAGAAGCTTTTGGAGCTCCTGGTGTTTTTCCTGTCTTCAGGCAGCATCTATGACACAGCACAGGAAAAACCGGCCAAAGACGCAGACTGAAAAATCCCAGCTGCACACCAAAACAACCAAGCAATGACGTAATCGAGAACAACCACACTTCCTGTATTTCCAATGTTTGTTATTTCAACTTCACTGTCTGCAAAGCTCTCTCAAAACTACGCCTGTCAAATGTAGCTTATTGAACCGTTTCTGATGCATGCCCTGCAAATAAATAATTTCCCCCGAATCCTCATCATGCAAACCCCCTCAGCTATGAGGGGAAAACACGCAGCCACGCACGCCTAGGGGTGCGACTTGGCCAGGCTCAGTGAAATTTTCCCCCTTAATAATACTTTTCTGTTTTTGGCCTGCTGTGTCACATATGTATACTTGAATATCATACAAATTCTATAATAACTTTAGGAATATACTCCATGTGCTGTGCATCATTAAGAGTGCAGCTGTTCCCATTATCAAAGTGAAGAACGGCACCTTAAGCCTAGTTGGTTTTTTTTGTTTGTTTGTTTTACATGAATCTAACTAGTATGTGTCCTGTTAGAGGGTCAGCCAGCAATGTTTCTCACCTTACAGATGTTATAATGTTCAAACAAGGACAGCAGACCAACGTCACAGTGACCTTTGATTCCTTTGAGCAGAGTCATGTTGCCGTTGCCTGAGTCCAGCTCCATGTCATTGTCAAAGACATTGGAAACTGCTCTACCACAGAGCAATAGGTTGACCAGCTCCTGGTGAACACACACACACACAAAAAAAAACATTATTACCAGAATGTATTGTGTTTTTTTTTTTTTTTGGTTTTGTGGGTTTTGCATTGTTTAGGATTTAGTGACACCTGGAGGTGAATTTGAAGATTGAAGAGCTTATTCTAAGATAGAAAAACCAGCTTGATTTTTCAGGTGGTTACACTCTAGTAACAGCATAATTCTATTTCAGCCAACAGGCTACCCTTAATCCTCCAAACGAAACCTTTAAACATCTGATGTTGCACCAGCAACATACTCTAATGGATCCAGCATATTTTTAGGCACTTTGATTTTATGTTTCCTGTCCAAAAATACCACATAACTGTCACATTAGCTTTAAAAGCAGTGAACTCTGAGAAGCATATAAGCTAAAGCTAAACCTATCAACATCAACTCCTGTACCTGAATATTTTAATACATTTTTTTTCATTATTATTATTATTATTATGAGTATCAAACTAGCACAATACCAGGAGACCAGTTTTATGTCAAACCTGTGTGCAGTAACCATGGGCTCCAATAAGCGTGGTGGTAGGCACATCCATATCTTCGCGTACTCTGAAGAAAGAACCGCATCACAGTTGTTTCACAATCTGGTTCAGGTAGTTTATCCTGCACATGTTGCTTAAAATTGTTTTAAAAAAAAATAAAAAAACTTACTTTTCAATGGATCGAGAAAGAACAGCAGATATGGTCAGAAGCATGCATCCCAACATCCCAGTTTCAAACTGTGGGGAGAAAAAACAAACAAAAAGCAGAGATTAGAAGAAAAGCAGATGGCAAACTTGTGTGCGCCTGAGAGGCAAAATGAGCCTGAGAAATCAGATTCTCTCACCTGCTCAACATGCTGCTCAAGGAGCAACTCCAGATCCTTGATGTTATCCACAGTCAAACACGTTATCTAGAACAAAATGCCGTCACAAGGCTTTTAAAACATAAAACTTCAGAAGTTTTATATTATATATTTTATAAAAAGGATTCGACATCAATGTGTTAGGTTCATAATAAAAATATTTAAAAAGGCATACTTGTACCTTTTCAAGCACTCCTTCAGATTTGTAGGGTCGCGTTGGAGTGAACTGATTTTTCCATGAATTTCTATTTCAAAACAAAACAAACAAAAACACACAAACACCTTAAATTAGACTTAACAGGCGCTGCTGGCGTCAATATTTCTGACAGCTGCAGCTGGTAAAGATAATGATGGCAAACTGTGTCAAACTGACATACGGAACCATCCTGGCTCTGAACATCTACTTTTTTATTATTATTATTATTTATTTAACCTTTATTTAACCAGGAAAGTCCCACTGAGATTAAGAACCTCTTTCTCAAGGGAGTCCTGGCCAGGAGAGGCAGCAACAAATACAAAACAATGTTACAAAATCTAAACGTGTGTAAAATTATGTCAGTAACATGACTCCATGCATCGATAAAAGAGTGGATGTAGAGGATTAAGTGGATAAGAGAATGATCTCACATTGCAACCGTGGCTTGTTTTTCCTCACCAGCCCTCCACAAGATTTCAGCCAGAGCCAAAACAAGACACTTTCTCCTGGTGCTGTTGGAAGGTCTTAACCTCCTGAGAGAGATGGATTTGAAACCTGTTCAAGTGGTTGGAATACGGTATTCAGGGGTTCATATCATGAACTAAAGGGTGACTTACTGAAGGCCCATATTACAGCTGTCAGTGTTTTCAAACAGCAGTTTCTTTAAAACAAAGGCTTGAACAGATGCCAGAACTCCACAAGGACCCCCCTTGAAAATGACAAAGACAAAAGCTAAAACTATGAAACTTAATCCAACAATTCAATAAACCATGTGACAATAAATAGGATTTTAGCATGCCAGCTTTATTAAAATCACCTTTCTCTGCACAATTCCATATCGGAGATCATGTGTGTCTGAAAATGTGAAACCCTGATTCCTCCACTCAACACTGAAACAATTTAGGCTGGAACCGAGAAGAACTGCTTTTAATTCCTAAAGGGAATAAACAGAAAACAAAAATATAATCAAAGGCAACTGCAGTAACTATGCACAGCACTTCTGCAATAAATCACACACCATGGCAGTGCGTTGGTCCATTGGGTGACCAGCAAAGCTGCGTTCTGGTAAGGTTCTCTGGAGAGAAACGGTGGAGAGTTCTCGCAGATCATCATCATCATCGTCCTCAATGTCATCTGAAAAATATTAATACCAATCAAACCCGACAAATCAAGAGCACCGAACTGTTTACAAAAAGATGAAGCCCGGTTTTTCTATTCATTGCAGGACTACACACACACACACACACACACAGCACTTACCCAACACCATCTCAGACGCATCCAGATCACTCAAATTTGGCCTGGTCTTTGCTCTAAGGAAAAAAAAATGTACAAAATGTTGAGAACAAAGAAAAAGTCTTTGAGCAGTGAGCATGAAGCCATTACTTATTATGTGGAGTCAAACAACTTAAAGCTATTTACTTGGTTGTCTTCACCACATTCGGGCCCACTTTTTCAATGTTATTTTTACTCTGCATTCTCTCTGAAACACTCAGCGCCTCGCATCGCTCTCGTACACAGTCATCGGAGCTGCATTCAGTTATGCTGTTTTCTAAGCTTTTTTGGTGTAAGCCAGTCACTAAACGCCCGTCCTGAGACTGCATGTTTTCCTCTTCTTTTCTGAGCAGTGGCTGGGGCACTTGCGCCTTTTGACTGTGCCTTTTTTTGTTTGATTCCTAAAAGGGAAAAGTACAGGATTGAAATCAGATGAATATGTAATCATGACATTTTTACGCATAAAAAGTTCAGTACCTGGGGTATTGGTCCAGACAATATGCCTCTTCTAACACGGTTACTTCTGCTCCTTTGGGTGATCTCAGAGATGGAAGTGCTTTTTTCTGGTTGGCTTTGGATTAATCTCTTATTGTCTTGGAGGGAAGCCACCACTGGATGGTCTTTTTGAACTTCTAAGGTGTGACCCCGGAAACCCGTTTCATCATTACTGGACTTTCTCTCTTTTGCTGGCATCAGTGAAGTATTTGTTGGTTGAGAAGGGAACATTCCTGTTACATCAAACCTGTGAAAGAGAACACCATATAAATTCAAACAAATTATGTGGGGGGAAAAAAATGTATCAAAAATGCTGCTTGTAAAATACCTTGACTTGGTTGTAACAAAAACTGGGGTGCTTCCCTCTGTTTTCGTGTCCTTGACCACTGTTGGTGTCCCTGCAGGAGCCGCTGAACTAGCGTGGGCTCTCTGCAGAGAGTCACTTTCATCGCTCATAATTTTCACATCATCTACTTGTTCAATAAGATGTTTTACAATAATCTCCAATAATGTTTTCAGAGGTGAATTCTGGACCTGCAATGACAGAGAGATCAGCGACAGACGTCGTTACCTGCACCACTGCGGCCACCTTCCAGCTCTGAGACTTGCCTTATTCTTTCTGTAGAGATCCTCAATGCTGAGAATCTGCCTCAGCTGCGATCTGTTGTTGATACTGGCCCCTGTGCGTGGATGCTCCTCGTCCATACAGGCAATAGTCCTCTTGAGCCCCTGAACAACATTGCCAACAAAAAACTGGGAATGAGGATTTTACTCATATTGAGAATGCCGATGGCACTGCTGCTACTACTGTCTTGTGATTGTCTTCTTATTTAGATAAAGTGGGGCTACAAATTCTGGCAAATACGATCGCTAAGCTGGTTTAAATCTTAAGCTTTCTGGAACAGAATCCGATCGATTTAAACTCTTTTGCATAGCTGAGCCGAAACTACAGCTGACTGGCTAGCTAGCAGTGTTAGCGGTTTGCCGTCCTGGGCTATCAGTCTACAGCACCAAACGTTAGCCCACTTACCTTGCGACTCAAATATTCCCGTACAAGGGACGAAGAAACCTCTTCGACTGAGGGGACCATGACGAGAACGTGTCGGTCCTTTTGTGCACGAATAATCAACAAGAAGCGGCCATGGTCTTAGCGAAGCAACTGTGGGGACGCGCTGCACCGACAACACCGAGGAGTTGAGTTAACTGCTTAATGTTAGGGTCTTCATAAGATACGACTGGTTATAGTTAGGTTAAAATAAAGGGAATCTTGACCCAGAGCCGTGGAGTGTCCTCATTTGTGACACAGCTCCATGAATGTGCGGCCCTTACAGACCTGTTGTTCGCCTCTTGGATCCGTTACCACGGCAAAGCTAGTCGCTCAGTGCCGCTTATAGTCTTTTTGGTGCCCTAGGCTAGTATTTTGTGCCCCCTTTCTTCCTGCTTTATCCAGAGGTACGTTCACCGGACACTTTATTAGGTACACCTTGCTAGTACTGGGTTAGACCTCCTTTTGCCTTCAGAACTACCTTTATTCTTCATGGTATGGATTCAACAAGTTGATTCAACATTCCTCAAATTTTTTGGTCCATATTGACATGATAGCATCACATAATTGCTGCAGATCCATGATGCGAATCCCCCATTCCACCGCATCCCAAAGGTGCGCTATTGGATTTGAGTATAGTGACCTCACTGTAATGTTCAAGAATCCAATTTGACATTATTTGCGCTTTGTGAAATAACGTGTTGTCCTGTTGAAAGCAGCCATCAGAAGATGGGTTCACAACCAATACACCACCACCATCTGGAACTGCTGATTGAAGCCAGGATGGATCCGGACTTTCACATTGTTTCACCAAAATCCTACCATCTAACTGTCACAGACTCATCAGGCCAGGCAACATTTTTCCAATTTTCTGTTGTCCAATTTTAGAAAGCCTGTGCCAGTCGTAGCAGCAGTTTCCTGCTCTTAGCCCATCTGCATCAAGATTCAATGTGTTGTGCATTCAGCGAGATTATAGTGGTATTTTGAGGGTGAACCCACAGCCTTGTTTAAAAATTAAATATTGATATCATGCAGGGGTGCAGCTATATACTTTCTGAGGTGTATGCGGACACATTTTTAGGCGCCCCCTTCCCCCCAAAACACACACACACACACACACACACACACAAAACACCCTTCATGGACTTATAAAATACCACACTTCTATTACAGGCTTTCTTCTATAATTTCTGTATTTTTATATATATTTATAATTTCTATAATTTCTTCTATAA
>JAVDPK010000490.1:139717-155356 GCA_034780415.1 Cichlasoma orientale | reverse complement strand
CATGGGTGCCTAATCAGTGCCTCTGTTATTGATCATATCATATGCACATCTGTTAAATACAGAAATTGCAGACTAGAGAAATAATTTTCCCGCATCGCTTTGGCGCCCCCCCTGTGCGGCGCCCCTATGCATTGCATATAGTGCATACCCACTTTTTGCGCCACTGATATCATGGTAATAATACACATAATGTCTAAAAAAAAATGTGCAATTGTTGTTTTTGTAGAGTTTCTGTGTAATTCATTTGCTCAAAAAAGATAAAAGAAAAATTAGATACTAGATTTTCAATAATATGATTTAACTGAACTATTTTGGTCACAATAATCACATCATGAAAGTTACAAATTGTTATGGTTCTAAACAACACATAGGCTGAGCCAGTAAAACCAGCAGCCTGGTGGTTTTCATGAACAGAGTGGCCTGTGATGGAGTCCTAAAAAAACATATCATAGAGATAGGGCACAGGCAACTAATTTCATCTTTTTGTATTGTATTGGGTATAATGGACAATAAATAGCCTAGGAGGGTGCCTTTGAAGTTATATTTCATCTTAAATTTAAATAAATCATCATTATGATGTTTATGATTGATTCATTATCCTTCCCCTCTGTGATGTAGTTTCTCCTGCACAGTGCATGGTGTGTGTGTAATTAGCAGCAGCTGTAAACAGGAGTATTAGCCTGAGGTTATACTTGCTTATGGATGCACACAAGGACAGCTTAAAACTTTTAAAAGGCTCACCCAGAGCAAGAGGGGCTGTAGGGGCTTCCAAGCCAGCGGTATGGACCCTCCAAAAATGCTGACAGGATAGAATCTTTTTTCCTTCTTTTTTTTGAAGGGAAAAAAACATATCTTTGTGATATAAAATGTTGTTCATGTTTTCACATAAGCAGTCCAAATGGCTATGAATTTAACCCCCTTTTTAAAGAACTTGCTCTTTGGTTGAACATAGTCCATTATGACTATGGTGCCCCTGGTTGAGAGTCTGCTGTTGGTCCCTACTGTGTCGCATTCAAGTTCTTCTCAAGTTTGAATGCAAATTGTATTTAAATAATGTTTCAGCTGTACATTTTGTGAATACAGCTTTAATAACATTTAATACCTACATTTTGTGACAAACTAAATACATAAGTCAAAAGTTTGCTCATAATAGGGCGACCACTAAAGAGGTGCAGTTCCCCCCAAGAAAGTGAAATGAATAAAATTACCAAAGCCGATCAACATGCAGTGGGACAATGGGATTTGAGGGCAGTTGCCTGCTTTTCCTAATTGGTAATCCAGCCAAGCAAGGGGCTCACACGTCTTTGTTGTTAGGGATAAGAACTTTGCGGGCTCGCCTCCTTAAGCTGCTTCATCCTGTGTTCACAGTGCATTGCAGTTTATCACAGGTGATTCTTTTCTTACTCGTATTATCTTTTATTTACAAGGGTCTAATGCAAAGACTGCCTGGTTACCTTTACTCTTTGATTAAATTTAAACACGATACTTACAATATCAGGTCACAGGACATTGTAATATTACGTGGAAGAATTGGTCCTAAACGCTTTGCTGCCTACAAATGGTACAAAAATCTATGAACTTACAGTATGACCTGTTCTCTGATTTTATTGGAATATCTTAAAAAGGTTAATTTAATGTGTTTGCAGTTATATTTTCACACGCTTAGTTTAACGAACATGTATAATGAGTTCTTTTATTATGTGTCTGTACAGAAAACACAGCAATAAAAACAAAGATCTTTCTTGAACTCAGTGAGACTACCTGTTTCAATAAAATACTTAATAATTTAATAATACTATTAGTAATACAGTATTTGGAACCACAATTTACTGTCCATTTCTTAATTGACAGTTATAATAATTTTGACACATTTTCGTCATTATTATGCAAAAAAACGTAGTTTTGATCGATTTGTTACTGCATAGGTTGTAACAATTAAAGACATCAATAATACAGTTATTTTTGTCATTTTATTAAAATGTTTTTTTTTTCTATTTATAATATACAACAAGTATTTGGACTAGTCTACTTTTATATTCATTATCAAACCATAAAACCGTTGTCCTCGACAACTGATTGATGACAGCAATATTAACACAAAAAAGCAAAAATTGTCCGTGCACGAAAAGTCAACATAATCTTCAGATGCTGCAGGTGAAAGCCAGGATGCATGTAAGAGCTGTTTTGTTCCTGCAATATGTGGCTGCCTTTGCAATGTCTTATCATTGGTATGTTACCCCTCAATATAATATCAGGCAAATATCACAACACCATTTACTAGTATTGAAAACTACATGCTGATTAATATTAATGGCATTCAGGAAGGGTAGAATACTCAAAGAATAAGATGTTTTATTGATATTACTGCTGTTTTTTTTTTGTTTTGTTTTTTTAGTAAATACACAGGAACATCTTACATTTCAATATCTCAAGCTCAACATTTGCCACTTATGGACCATTAAGTGTGATATTTACAAAACAGTACCAGAATACTGCACAAAATTTGCTGGTATCACAAATATTGTCAGGGCCTCGCAGGAAAGATAGTTTAGAAATTTTTGTGCAGCCCTTGGCATGGGAACAACAATCAGGTCTGTTTTTGGCACAGGTATCGTCCTACATCCTAACGGGGAGTGCAGCTTTACATTTGAGCAGTACGTAAACAACATCTTGTCTTTTTTTTTCTTTTTTTTTGTATGTGTGTTGTGTATCCCTCCCTTAGGAATGCCAAGCATACTGCTATTTTCTTCCCTCTGTTTGACAACGCCAGGAGGGATGAAGTTTAACAAAAGGAGTGAGAGACAGAGGGAAAATCTCCAGGACACGAAGGGGCATCAGTAGTCGTAAGCTGCAAGAAAGAAACAGTAGAACAGTTAACCAAATCAGCCATTTGGCCTGAGTTTATAAGGAAGAGGAGCATGCGATCCACTTCATGATGAGAGGTTCGTATCCAGACAGGCATGCAGTCATACCAAGGTGGTCTTACTTTCTATTGTGAGGATACAGGTACTTGCTGCTGTGCCTCTGCTGTTCACAGCCTTGCACATATATTCTCCCTCATCCTCTGGGAAGGTCTCCGGCAGGTAGAGGCAGTATGTCTCTCCTCTCTCTATGTACTGATAGTCCTCACAGTCCTGAAGCATCTCTCCCTCAAACCACCAGGTCACCTCTGGCTTTGGCTCCCCAGTGATCTTTACGGTGAACCGAACTGGCTCCGAATCCACCACTGACTGATTTTTAAGGGGTTTTTTAAACCACGGAGCCCCTGACCTGGCATGATCCTCCTCGTCTTCATAACCTGCAGAGCCGTTAATGATGCTGCCTTCATCCTCCCCGTCATCATCCTTCTGCAAACAGATGACAAAACAATCACAAGCGATTGCCGGGATCAAAGCGACCTAAAACCTCATTCATGCATTATGAATGATCTTGCAGGAGTTGGTCATGAACATGGAGGATTTACTTTTTGGAGGGCGGCATCAATCTCTTGCTGCTCAAACTGCATTCTCTGCAGTTTCTGCTCCTCTATCCTCCTCCGCTCCTCCTCCTCTCTGGCTTTGGCCATTTGCTCGAAACGGGCTCGCATGTCCACCTTCTGTTTGAAGGGTGACTCCTCAGCTCTTGATGGAGTTGTTTCCCGTTCCTCATCCTCCTGAAAAACATTGCAATTATAATACATAATACCAAGATCATTTTCCATTAATGTAAAAAAACATGTTTTTGAAGTGTTTTGAGTTATTAATGTTGAAAAATGATCCCCCCTTTATGGCATGTGCTATGAAGTGCTCTTACCTCCTGGAACCGCTCAGCTTCTCTCTCCTTAATTTCATCATCAATGGCCTTCCTCCGTGCTCTCTCCATCTCAATCTTCTTCTGAATCTCCTCCTCAGTCAGCTGCTTGATCTTCTCAAACTTGGATTTGAGGTTTTTGGCCTGAATGGAGCCAGTTCGCTTCAGCTTGGTGAGCTCTTCATACTCTTTGCTTACAACTTCCGAGCTTTCATTTATTTCGTCCTGTTGAATGTGAACCATTTGAACAGCATGACTATAAGTAAACTGCAGTTAACAACTTGTCATGTTTGTGGCACTTAAACATTTAGTGGAATTTTTTGTTTAAAATGTTCAAGTAAAAAAAAAAAAATACTGTTGACTTGAGAATTATTGGCTGAGTATGTTTGATATTTTCAGCTGTTGGAGACTGACCTCGCCCATCTCTTGTCTGAGTTGTTCAAATTCCTGCTTCTCTTGCTCCCGTTTCTTTTTGCGCTCCTCTGCCTTGCGTCTCCTCTCGGCTTCCTCCTTCTCTTTCAGCAGCTCCTCAAAGTTGATCTCCAGCTTCCTGGGGTGCAGGGCTTCCTGAGACTCGCTCTTTACCATCCCCTCATCTTCATCTAGTACCTAAACATACAAGTACCCACAAAAGCCAATATTACACCTAGGCAGTGAAATAATTCACTACACTAAGTGTTATTTCGGTGTTTAATGACATGTTTAATTACATATCTTCAATTTGCCATAAAGTAAAGCAAAAATTAGTCAAAGATTTTACATTAGATAGACAGCAAATAGCTACATGCATAAAAACAAGATGCATTTTTTGGAGACCTGTGTGCCCTTGTGTGTACAGTGAATACATTAATAATAACATACTCATTGGGTAAAAATAATATACTATATTTGAAACTGAAAATATCTTACTGTTTCATCTCCATATGCGGACTTTTCCTGATCCGGACCAGGGCTCTTAAAGAAATAATTTGGACAAGGGAACAGCAGTGCAGTTGTACCATTTGAGCCCACTGTCACTGATATACAGCAGCAAAAATAACTGATCCAAATTTAATTTAAATCCAATTTTCAGATGGCATTTCCACAGAGTCACTTTTAAAATAGGTGTTAGTTTCGGTCCACTGATGTGGAGCGAAATTGCTTTTGTTATAACTTCGGTTACATTTTGCAAATATTGTTATGGTCTGCAAAAAACCTGACCAGTAAAAATGCTTGGACAGTTTAATTTAATTGTGTTATGTTGCGGGTTTCTTTCTGTTCTTCAACAAGACACAGCTGAGCAGCAAAGTGGCAGCAAATTAACTTGAAGCTTTAACAGCATTAAAATAGCTGTAACATATTAGTAATCAGTCAAATACATGCAGGCCGTGTAATGCTGTTGTCAGTGAGCGATGGAGAGTTACCATGCTCTTGCGGGCCTCAGCAAAGAGTTTCTTTTCCTCTTCCAGTCTCCTCTTAGCCTCCTCCTCTGCCTTCTTCTGCTCCTCCTCTCTTCTCTGGCGTTCCAGCTCCTCAAAGCTGGCACATATCTTCCCAGGTTCACTGCCCTCCAGGTTCAGCAAGGCCATCAGTACCTCATCATCCTCATCTACAAGCTGAGTGAAAAACCAACAGTATCTCCTTAAGTGCAAGTATTGTAGATAAGTGCAAATACATTCTGCTAGCTGTATATGCTGTAATGTTGTTTTGCTTTGCAAAAGTTTCAAAAAGACCACTGATATCGCTGCTTATACACTAAGTGTAAATGCAGTTTAGCTTAGCACAGAAAACTTGATAATTTCCATATCATCCATACAATCTATACTTTTAAGGCTATATCAGACCATTGACAAATTCAAATGATATAATCAATAGATACACATTAAGTCTGAGAGTTAATGTAAACGTTTTTGCATTGAACTTTAGATTTATTATTGAAAAGCATACTGACCATGCTTTTCCTGGCTTCAGCAAAAGCTCTTCTCTCCTCCTCCATCCGTCTCCTGGCCTCTTCCTCTGCTTTCTTGCGCTCTTCCTCCACCCTCTGTCTCTCCAGCTCTTCAAAGCTCAGTCTCAGTTTTCCTGGACGAAACTCCTCCTTGTCTTCCTGACCAGGCTGAGTGCTTTCCTCATCTTCTTCCTGATGACACACAAACAGATTGCAAGCCCTGATTAGGCCAACTCCACAACAGCTGAGACATCAGAATTCACTATATTGATCTCTACATTTGGAAATGCAAATGCAAGTCTCCTAAAGTTGTTTTATGAGGTGTTTATCGAAACCCTAAGAGGACTTATGCTGAGTTGTAATAACTGTTTCTAAAATATTTTACATGGTTAGCAATTTATAGATCTGCAGTCCATCTGCTGCATTCTGCTACCCCTCAAACCTTGTGTGGAGGAGGGTTGCAAAGGGACGTGCAATTGTGCAGCAACTGTGGGGATGCTAAACCTGCATACACTTACTCCCTTTAAGAGATGTGACAATTGGATGCAGATGTACAAAAGCTATGCTTGATGTTTTGTAGCTATGTGTACCATTCCCAGCCTGGCCTCCTCAAAAGCTTTCTTCTCCTCTAGCAGGCGGCGTTTGGCTTCCTCCTCAGCTTGCTTCTTCCTCTGCTCCTGCCTTTCTTTCTCCAGCTCCTCAAATGTCAGCTTCAGCTTCCCAGGAGTCACTTGAACCTTATCTGAAGTTTTGTCCTCTTCATCCTAAGTCAAATGAATGCAAGAAAGCAGAAGACACTTTTAAACAGATTTACTATAAAACAGGTGGCTGTAAAAAGGCCAAAACAATATCTTGTGTCAAGACTGTATTTATATTTATTACTCCATATACCTGTGGAATAAGTGAGTGCCTCTTCGCATCCCGGAAGGAGCGTCTGTTTTCATCGTATCGTTTTTTTTTCTCCTCTTCTGCCTTCCTTTGCAGTTCCTCTTCTCGATTCTTCTCCATGTCCTCAAAGTTCACTTTGATTTTGCCTGGAGCTCGTGACGGCTTCGCGGGAACCACACGCACCAGGATTGTGTCATCTCCTTCCTAAAACAGTAAGGATAGCTGAGGTAGGGCTGTCATGATTATCGTGGTCAAACACATTCAAGACAACAACATTACTGCAATATCTATTAAAGCAAATGCCATCAGTCAAACGTAGCTATAATTTTGTTTAGTGTCTGTTTTGCTTTTTTGGTAAACGAAAAAAGGTCAAAATACAAATGCATGGAGGTGGCAAAAGGAAAACACAAGTATGCACATTATTATCATATGTGTATTATGTGCATCACTCAAAAACCAAACCCAGACTTGCACTGGGAATGTGTATAGGGCAGGGAGCAATGCTTTTGGCCAAATGTCACTGTTTGCAGTAGTGTATGGGTGTCAGTCTAAGATAGCAGCAGTTACAGCAGGGAAGTCTAGAGCTAATTTTGTCTCTGGGAGGTGTGGGAAACAGTTGCCAGTCATATGCTGTCTACACCTGGCAGCTCTGTTCCAGTTGTTTCTAGAGCACAGTCAGTGCTTTCTCCTTTTTTAACAGGCTCTTTTTAATGGTGAGATCTAATGCATCATTGTATTGTGTGCTCAATAAGGCACAAAGAAAATGGTTAAATTGTCAGTTTAAAGCATGCAGTCCACATTATAAACCGGGCATACATGCAAAAACTAATCAGGGGTCCGTGTAACTGTAGATTTTTAGACAACCTTTGAAGAAATTGGAACGTCACAATTCTTCATTTTACCTTCATGATTTCATCTTCATCATAACTGATACTAAGTATGATAAAGGCTGTAGCCAGGATTTTAGACAAGTAGTCAAAGGTTTTAATGAGTTTCACTGGTTAGCTGTTCCAATGAAATGTTCTGTATATTCCTTTGAAATTGTGGAAAATTATTTAGAAATCAACAACAGCGTGGAAAAATAAGAACAATCAGTTTAACTAGCGTCACGTTCTGTGTTTCTGATCTATCAAGATTTAATCCTGTTGGTACATTTCTGTGATTTTTACATGCAGGCTACAACTCCTTATGGAAAGGCCCATGTCTGCATTTGTCACCATGTCCCTGTTTGTTACTAGTGATGATTAAGGCAGAGCTCTACAGCTACATTCAAAGTTAAAAACTGAACATATGCAGTACTGTCCCGTCGAGGATTTTCATACAGCGTCCGTTACAGCATTGTTAACCTTATTAGTTTTACTACTTGTTCTCAATGCACTACAGCAGAATTGGGGCAAAGAAGTAGTACACAATTGCTTGTAATTGTCTATCTGGCACAAGATCACTTATATAACCATTTCCAAGAATTGCGCTCTCTAAACATATAATAAGCCTTAAGGTCTGCAGTGTACTGATTTAAAATATCCATTTTATTTATCTTACATAATTTTCCATAAGTCATGCATAGTGAGATTAAATGTATGTGACCTATTTGCCAGCAGTTCAGGGACTGGTCATGTCCACAATGCTACTGGTGGATTCAGACCTACTGTATATCCGGTCTCTGCCAAGTGTTTGGACCTCAAATGCCAATTACAACTCATCAAAGTGGCAGCTGAGGATTAACCTAATCATTACCGTGGTAATGACATTGGTTCAGTGCGGCCTCTTAACCACCAAAACACGCTTTACTGATGAGACGTTTTACAAGGAATTCAACCCAAATTCAACTGACCTCAGCAGCTTTCTGAGCCAATTCTTTCTGGATTTTGGCTTTCTCCAGCTTGTCCTGGGCCTCTCTCTTCTTCCTCTCTTCTTCCATCCTCTTCCTCTCCTCCCCTTCTCTTTGTTTTTCCATTTCTGCAAACTTCCCCTTCACACTACCTGAGGATTTCACAAAGCAAGACACAAGCCTTAAGCCTCCTCTTCCTCCCAGATCCTTTACTCATTATCTATTTTTACCCTTGCATCCCTTACCTGTGATTTTGGGGACGTAAGATTTTTCCACCTTTGCTGGCTTCACTTCTTCTTCCTCATCACTGGATGCAAGTAGTTCTTTTATCTGTGGTTGATCAGATAGAGAGTGTGGCGAGGTGAGGTTACGGTTTAGCTGGGATCATCTCTTTTGCCACTCAGGAGCCATGCTGGTCCCAGCAAGAACAAGAGCTTAATCCCCGCTAATAGCAGTGTCATGTGGCTGGCAGGTGGGCCTCTGATTGGCCCGCGGTGTTGTTGAACAGATAGGGGATGAGCGTAGGTGTGCAAGCCTGGCCAGCTATGGCACAGCAGTAGAGAGGAAGGTTGTTTTGTCTGAGTGCCTGATAATCCATTCACATAACACCGTATCACTGCCTTTATTTCGTCACAATCGATTAGGAAGAAGAGCCGAATTAACCCTTGAATTCTTGATCTTTGACTCTGCCATAAACAGGACAGGACATTTGTATTTTTAATATCTGTTTTTGTAGTGGATCAATGAAGTTGTGGTGATATATTAAAGTAATCTAATTTAAATGAAATCTAATCTGTCTGATTTTCATGATTAGTTAATTCAAGCATAAAACGTTTGAAAATAATCAGAATATTGAAATATCCTGGAGTCAAGGTCAGTCTGTTTAGGTTTCAGGTATGATGATAGACAAATAGACAAAACAGCATTTTTTTTTTATGTTTGGTATATGGTGAATTCTGGAGCTCGATTAAAATAGCGTTCAGTAAGTAGTCCAGTGCGGGACTGCATCAGAATGGAGTTCTGTGTATCAGTGCATATTAATATGGTTAAAAAATTTTTTTTTTTTAAATGATCACGTTAACAACAAGCACAGACCAAATTTGAAAATGATTGAAAATGAGATTATATCTAAAATGATTAACAGGTTAATTATATGAAGTAGAGTGTGACTGATGTTGTAGTGCAGTGTAAAAAAGACCAAGTTCTCACACAAACTGGCAGTTTCTGTCACCCCGTCATGCCTCATGTCATGCAGATCACAGCCGAGGGTTAGTGGGGTTATCAGTCTTTGACCTGCTGCTTCCTGCGATTCCACTCTCTCTCCTTGATGAATTGGTCCTTCCTCTTCTGCTGCTCCTCCCTGTTCCTCTGTCTGCTGCGCTCCTCCCTGGCCTTCTGCATGGCCTCAAATTTGCCTGACACATTCTCCTTGTCTTTGTTGAGCTTTGGCACGTAGCTTCTGGCCACCGGCTTTCTGGACTTCAGAAGTTTCTGTGGTTTAACGGTCAAAAGATTGATAGGTTATTTGAAAATGTAAAGATGCAAATGTAAAAAATTAAAATGTAAAGATGCTGCCAGGGGTTTTTCATCTTACATTTCTGCCTCACCTCTTTTTTGAATGCCACATCAGAAATGTTCTCATCTTCATGTGTTTCAGGCTGTGGCTCCTCCTCCTCCTCCTCCTCCTTCTGTGCAACACCATTAACAGCTCCCGAGCTTTCGTTTTCCCCTTTGTTTTCTTTGCACTCCAAGCCGTTCATGTGTGTCTTGTCAGTCTCATTACTTGTTTTTTCATCCCTGCGGCGAAGTTTTTTATCTTCTGTAGATGTTTTCTCATCTCTCCCCTTGACATCATTGACCCTCACATCGTTTTCTTTGTCTTCCATGTCGTGGGCATCTACAGCTGCCACCTGCGCCACCTCAGTCATGTTTGTACCACAACAAGAAGCCAACAGACTCGGTTTAACCTGTAAAGAGCACAAGTCATGGTTCAAACACTGATTGCGAATCTACCCTAAAAATAAAAAGAAAGCATCAGAAATTTGGCCACAAAACTGCTGGGCCTAAATTAGTTAGGCCTATCTATGGCTGACACATGCACAGTAGAATGTGTTTGTGCACCTTTTTGATTGCATTTCAGACATATAGAATAGAAACAGGTCCGTAATGTTTTGAATAGAAAGTTAGGGGCAAATAGAGCTGTTTTACTCAGTATCTGGAGAAAGAGTGTGATGGAAGCTTGCTGACCCCTATTTATAGCCCACTTGTGGATCTAGGACATGTGATCATGGCTATTTCTGATGACTGATAGGCAGTTGGACAGAGCTCAAGCTGGCACCCACATGTCGCCCCGCAGACCCTTGACAAAATGGCCAGACTAAGAGCAGGACAACTGGATGAATGAGAGCTGTTTGGACCGTTAGTCATCCCACACTAAAACTGTTGCTGTTTATCAGAGTCCCCAAATACCTTTCAGATTCAGATATGAAGATCTCATTGTGACACAGCACAGCTAATCAGAAGCTCTGTCATTTCAGTGTGCAACCTACAGTCAACACGCTGAGGCGCGATTGCTATAGGCCTTACAGGTGTTGTCAGCCAGATTTCTAAAGTATTCTAACTAGCTTTACATTACATTTTAGAGTGGCTAACATTGAACCAATAGCATTTATCAATTAAGTATGCATATTTTTTCTTGTTTACATCCATAAAACAAGCATGGTAATACAATGTTTGAATCAGGACATCTGGCACAGAAAGCAAGTCTGATTGTATCAGAAAATATCTGCTTGTAATTCACTCACAGAGTGATTCAGTGATCACCGATTTGATTTTCCACCCTCACTCCTGAGAAGAAGGTGAATGTCAGGATTGAGACTGCACAGACTGACTTGCTGTCACTTTCCAAAAGCAGCCAGTGACAGTGTTACATCTGTTTCCCATTTCTGGTCCTTCATACAGTATTCTAATTGTATAATTGAATAATATATCACTAACTTCCAATTTAGGGTGATCTTTAAAAAAAACCATTATATATATATTTATTGTTGGTTAGAAACTGCTCTGTAATAAATAATTTAATCATAACAGTTAATCACTAAGAATAGGATAACTGCTAGTGTTACTTCTGTCCACAGCTGGCACAAGAAATCATGACAGTGCCTCAGACAAAAAAGTCTCACAGCTCGACACATAAAAAGACAAAGAGGGGGTGTTAGAGTCATTCTTACCCCACTATCTTTTGAACCAGTTGTAGTTTTAGGCTACTCTTTCTCTTCCTGTAGCATGGCCAAATGACCATGGAGTGTAATTAAACTCATCAAACTAAACTCAAGGTGTAGGTAAATAATCTAAAAACATAATGACAGACTGTTTTGTGGTTTCAAAGACCTCCTCGTGCTACAGAATCTATTAAACAAGTCTTTACCTTTTCAGTGCTTTCGTCCTCCTGTTTTTGTTTTTTAAAAATTCCTTTGGGAAGCCAGAAAACAGACTCACACTCAGAGCAAGCGGAACAATCCGAGTTGCGACCACTTACACCAACTCGACTGGCTTCTGGTGGTTGGTTGCGTGTTGGTGAGCCGTTTCCTTAAAAGTACCGTTACTTTCTACCGGATACTGCATTCCGTGCGCGCCTGCTGCAGGTTCAGCTGTTCCTTTGCACGCGCTCCCACACGCGCGCGCGCGCGCGCGCGCACATGCACTCACACAGGCGCACAGACCCATCCTGGTCATTTCTTAAAACCATTATTTTTATTTTTGTTTAAGATAAACAAACAAAACATTATTGTTTTGGAGGGATTTCTGGCTACAGAAACGCTTATTTTCATATCATTTTTTTTTTTGATGAGGAGCTAATTACCAAAGTGTAATTAGCAATTTTTTTTGCTATCCTATCATTCCAATGGCGATTGATAGATAGATAGATAGATAGATAGATAGATAGATAGATAGATAGATAGATAGATAGATAGATAGATAGATAGATAGACAGATAGATAGATAGATAGATAGATAGATAGATAGATAGATAGATAGATAGATAGATAGGCAGGCCTAATTAATTTAGCAGCAATTTTGTGCACTTTTCCAGTTTTTATTATTCTTTAGAAACAATTTTGGCTGATTAATGGTTTTGTTAGCATGACCAAAAATGAATGCCTTACATTATTATTATAACCAAGGAAGGCTTTCACAGATGGGGACAGCTGATAAACCTGTTAAAATAGAAACTGGACACGCTATTTGCACAGGTCTGTTTGGCAGAACTGTGATCTAAAAGCAGACAGAGATTATAATTATCTGTTTGTTGGCCAGTTAGAGCCCAGATTCCTAACTTATCAGTTAAGAGGGACACCAGGTTGCCCCCCCTAAAATGACCCAGATATTGGTGTCGTTATGCTATGCAATGATGGTTGGTGCTTACATTGCTGTGCCAAGAGCCACACAAATCCACTTGTTCAGTATGCTCACATGTAGCCAGAAACCAGATATTTGTTTAACTATCTGAATAGCAACTCCATGATGGTGCTGATAAACCTTTTTTAAGCTAAGATGACAAAGTGTTTTTCTCACTGTACATGGATGTAAATAGAAACCCTTCTGCAGACAGCCCGCACTAATGCATGCACAGCTGCTGACTCACTGACCACACAGGCATCCGGCAGAAAGCGCACAAAGTTAAGTCCCCATTCAAGCACTCTGGGAATGTTACAGACAGTTTTTTGAGAGATTGCGCACAGAAAGCTCTGTTAATCATGCTGTTGGATTATTATTTTTTTTTGCATTGGTAATATCAATGTTTTGGAAATACCAAAAAATGTTGGGTAATTCACCTTAAAAAAAGAAAAGAAGAAAAAGTTGCATGATTTTAGTAATCAGACTGTGTTACATTATGTTAGAGGTGTTGAGATTCTAGAAACCTCCCAACAGGAGGGTCAAAGCTCTGGCTAATGTTGCACTTAGAAGTGAAACCTGAGCGTCACAGTGCAACTGGAAAAGAAGGACCTGGAAAAAAGAAAAAGCTCGGGGTTCCTTTTGATGAAAGAACATTATGACTGTTTGAAAGTCCTTGCATAAACCCATCAGGTGCAGACAATTCAACAAAAGTGCCCAAAGTAGAAACTAAACATAGTGAGTTTAATATAATGTAAAAACAGCTTGCCAAGGTCACTGCGCTTCCTCAAACATGCATGAATCTTTGCATTGTTGTGTCTGTGTCTCATATTTGACTTTAATTGATATATGCATTTGAGTGGACCCATGGATTTACTGACACAACATTGGATTTGAATGTTGTATGATGAAATTCTAACCATTTTCACAATTAAACTAATTATATAAATAAATAAGAAAAACAACATTTTTGAGTTGTTCTTTGCACTTCCTGCTCAGATTAAGGCATTAGTTAGGTTGGGGGTCTGTTCTGTGAGCTCTTGGGGCAGTGGGGTCTCGGTCCTCCTCTGTTTCTGAGTCCAGTGGGGCATTAGGGACAACAAGGGGACTGCTTTAAATAGCACCACAGCTGTGGCAACTAATCAGCACTGCAAGGACAGCTAACCTGAGTCACACTGGGCCTTAGCATCAGCTGCTGCAGCACAACAACCCTGACTCCCCTATGGATATTTTGTAATGGTACAGCCCGTGCCCTCACACTGAAGCCCCAGGAAAGTGGCTCAGCAGGTCAAAACTGTGTCATGTGCTGGTGAATGGAGAAACCTGTCCACACCTTTAGTGAAGCCACTCATAACTTACGTCGGTAAATATCAGACCACATAACCAAGCTGTCATCAAAGACTGAGTAAAATAGGCAACCACCACATGCTCATGGGCATAGCAAAAGAAACAACAACAACAACAACAAAAAACAGGTCAAATCTTTTATGTCTTTTTTACGCCCCTCCGACTCTTCCCATTCATGTCTCACATACGCAATCTTCCTTTGACACTCAGTCATGATGAAGTCCATCCATGTTACACTGCCTGTGTGTTCTCGCTCTGTGTATTGATAGTATTTAAATGGACTGTATTTGGCGTTTTGTGCCAAAACAAATCATCATTACTGTATGGTTATTAAAGTAAAGTGGTCCTTTTTTCCTGAGCAAACAAATCAGTCTAATGACATGCAATTATGACAGTGTGGTGCTTTAGAAACAGTCAAAAGGCAAGCGGAACGAGACTGCCTGCCTTGCTTTTTAAGGAAAAACAAAGTGCAACTGACTATTTAGACACAAAGCAGTGATCTGTATGTTTTCATTTTTAGAAGCATTAGCTGTGTTCTGACCAAACTTGGCAATGTACTGTGGGACATGAACTCTGTGTTGCCTCTGTCTTTTGTCCAGCTATACGCAGTTAAATGAGATCTAATTAGGTGGTCCAGAAAGGACAGACCAACCCTTTATCTGCCCAGAAATGAACAGATGTTTGTGTTGTTTTCTGATGAACAAGCGGTTTATTATTTAGCTCATGCCCCCATGTTTCTAAATTAGAATAATTAGACTACATGCAGTACTTTTTCTTTTCAATGAATATTAGCATCCATACATCCTGCAGCGTATTTTTTTTTATTTGCCTTTTTTTAACAGTTTCTCTCCTGAACTACATAATTAGTAGATGTGGTTAACATTATATACAAATAACAGTAGATTAATATAGTTTTAAACTATATCAAGTGTTTTTTGAAACTGTCCATAATAATGCTACGAAACAGCTCAAAGTTAATATTAGGCTGTGTCCTCAAAATAATTCAGTCATCTGACAGCTGAATTATTATTATTATTATTATTATTATTATTATTATTATTATTATTAATAGTGCAGAGTTATAAGCACTGGCTTAGTGACAACCCTGCAAGGCATGGTTATTATGGTGCTATGTGTAACTAGCAACAGTTTCTTAACAATAGATTTATATGTAATTATGCACCAGTCAACAGTTGGTCTCATGCCCATGGTTGTGCACATATTTTTTTCAGGGTTTACCTTTATTAACTGAAATCATGAGCTGTATCCTCCTCAGCTGTTAAACAAGTTAAAACTCAGTGAGCATTTTCCTTCAGAGACCTTCATCAAATGGGGATGCAGAATGTGAGCATCTCTCACTGCCCCCTAGTGAAAGCAGATGAACAACTTTCTCTGATAAATCCTGATTTTAAACAGACACCAAAAAGGTCAACAAATAATTATATGAGGTGGTAATTGATTA
>JAVDPK010000490.1:74993-119150 GCA_034780415.1 Cichlasoma orientale | reverse complement strand
ACACACACACACACACACACACACACACACACACACACACACACACACACACACACACACATACACACACACACACATGCTGCATGATAACAAAACTCATCAGTGGTAATATACTGCTTGGAGTTGCATATTTGATTGAACATCTAAGGCAGAAAATATCAATGCTTAGATTGAACTGTTTAAAATGACTGACACAGAACACTGAGCAAAAGCTAAATCATGTGGAAACAAAGTGAAATTAACTGTTGTATCGTCCTCTGACGTCGGGAATTGGAAAATGTGGTGAAGTGAGCAAAAAAATGAAATGAGGAAAAATGTCAGGCAAATGCAAGAGATAAATATATTCTTAAGAAAAAAATTCACTGAAAGAGAATGGATGGTTTTCTTGATCTTAAAATGCATTTTTAAAATCATTTTCACAGTCTGAGATTGTAGATAGGTTTTGAATGGTGCACCTCTCTGCTTAGTATCCATTTGCTGCACTATACTGCAAATATTAAATTACAAAATTATCAATTCACACAAACAGAATGTCCTTGATAATCCTCTGCACTGTATCTGGTTTCTATTTGATTGAGAAACTAGGGCATCTAAAATTAAAATATCAGTATGGTTAAAAGTAAATACTGCATATAAAAGCAGAAAAAATGGTTATTGGCACTGTAATATACCACTATTTACAATGAATTTGATATTTTAAAAATATTCATGTGATATAATACAAATATGATTGATTTATTTATAATTGGGCAGAAATGACTGCTCATTTTTGTATGCTTTTGTTTTGGGCAAAGAGTAAAATTTAAAAAAGAGCTTGAACATGAGAGAACCGTCATCCCAAAGCTGCTCTTTTGGGTTGAGGTCAGGACTCCGCCAGTCAAGTTCTTCCACACCAAACTCATGCATTCATGTCTTTATGGACGTTGCTTTGTGCACTGGTGTGCAGTCATGTTGGAACAGGAAGGGGCCATCCCCAAACTGTTCCAACAAAGTGGGGAGTATGAAATTGTCCAAAATGTCTTGGTACGCTGAAGCACACCGTAATCCTCCCACAACCAAACTTTACACTTGGCACAATGCAGTCAGACCAGCACCATTCTCTTGGCAACCACCAAACCCAGTCACGTCTATTGGATTGCCAGATGGAGAAGCGTGATTCATCGCACCAGAGAACACGTCTCCACTGCTCTAGAGTCCAGTGCCGGTGTGCTTTACACCACTGCAATTGACGCTGCATTGCGCTTGGTGATGTAAGGCTTGGATGCAACTGCTTGGCCATAGAAACTCATTCCTTGAAGCTCTCTACGCACTGTTCTTGAGCTGATCTGAAGGCCACATGAAGTTTGGAGGTCTGTAGCGATTGACTCTGCAGAAAGTTGGCGACCTCTGTTTACTATGCACCTCAGCATCAGCTGACCCCGCTGAGATTTTACGTAGCCTACCACGTTGTGGCTGAGTTGCTGTCATTCCCAATCGCTTCCACTTTGTTATAATGCCACTAACAGTTGACTGTGGAATATTTAGTAGTGAGGAAATTTCACAAATGTTTGTAGAAGCAGTCTGCATGCCTAGGTGCCTGATTTTAAACCTGTGGCCAGGGAAGTGATTGGAACACCTGATTTCAATGATTTGGGTTAGTGAGTGAATACTTTTGGCAATACAGTGTGTCTGATTTTTATCATCATCATTATCATCTGTGTTTAAGGTCATTTGGGATTGGTTTAACTGTCGCTATGATATAGATAAACACCAAACAGGAATGCATTACATGGGTTGATCACAAAAAAGTTGCAAAGGATCAGAGTTATAATTTTGTATTTTCTAATGATTTTTTAAATTTTGTTCTCACTTTTTGTTTTCAATTCTGTTTATTTTTGTTTAATTTTCAGTCTGGGTTTGCTTGTTTCAGTTGTGTTTTTATGGTTTAAAATTGTGTAGTTTTAGTTTTTCTATTAGTTTCAGTGTTAGTTTTAGTCTTTTTAATTATTATTGTATGGAGGACACATGCCTGAGGCAAAAATGAGGAAAATCAGTAGATACATTAGAATAAAAACACAGAAGTTTTTGAAAGCAGTTTACTCAAAATCCCAAAAGACACATCCATCAAAGCCTCATCAGGCAACTTGTGATAACAAATTTGACCAAATTAACAAAAACTAAAAATATTTCCTCTATATTTTTATTTTAGTTCACAAAATATTTTCAGCTAAGTTTCTTTTTTCAGAAGCCTGTTTTTTTATTTTTTTTTTATTTGTTACATTTTTATTTATTTAACAAAAATTTATTCTTTGTTCAAATCTAGGTTTAGATTTTAGTTTAGTTTTAGTTAACCTTGCAAAGGATAGGAAAAATAACAACTATTTTAGTTTATGACATACGGACTTGAATTCGATTTTTATTTTTTGACCTTCTTTGTTAAATCTTAAAGTAACTTACATAATTAACAGAAATATATTTAAATATATTTCATTTAAATATATATATATTTAAATGACTGTGATCTGGTCTGTCCCTTTAACTCAGGGGATGGAGCAGTTCGTAGGGCCGCTATAGCCGTGCGCCTGCGCGTTGTGCATAACAAATCTTTCAGGTACCGGAGGAGACGAATGGTCGCCTATACGCGTATTTGGGGACGAGAAAAACGTAAGTACAAGTGATGCGCTTGCTGTTTAGAGTAACGGATGCTTTCGACCAGAAAACGACCTCTTTCTCTCGACCTCTTTGTCTGATAACTGGGCCGTTTGAATCCCGTGTTGGTGGCTAAATTGAATCCAAATGTGAAGGCTCTGTGGTCTCACTAAACAACTTGTCAGTACACTGAACGCTAACCCGCTCACGTTCACCAAACCTAAGCTAACCAAACCAGATTAAGACCGCTAGCAGCCACGATGGAGAGTAGGTAACAGTGCCGTCTCTCCAGTGATTGTTTGGGGCAGCGGCGCTTTGTGATGCGTGTTTCTGCTGATGGTCATCTATTTTTGGATTCCTGTAACACATCCATGAGTAGCGCTGGCCAGCGGCCGCCATTGGTCGCTGTCACTTTAGTCATGGATGTCTCATGGTCACAGCACAACAACGCCCTTTTACCGCCAGCCTGTTTAAAAATGTTTCCCTCAGTCTGTATGAAAATTTTGATAACAGATGTGTGAGAAATTTCTCGAGATAACAGGTGATCTGCTTCATGTTGTGTGTGTGTGTGAGAGAGAGAAATGACCTCCTTTATTATTGGTCGCTGTGTTGTATTCAAAATATTCTCTTTAGAAAGGACCAGAGGAAAGGGTGTAGTTCTAGTTAATTATCGTTTCACTTGTATCATCATTTTCAAAGCTGAACCTTAGTGCATGTTTGCTTTTTTTTACAGATAAATCCCCCTAAACAGACTCGCAGGAATCATGGGGAGTGGTGAGTTTCCTCCACAAGCAGAGACATAAACATGGATTTAACCACTCATTTAAAAAAAAAAAAAAATCAGAAATCATGTACTGCTGCTTTTTTTTCTGTTCTGTTTTCATCATTGTCCCACACACGTAAACCTTCTTTTGTTTTGTTTTGTTCTTTTGATACAGGAACAATTCCCATTCTTTCCTAGGGGAAATTCCTGTTTTCTTTCGCATTGTCCGTTTCGTCTGCTTTTAAGTTTTGTGTTGTTCACATTCCTCAAGTTATGAGTCACGCAAGCAGCTACTAATTGTTCATTTGGGCATGCTGTGGCATTTGGTGTGCATGTTCTTTGGTAGAGTTTATGTTTATGTTCTGGATGTGTGAAACAGAGGGGAACCTTGTCTGTTCAGTCCACTCTTCCAGTTTCTCTTATTTGGCTCAGCGACGGATGCCTAAATCAAAGGAGCTTTTGTTTTTATGTAGAAATGTGGGCACTGAGCAGCACTCGGCTCTTCTCTGCTGCCTTTGTTTCACTCCCCACCTCTCTCCCTCTCCCTATTTTTCAAAATTTTTTTTCCAGCATCTCTTTGCTTCTTGCCTCACTTTCAATACACTCCTAATTCCTCTCCCATGTTGTGCTGCTTACTCACTCACCCTCGTGTTCTTGTTATTTTCACTTCTTTTCCTCTCTCTGCTTGTTGATTCATGCTTCTTTTTTTTTTTGTTCTTTCCTCACACTTTTCCAAATCTTATATCCTTTCCCCTACTCTGTCTTTGCTTCCCCTTTCTATCTTCCTTTCTCCACTCAACTGCCGTTTCCCTCGTTTCAGTGTTCCTGCCAGCAGAAGCAGCCCACTCAGTGCTGCGGAGGCTGCGCAGGGCCAACTTCTTCCTGGAGGAGATGAAGCAGGGTAACATACAGAGGGAGTGCCGGGAGGAGACCTGCACCTATGAGGAGGCCCGGGAAGCTTTTGAGAATGAAGAGAAGACGGTGAGGCATGAAAGAGATCTCACATTACTGTAGAAGACAATGCACACAAGACCAAAGAAGTACAACACATTAAAGCACCTGCCACATATTGTGTGTGCACTTACATGAACCACATGTTTGTTTGTTTTTTCAATATTAAATAGTTTCCTATTGCGGTGATTCATGATATTTTTCCTGTAAATAAATAACTTTAAGTTGAAGCTCCTTCGTTATGCTGATTCTTATTTTGACTGGAAACTGCTGAAAACATCTCCATGGCTCCCATTTGGAGCGAAAATCCACAAACCGGCATCACTGCTTCATACTAACTCATGGCAGCCACCCTAAGTAAAGCTGATATTTTGTAGAGTTCATGTGCCCAGCAGTGATATCCTGTGCCAAGAGTGGAATGTGGGTGTTTTTTCAGGAAATGATCGCAATCAGCAGGAAGAACAGCCCAGTGCACCCAGTGCATCCCTGTGCTAAGTCACGCAGATGGACGTGCACAGTCATTTTTTTTTTTCTTTTTGTGTTTGGGTGTTATTGTCTACTTCCTTTTATGTTGCAGTAATCGAGATAAAAAGTACAGGCAGTGGGCAGCATGTGTACTTTTGGCATGTATTTTGACAACATGGATGTTCCCTCTGCAGAAACGGTTCTGGGAAGAATATGTGCGTGAAAGCAGTCCGCCTGGAGGGCTGGAGGCAACGGTGGGCGGAATCCACTCTCTCTACTTGATCGTGCCATTGCTGCTGGTTGTGGCCATCATCGCTGCCGTCGCCATCATGGTGTGGCGCTGCCACTCCCGCAAGCGCTCACAGCGCAGCCCCAGCATGGGACACTCGCATCACAACCACGTCTTGTCGGTGGTCTCTATGGACCATTGGGGGAGGGATTACCACGGAGATCAGTCAGAACTCAGCATCCACAGCAGCCCAGCGTATCCAGGCTCAGAAATTACATCAGGGCGAGGAAGCGCTGGCGACCCGCCGCCATCTTACGAGGAGGCTGTGGGCCATACAGACGTCCAAATAGAGACGGAGCCACCCCCGCAGTATGAGGATATAGTCAACAACAGTTCTGCTAGTGTCAACGGTGGCCAAGGGAAGTGAATGTGTTTTTTAACCACCACCCTAATGAAAGTCATAACCCACACTAAGACCATCTTATTGTTTAGCAGTGCTACTGCTGTGGTTTCACCAGCCTTCCCCATTCAACACGTATAACAGAAACACTAACTGTTGGGCCAGTGGGTGCAATGATTAGTGCTGCGAAGAAAAGGGAAGAAAAACAAACAAAAAAAAACTGCACTAACCTCACGGCAATGAAGTGATAGCAAGAAGAAGGAAGTGATGGTGCAATACCAAAACCATTCAATACACTGCTGCATTTCCTTATACTGTAGCTGATACAGTAACAAATCCACTCAATAAGCATAGCACATGTTGCATGTGGAGCAAAGGAAGAATGATTTATGTTAAGTGTATACAGGTGTTGGGCTGAAGCTTTAGTGAAGGTTGGTACCGATTGTTTAAGCTAACAATCGGTACAATGCATCAAATGGTAACATTTATGTTAATATTGTACACGGTCCCTTTTTTTAAAAAAAATAAATTAAAGACTGGAGCGGGCAACGTCAGATATTTTGTAGCTAATTTTTATCTTTAATTCGAATACTTTTTTGTCAAAAAAAAAAGTTTTTTTTCATTTTAAAGCTTTGCTAAATTTTGCAGTGCAATACAAAATGTACTCAAAACATTCATTCAGAGACAAACTTCATTAGGACATTTGTGGTGACCAGGAGGCAGAAATGATCTGAAGCAAAATCACTTTTTCAAAGTGACTAAATCATGAAAGTATCAGAGAAATTATTCTCCCTTTACTTCAGCTCTTTGGTGGTGGGCGGGTAGCCTGCAGGTGGCTTGTATGAGGGTTTTACCTGTAAATAGATGTCAAGACACGGCATAATATGCCTGTAAGCATGTTAAAATGGGTAACTCGCCAAACCAAAGCAGCGGTCCATCTTCAGTATACACTTTTGAATGTTTTTTGTACTAAAGTTTGAGCTAAGGACACCAGTTATAAAAGGGTCACTGTTTTGTATGAGTCACGTGCTTTTATTCTGGTAATGCATGTAGTTCAGCCTGTCCTCACGAGGCCAGAGCTGTCTCTGCATTGTTTAATGCTCAGGGCTCACCGGCCCACGACCACCGGTGGGCCGCTGACAGCTGCTCAGAGCCCGCTTTGACTGTGACACCCCCCCCCCCCCTTCCCCGACAGCAAATGTACGTTCTGGATGTGACACTGTAGCTGTGCTACTTTTACTAACTGTGGAGTGACTTGCACATGAATGTGGGACAGAAAGCAGCAGAGAGAGGAGCTTTGGGGGGGGAAAGGGGTTATCAGGGGAAGGTGGGAAGATTCTGTATTTAACATCACTATGGATAAAGTCTATGTTTAGCATGTGTATCTATGTAAATGTGTGTAGTCTGTGTGCAAACATTACAGTGAGGCTGTTTTTTTTTTTTTGTTTTGTTTTTTACAGAATTAAAAAGGCAGTGAACGCATTGGTGTTGATGTAATCGTAGAATAGTGGGTTGTGAATTAATGAGGGTACTTTGTGTTAAACTTAAACGGAGCTGTTTAATGAAAAGTAGGACAGTCTGGTTTCACATTTGCTGTGCCACTCGGCGGTAACAAATGCATTGTAATCTGAAAAGTGCTCAATCTATATGCAATGCTGCTGCATACACTCTAAAACCAAATATATTTCCACTAATACTGGTAAATGTCACATAGTTCCTTTCCAGACATAGCAGACTTTGAGCACTGTACTTTTGTGACTTGACCTGTGAACCTCAGCACTCGGTATGGCACCGAGCTGAGTCGTGCCGGTGGAGGTAGCCATTTTTGGTTGCACTTGTTGTACTGCTACTTACAGAACCCTGTTTTTACAATGCCTTATCGAACAAAAAGCATTATATAACACTAAAAGCAAGGGAGCTTGTTATAAATCTTTCACTTGTGCAAAAGCTTGAATTAATTTGTAATAAAATATTTAAAATGCGCTACACGCTGCATTAATCTTTCAGTGTCTCGGAGCATTTTCAGTTTGTTTGGATGAGCATTTGAAGTCGCTTCCACAGTTCTCCTCTTCATCGCTGGACTCCCCCAAGTATCGTTATCCACAAAGGACAAAATGATACATTGCTAAGCATTTCTGCAGTCTCTCACAACTGGATCAAAGGAATGAGAGACAAAGATTCACACAGAACAGTGAATCCAAATGTGTCCAGTGGTAACTGATCTCCACTTTCTACTAAATGGAACAAAAGGAGAAAATGTAACAGAGAATGGGGGGGAAAAAATAAGGCAGATGGTACAAACTAACTTATGTGTTTTGGACAGATTCTTCTGCTTCCATTTGGCCACCTGGCCCGTGATTCATATTCATCCTCTCTCTGGAGCGTGATTTAAAATCCGAGTATTGTTCACTGCTCTTCAAACAAACCATAGAATGACTCATTTACCACAAATCGGAGACCAACCAGAATGTAAATGGACCTCTATAGAGAGCAGTTAATTCCTATTTTACCAAAAAAAAAAAAAAAAAAATAGACGCATGCACTTGGGACATTGAAACTAGCCTTTATTAACATTAGATAGGAAAGTTGACACAGTGGCTCAGTCTGTCCTTTTCCCCCCTTTCAGGGTTACAGAAGAACTGACAGTTTCAAGTAGAGCAAGCCACATTTAGCACAGGCATATCAGGGGGGGAAAAAAAAACCCAAAAAGCGCACACCAACACCTGTTAAGAGGAGCACAATGGAAGGGTAAGATGACCCGAAAGGAGGTCACCTCTTAAGTCACATTATTTGCTTTACTTTGCTAGGCAGTAAGCAATGGCACAAAGCTTATGAACTGAGTTCGACAGCACAGTTTCTCATTACGTCATAATTTGGGATTAAGTTCAACGTGTGACAAAAGGAAATAGAAAATAGTCTTCAGACGACAGTTGATATTATAAAAAGCAGATTTAAATGTTGCCAAGCTGGTCAAACAGCTCAGGTTTATAAAATACAACAAAGACGGTTCCCTGCATGTTTTGTCCACACTGACACCTAAACCCATGGGCGCTCTGTTCACACCCAGTCCTTGGGGTTTCGCAACACATCCAGCATCTCAGCTTCCCGAGTGCCTTTGGCAGGCTCATGCATGTACTCCCACCTGAGGATGAAGAGCGAATCTGTTACCACACAACACAGCTTACTTTCATTACACAAGAGAGGTACAAGCAGTGCATTAAAGAGGCATTAGCTCACCTGGCGGTGAGGGGGAGGGACATGAGGATGCTCTCGATTCTTGAGCCAGGGGTGGCCAGGCCAAACTTCACTCCCCTGTCATACACCAGATTGAACTCCACATATCTACAACACATGCACGTGATTACTGTAGACTCAAGATTTAAGTTTTATAGTACATTAAGTTGCTCTTTAACACTGGTGCCATCAAATGGGCTCTTTTGCTCACCTGCCTCGTCGCACCTGCTGCCAGTCCTTCTCCTCATCAGTAAAAGAGTCATTGAGATGTTTGTACACAATGGGCAGGTAGCAGGGCACCACAGTGCGGGCACAACTCTTGACGAAGCTGAACACCTCTTCCTGATTCGGGGAGTCCAGGTCGTCAAAGAAGATCCCCCCTATACCGCGGCTCTCTCCTCTGTGGCGAACGTAGAAGTATCTATCACACCTGGATACAAGAATCATTGGATTACAAAATTATTATTTTACAAATAAACACCAAGAAGAAATAAATAATATAAGGGCAACTACTGAAAGTCAGTACCCATACTTTTAAATGACGTTAAAGCCCGGATGATATATAGGCCAATATTAGCCGTTTCACTATATACTGGCATGGGCCTGCACAACTGCTGATAAATGAAAATTAAAACAGTAAAGAAGTGAGGGGGAAAACCACTGTTCAACCCATGTTATGAGTGCTGATGTTGTATAGTTTGTCCACCAGAGGGCGCGCTGCAACCTCCCTGAAGGAAACACAACCACCAGCTAATCTGAGCAGAGTAAGGCAGAGTGCAAATGAGTAACCCATAACATTTTGTGACAATAAAAAAAAAGAAAAAGAGTATTATCTTAATAAGGACTAATAAATAACATAGCATATATAGTTTCCTGAAAAGGATTAATAAAGGATCTATCTAAAGGTTAGGAAATATTGTTTATGTTTTGTGCGACAAAAAGAAAAATATATTGGATTCTTAAATCACCAAATATTGTTATCGGTATCAAAAATACTATATCAGTATAAATGAAGTAAAACCAAGTCAATTGAGAGCATATCTATAGAGATGGAATGGGATAGCATATCTGCCCATTACATATAAAGCTTAAGCTGGCACATAGTTAATTAAGGTTTCAGACAGATGGAAACATTTATCCATTTGCAAAAAAATTATAAAATAAAATAAGAAATCGGCCAATGGCTTAGCTCAAGTTAGCCTGTTGATGTCTGAAGTGTTATAGTCATATGAGTGATCTTCTCAACAAGACAAGCATCTTTATCAAAACCATCACATTATTCCTTAAATGTAACTTTAGATTAAGAGAATTTTACTTCATACCAGCAACAGCAGATAAACCACGCCCATCCTTACCCCCTACCCACGGAGGTCATTCCCTGACTAACGGTTTTTCTGCATCTGCAAATTTAAGACAAAGACTTCCTCTTATCATCGCTCCACAGTGGGGATACACCCAGTGTAAATCCACATGCAGAATTCAGGCGCACACATGCATACGTGCTGAAGGACACACACACACACACACATACAACAACTCGGAGGAGACAAGTGCAGGACTAATCAAACCGCACCATTTCTTAAAGTTGGGGTAGTGCTGTGGGTGGTGCTTGTCACAGGCATCCTTCAGGGTTTTGTGGAAGTGAAAGCCATCTTCTTTATCAATATAGACTGGAGTCAGGTCTGTGCCTCCACCAAACCACCACTGCTTAGAGCCTGGAACAAAGAAGACACAAGACAGACAAGGAAGAAAGAAACAAGGGTTATCATTCATTCACACACTCAATAGTGTCACTGACACCAAGAGACAACTGCTGACATAATGCTAATAATAATAATGACTAATGCTTACCATCTTCCTCTTCAACCTCAAAGTATCTATAGTTGAAGTGCACTGTGGGAATATGGGGGTTCTTTGGGTGGATAACGGAGCTCACTCCCATGGCAATAAAAGGCAGCTTACCTGGGGAAAAAAGACAAAGTTTAGAATATTAAAAGTTTATACTGCTTAAAGCTTTAAACAACGCAAATATCAGTAATCAAAACTCACCATCTTTCCCTTTGAGGACCTTTCCTCTGCTCGTCATCTGCTTTGCGGCCTCCTCTGTCAGGTTCCCAGACACCACTGACACATTGACACCTGCCTTCTCAAACACCTTTCCATCCTGCATCACACAACTGATGCCTCCACCACCTAACACAGACACAGTCAGTTTACTATTGTTTATCTTTTCGCATATCTAATCATATTACATCGTGCGCACTGACGTCTTGTAGGTTCGAGGTTCAAATGTATGAAATAAACATGCCAAGCAGGAGCGCCTTACCTTCTTTCCTATCCCACCGGTCCACCTTGAACTTCCCACCGTCCACCTTCTCCAGGGCTTTGCAGAACTCGGCCTGGGTCTCCATGATCAGCATCTCCATCTTCGTGCGCATCTCATCCTTTCTCCCCTGCAGCACATTGATGTCGGTCACCGGCGGAGACATGAACCCCCGGCATCTCTCCAGGATGTCCCCTTCTTCCTCCGTCTCCTTAGCGATTCGGGGGACCCTTGTTGCCATCTCTGCGCGCTGGAAGTGATCAGTGTTAGCTAAAAACCCCGCTACGGCCGCTGCTGCTGTTACTGCCGCAGCTCCGCCGAGCGCCAGTGCTCCCCTCCTGGTTTTCCCAGATGCAGACCTGCCTGCGGTCCCATGGGACATGAATCTCACGCTGGTGCCCCTCGAAAGCCATCTCGTCCCCGTAAGCAACGGCACTGAGCGCCTGTGAGCGGAGGATAAAGGCGAAACCGACTCTCCAGCACTAGCGAGCCCCTTGAACTGAGAAACTAAACACCATCTCGCAGTAGTCTGAGCCGTTTTGTTTACCGAGTAAAAGACAATGGTAGCCATCTGTAAAAGAACCCCGATTCTTTCTCAGTGTGTCCTGCCGCAGCCTGTCAGTATGCTCTCATTAACTACTCAAAACTGTCAGAAGTTTCACCTACGTGATATCAGTCATGCTTTAGTTGAAGGGGCGTGGTTTGTCAAAAGCGATAAAGGCAACATGGGAAACGTCGTTCTTCGTTATCGCGGTGCGGAGCTTAGAATGGTAAAAGCCTACATAAAACTTCAACACCCAGAGTTCAGTGCAGGACACGAACGTTGCATTCAAGGACGTCCGGATTTAGGGGTGAATTTAAGGACCTCAGTTTCTCATACTAGACAGCAGTATCCCGCTTTACCAATGAGTTATGAAATACAGTAAATTGATTGTCGTACTGACACCACAGTCCAGTCATCAGTCAACGCGATTAAATTGAGAAACATGCCAAATATGAGTTGAAATGTGAGGTGTAATTCAAAAGTTAAACCAAAGGAGTCTAAAAATAGTGTTACTAATGGCATTAATGTTTACTTAAGCTCTAACTCTGTGTAAGTAAGCCAGAATCACAATATTCAGGCTTGTCAAGAAAAAAATAAATAAGTGAGCAAGGATAAAAACAACAACAACAACAACAACAACAACAACAACAACTGTACCCCTATTTAAAAGGGTCCTGGTATTGCACATACAGACTCATTGTCATATCTTCAGCTCTGGTTCTTTTTTTTTTTTTTTTTTTAGTTATGATGGCCCTGCGACAGACTGGCGGCCTGTCCAGGGTGTACCCTGCCTTTGCCCTATGTCAGCTGGGATAGGCTCCAGCCCCCCCGCGACCCTAAACAGGATAAGCGGAAGCGAATGGATGGATGGATGGATGATGGGTTAAATGGTTAAATGGTTAAATGTCTTGAGCAGTTTTAAATATAATGTCTCTAGTTTTATGCAAACACAGAGGGAATCATAGTCCAACTCAAATTTCTAACTGCAATATTCACTGTTGGTTTGGTTATGGCACTTGAGCTGCATATGACCTGCACAAGCCCACCAAAAGATGGAGAACAGAGTGCCTGATCAATTTCAGGATCTTTTTGCCATGCAATTTTTAATAGCTTCAATATTATAGTTAATGTTAATGTTATATGTTAATATATGTTAATGTTATCAAATTCAAAACTTACAGTTAGGTCCATATTTGTTTCAGTGCTGTTTGTTATTTTAACAAAATGCAGGTTCTTGGCTTTAATTAAAAGGTATTTGCATGCAAATTGCATTAAGGGTCTGGGAATTTTAGCTCTTCATTTTAAGTGGACCAAAGGTAAATGGACAACCAACTGAAATATTAGAGATGTCAGAAATGATGACTCATTTGTACAGTGATGTGCACAGGTGGAGGTGGACGTGCTTCTGTGAGGCTTCAGTACTAGTCTCTGAGCACTTAAAGAAGAAGCAGTTAGGAGTAGAGGGGTTAAGAAAGGGGCTGATAGTGATACAGGAAAGGCAGGAGCGTAATAAAGAGGGTGGGGGAGATTAAGAAAAGAAACAGGGGTTATGTGGAGGTGGACAGATAAGAGGTAAAGAAAAGGAATGTGAGGGGGTGGATAGCGACAGGATGGTGAGGAGGAGGGATGAATTAAGGGTGGGGTAGACAGAAAAAAGTTAGGGGAGGGGTCGAGACAAAGTGGAGGGGTGTGATAGATAATAATAAAAAAAATAACAAGGATACGTATTCGAAGTAGGAAGGGATAAGGGAAGGGGTTTGATGGGGTTAAAGAGGTCAGAGGTCAGATTGAGGTGTGGTCCCTCCAGTTGTTTCAAGTAACTCAAGGAAAGGCTGGATCAAGTGACCCTGAACTCTCCCTTAGTTATGCTGCAATAGGCTTGGGCTGCTGGGGATTTCCCATGATTTCACTCTCTATGTGTTTATACACCGCTCAGCATGTAATCATTAGTTATTATTAAGGTCTGGTTCTCTTCCACAGCATGTCTTTTGTCCTGTCTTCCTCCTCTCACTTCCAACCAGTCGCAGCAGGTGACTGCCCCTCCCTGAGCCTGGTTCTGCCGGAGGTTTCGTCCAGTCTTGCCCCACCTTACGTCTCTGAGCTTCTTCACCCCACATACCTTGTCGGTCTCTCAGGTCAGCAGACCAGCTGAAGCTCAGACGGAAGCTCAGACGGGAAAGGGCTTTCGCTATGGTTGCTCCTAAACTGTGGAAAAACTTGCCTTTGCCAAAAAAGTTTGGACGCCGTGTAAAATATAAATAAAAACAGAATGCAATGATTTGCAAATATCATAAACCTATATTTTATACACAACAGAACACAGAAAAATATCAGCTGTTTAAACTGGGAAAATGTACCATTTTAAGAAAAAATATTAGCTCATTTTGAATTTGATGGCAGCAACACATCTCAGAAAGTTGGGCCGTGTTTAGTGCTATGTAATATCTCTTCTTCTTTTAATAACAGTCTGTAAACATCTGGGAACCGAGGAGACCGCTGCTGGACTTTTGGGAGAGGAATGGTGTCCTATTCTTGTCTGATAGAGGATTCCAGCTGCTCAGCAGTCCAGGTTCTGCTTTCTCGTATTTTTCTGTTTTATTATGCTCCAAATGTTTCCAACTGAGGAAACTGATGCAAGGTCTGGACTGCAGGAAGACCAGTTCATCACTCAGACCCTTCTACTGTGGAGTCATGCAGTTTTAATCAATGCAGTATGCAATCTAGGCTTGTCCTGCTGAAATATACAAGACCTTCCTTCCCTGAAAAAGATGCTATCTGGATGGGCTGGCACGGCAAACTGCATTCACAGACAGTGATTTCTGGAAGTGCTCCTGAATCTGTGACGGAATCATGCTTTTAATTCAGTGCTGTCTGAGGGCATCCATTGCTGATTTTTGGTCTTGTCCCTTGTGCACAGAGATTTCTCCAGACTCTCAAAATCTTTTGATGATATTATGTACTGTAGATGATGAGATATTCAAAGTCTTCACAATTTTACATTGTGGAACATTATTCTGAAACCATTCCACAGTTTGTAGATACAGTTTTTTGTGATTAGTGAACCTCTGCTCATCTTTACTTCAGAGAAACTCTGCCTCTCTAAGATGCTCTGTTTATGCCCACTCATATTACTGACCTGTTGCCAGTTAACCTAATTAGTTGCAATATGATCCTCCAGCTGTTTCTTTTTAGCGCCACTTACTTTTCCAGCCTTCTGTTCTACCCATCCCAAATTTTTGAGATGTGTTGCTGCTGTCAAATTAAATATAAGCCAAGATTTTTCATGTAGTAGTAAAATGTTTCACTTTAAACACTGATATGTTTCCTATGCTCTATTGTGAATAAAATATGGATTTATGAGATTTTCAAAACAATGCATTTTGTTTTTATTCACATTTTACACAGTGTTCAGATATTTTTGGAACTGGGTTTGTAATTCTGAGCGCAGAAAAGAGGCAGTATTATTTTATACACTCATAAACAAATGCGCAATAATTGAAGTGCTACAATCACACAAAGTGGCCCAGTTTATCTAGATTAATGCTTTAAATTTAATCGACCTGGCTGGAGGAACAGTTAGTTCATTTAATTTTTTTTTGTACATTTTTCATATCTTATAACTCTTATCCGCATCTTAGTCTTATTAAACCAAAACAAACTAAAACCGAACAAACAAATAAAACCCCTTGTGGCTTTTTCCTCTTGTGTTCACTGCGTTCATGGAGATTTCCCTTTTTCTTTTTTTGTGAATGCGTTTTAGTGGTTTGTGTGCGCATGCGCAAGTAGGAAAGCGTGTTGCTGATCTCTATGACGACGCGTCTATTAGGGGTTGTGGAGAGACTAGAAGCAGATTATGTACGCAGGTGTTGTTCCACAGGCTGGCGGGCACTATGTAGGCCAGTTCACAAAACACTGCGACTGGATTTGCTCTTTTACTGAAACAGCAAGACGACGCCAGAACCTGCTGCTGGTGAGTTTAACTCCAGTATTGTCACATTTTACATACTGCTGCTTGTTCGCAGTAAAAGCTGATGAATGTGATTCATTTGGTGCAAAGTCTGCTTTACAGGTCACCCTCTGCTATAGCAATTTTTATAGTTTACATAGTTTGGTTCTGACCTACAGCAGATACTGAATCAAAAGGCTCCTGTAAGTTTGGTCCACTTGCTAACATCTATAGTTATAGTCAAATTATAGATGTTAGCAGGTGAGGCATGTTTAGGTATTATGAACCAACCAACAAACAAACAAACAAAAAGGAAAAGAAAAAAAAAGAAAAAGAATTGTAGGTTTTGACAGGCATGTAATACTGATTTAATCCATGAGATGGCGACAAAGCCCTGATAAGCCTTGTTTAAAAACAGCATACAGTATATTCTTAGCGTGACACTAGATTTAAGCATGAAAAAATATATATGTTTGCTTTTTCATGTATCAAGAGGTAGTCAAGAAATCCTTCTGACCTGTTGGTGGCGGCCTCATAGACACACATAATCGTTTTAGGCCAGGTTTTTTTTTCATTTGATTTAATCTGTGTTTAATCATGCATTGTAATGCCACATTGTAATTAAAGCCTCTTTACAAGAGAAACCTGAGAACACAATTGGCAGTAAAAAAAAACCCCAATATAACGGCATACTCCAAACAAATGCAGCATCATAGATGTCACCAATATTTAGATAATAGGTCTTAAAGCGCTCAAGCTTGAGAACAGTTTGCATTTTATTATGCATAAATATATAATATGAATATATATTATGCTTGGAAAAAAATAGTTCTACCGAGCCTAATGTGTACATGGAGGATGTTTACTCAACTTTGATCTGTACTTATTAGATATCAATGAATAACATGAAATGGCTGCGCTGTCTCAGGACCGACCCACTGATGTCACTTTCCTCGGGGTCCTACAGTCAGTGTGTGTGTGGGGAAAAAACTAATGCTGACATTTTGTCTCTTCTTGTCCCTTCTCTCAGTGATAGATCATGAGTGAAACCGTTTGTTCAAAGGCTCAGGAGGAGTATGAGGATGACTTTGAGAAAGATTTGGACTGGCTAATCAGTGAGGAAGGCCAGAGTGAGGACCAGGTAGGTCTTAAAATGCTCTTTGTTTTATTGTGTGAAACTACGTTTTGAGTGCCGCTCTACTCACCGTAGGCCGAATGAGGCGTGTCTACCTGACCCTGCTCTGAGAAAGTGTGACAGTGAGTAGTGTTGAGTTACCAGACCTGGCACACTGGCTCAGAGTTTGGATGTGAAACCTATGCTGCTGAAATACAGTGGCATACTTTCACTGTTCCGCTGCTGGATGCAATATTGATGAACAAACTAAAACATATCTGTTATCGGTTTTTAAGTATTGATGTTGCTCCTTCTTTTACATTCAGACTTAATTAATGAGTGCAGCGTGCATCTGTCTTATCCACCCCACAGGGTCCGGACTACGAGGACATAGAGGCAGAAATTGACAAAGAACTGGAGGAGGGTGAGAAACGACGGGGAATGGAAAGAAAGGAGAAAAACTACAAGGAAGTGAAGAGAAACAACAAAACAGAACAGCTGGAAGAAGATGAAGAAAGGTGGCCATCTCCTATGGAGCCACTGGAGTATGACTCAGACAGAGACAGTCCAAGTAAGTCATCACCCGTAGTCCCGCCTCCTCCAGAGGTGGATGATCAAACAGATGAAGAGAAGAAGTACATTCTGGAGAAGATCCAGCAGGCAAATCGGGAACTGCAGGATCAGGAAGTGCCAGATATGACACGACGCAGACGGCTGCATTTTAAAGAGACGTTGGTGGACCTGGTGGTGCCTCCCCTGCAGTTTGAGAAGGATGGCAACAGTGGTGAAGTAGAGGGGGGAAATGGCAGCAGTGATAGAGCTGAGGATGCACTGGCAGATACTGAAGTGTCAGGAAAGCTGTCTGAGCTAAAGCTTTCACCTCGCAATGAAAGCAGGAGATCTGAATGTGGTTCTAGCAGGGCTGGGGAGAACAGCGAGGGAGGGCAGGGGATGAAGGAAGGCAGAGTCCTTGTAGAAAAGGATGGGAAGTTTGACCTAGTTAGCCTAAAAGAGGTGGAGAGTCAAGTCCTTTTCCCTCCTTTGGCGAACAACTTCAGTAACAGTTCGCACTTCTCCCCTCGTGTCCTGGAGCAGAATGTAAACTCTGTCAAGATCCACAATTCCTCCTCTTCTCCTCGCTTTTGTGCTGGCTCCACCTGGTTTCAGCAGGGAATTGATCACCTTCGGGTCCCCAGACCTCCAGTGCAACCAAAGAGCAGGCCTAGCTCAGCCAGCCACAATCAGAGAGGCAGCCAGATGAAAAGCAACAAGCGGAGGGTGCAGTCTGCCACGGAGACACCCTGTCATGGCACTTATACCCTGTCCCCCCAGCAGAAAGAGCAGCTGCAGAAGATCCAGGAGAGGAAGCAGAGGCTGGCCAGAGAGGTAGGGAATGGATGTAGTTAGTGATATGATACTTAATTGGGGTAAAAAAAAGGTCTGCTTGTTGACTGTGTTTACTTTTTAGATTCTGTTTCCTCGTTTCTTGTTTGCCGTTCAGGCAGAGCAGAGGAAGCATGAGGAAGAAGCACTGAAGAGGCAGGAGAACGAGCTGGCATTCAAAGTCTGGCTGATGAAGAAGAAAGAGCAGTTTCAGGAAGAGAGAAGGATCCACAGAGCCCAGGAAATAGAGAGCATGAATTGCAAAGTATGACCACATGGGGGCACAGTAACCTGCTCAAGCGCAAATGCAGACTTTGCATGAGGATCCAGAAGAGAAGGTTCAGTGGATAAACATTGTGTTTAATTCTCGCTGCTTCTGCTTGCTCTGTCAGAAAGACTCCAACCTGGACCCGGAGGAGTCCTTCAGGTTGTGGCTTCAAAGGAAACAGAAGCAGCAGCAGAAGGAGAGGCAGCTGGTGGAGCTGAAGAGGCTTGAGGAGGACAGTGGGTACCTCTTACGCAGCCGTGAGGAGTGTGAACAGGCTTTCAAAATGTAAGTCTGCTTTTAAACTTTGTAGCCTGCAGTAATGAAACCTTCGTTTTAGCTTTGTTTTTACACAACAGATTCCTGTAACTGACACACATAAGATACCTCAACAGAGACGAGTAAATGAACCAGTTTGTTACTATTTGTTTTTCTGCTTTAAGGCTGAGTTAGAGTTTTACAGGTTGAATCTTTTGTTTGTAGATTTGAATCCTAGCAAGCATGCGGTGGGTTAGTCTTGAAATTACTGTTATCTTGTGGTTTTAAGGGAAAAACTACAAATTTCTCAGCTTCCCCAGAGACTATGTTTTAGTTGGTGGTAATAATTAACAGTTAGCTTATTATATAATGTTACACTACAGTACATTTCTAACTAGGCAGCTCATTCGTTTTCTCTTGACAATACTTTCTTTAATGATACAACACATTTTAGGGTCAAGTAAGTAAAAAAGTAAGTAAAAAATTTATTTGTATAGCACATTTCAGCGGCAAGGCAATTCAAAGTGCTTTACATCATAAGAACATCAAACAAATGTGCAGTAAAATCATTAAAAGCATTAAAACATAAATCAAATCACACAAAATCATAAAAACCATCAAGCAGATACACATGATAATCATAGGGAGTATCAAAAGTATCATTTCCTAAATGTTGCCAATACAATCAAAGGCAGCAGAATTTTAAGCAAAGTTAAAAAAAACAAAAAAAACATTTTATGAACGTTTGACCCTATTTGACCTTGAAGAAGAGGTCAGAGGTCCAAAGTAACTTGATATTTAGCTTTCCCCATACATCATTCTCTATATGCTGTAAAAAATGGCAGTAAGAAACATAATTTGAAATAGCTCTATATAGCATTATTATCACTTTGACCTTCAAATCAATCTGTTGACCTTGAAAGAAGGGTCAGAGGTCAAATGTGATATATTTTAAATCTTTATAAAGTATTTTAGTAAATGGTTCTTATATAGCACTTTTCTACTCTACACGAGCACTCAAAGCGCTTTACACCGCATGTATCATTCACCCATTCTCACACACAGTCATACAAACACTTTCTACATCTGAGTGCTTTCTATCTAAAATTCAGACGCACAGTCACACTCCAATGAACAGGAGCAACCTGGGGTTCAGTACTTTTCCCATGGATACTTTGGCATGCAGGCTGGAGCAGTCAGGGATCAAACCACCAAGCTTCCAATTAGTAGATGTCATATTTTGACCGATAAATCATTAAGTTGACCTTGAAGACCTTTGTGGTTGTAAGCCATGTAAGCCATTTTAATGGATCATTAACGTGACCCCACTCTACACTCCTACAAAGACAGAATAGCACGCATGCACTCACGTGTGCACACAAATACAGAAACAATATCAGAAACAAATAAAAAGAAAAAGAAAAGGCTAATGATGCAGCCCTCTTGGGCATGAAAATATTCTAAAAGAGTGCTGGAATGCTGGAAGTATCAGTCACATGACTAATTAAGCATGGTTGAATTTGCCCCTGATAATCACCAGTCTTTCTCCCCCCTCAGATGGCTGAAGCGGAAGCGGGCGGAGAAGCGAGCAGAGCAGCAGGCGGCTCGAGAGCACTCCCGCAGGCTGGTGCTGGAGGAGCGGCGTGCAAGACGCTTGAGGGACTTGATGTGCACCGCCACTGAAAACAAACCATTCAGATTCACCGAACAGCTGGCCTACCGTTTCTGAACCAAACCAACCCAGCACGCCCACTAAAGTCACACATTACCTCACAGGATTTAAATCGATTTAAAAATCCAAAAAAAATTAAGAGAGAACAAAAGAGAAAAGCATCATTTTAATCATTGTTATTCAGTCATCACTGAATTCAGAAATCACTGAATAAAGATGAAACTGACCAAATTTTACATTTAAGATAAATGTTGCTCCAGCCGCTGGATTTTCTGCTGTCATGTGCCCATTGCCATGGTGAACCCTGTTAACAAAGCTCCATCATTTATCTGCTCGTGCTCTTAATTCAGTTTTATCAGCTCTGTTCCTGGAACAGAGATCAGAGTTTTTCTTGCATCATTTATTATAATGTTGAATCATGCTATTCATATTTCTTTCAGCAAGAGCACCGCTGAGTGGTTGCCAATGGTTTACTGTATTGGATTCATAACGGGGGGAAAGGGGGAGGGGCGGGGGTCAAAGTGCTGTTATAGTAATGTCAGTGAACAAGTGAGTGAAGTTTGATGGGTCGAGCATGAACAGTACTCATCTATGGTGTGAATTTAAACATCCTAGCTCGCATTATCCTCCAGTTAACGCGTTCCGAAGAATTTCAGAAAACTTGACCTGTGACCTTTACCTTCAGGTCAAGGTTGCCGAAATTTGAACTCATGCAAGATTTTTTGCAGATGCGTATATGGTGTGAATTTTAACATCCCAGGTCACATCGTTCTCGAGTTTCAGCCAACATTAAAGTGTTTGTGGAACAGACGCTGAACTGTCGAGACTGTGATAATACCTCGACCTTTTCTTCTAAGCTTGTGTGTATGTTGAGTGCTTTTTGCTGTGCTTGCACAATGTTTTGAGTAGTGGCAGAGCTCCTTACAAAGCTCTGTGATGTGCATCTCGAATAAGTATTGACCCTTTTCTTACTGTATGCCTGTTATCAGAATGTTTGGTTACATTAATAAGGATGCATACAAACTTTACTTGAACAGATTAACAAAGGAAATAAATATTCTGTCTATACACCTTTTTTGTTCTAAACAGCATTCTTGTTTAGTTGCAATATGTAACTGCACACAAAATGACACGAATGAAACACTGCGAAACAAATGTGAAATACTTTTAATTTATACGCATGTACACATACATTTGTGTTCTTCAGCATTTCATAATTAAATAGTGAAACTAAAATTTCTGGTTAGCATTTTGAAACCGTGTAGAAAATCCAAGTTACGCTTGTTTTGTTTTTTCTCTCCATCTGATTTACAGTGCACGACTTGACCTATTCTGGACCAACACCACAAACAAAGTAATATAAACTGTATTTCAACATGTATTCCTTGAAACAGGAATAATTGGCATCTTTTATGAAAAAAAGTTCATGTAGCCAGCAGCTGTCCATTATTACAAGATAAATACAAGTAAAAAAACACACACTTTCTCATGTCAGCGAACATCTTAAGCAGTATTGTGCTCAGAGTGAATTATTACAACAAATGAACTCAACCGACTGAAGATGTTTTTCATTTCAGGCCTTAATTGTTCAGATGAGTGCCATTTCAGACTTTAAAAAACAGTGCACTGCCTACTTTAAAAAAATATTACTGGCATTTAAAAAAAAGTGCATAATAATAATAATAATAATAATAATAATAATAATATTTACCTGTACTATTTGTGAAGACGCAAGTTAATATATGAAAGTACTTAACAATGAAAGTGAAGCATTAGTGTTTAAATATGTTGCCCAGACACAAGAATAAGCCAGAGCCAAAGCAGTGAAACTTCACAGTTCAATGAGATTACAAGTATAAACTGACATGAAACATTAAACAGTCTGTAACTCAAAACACGTCAGTGAACTGGACTTTAATGAGAGGCTGTGACGGGACCGGCGGACAAAGAACCAAAATGTAAACTCAAGTTTTAATAAGAAACGTGAGAAACAAACAAACAAAAACATTAACCTTGCACTTCAAAACAGTAGAAAAATAGAAATGTTCTGATCCAGGGGTCGTTCAATAAATAGTGAAAATATATACAAGTGTTTAAATTGAAGAAGGTGGCGGCATGTTTAACGTTTTTACAGTTCATCTTTGGGGTTAATGTTGAGACCTTGACCAAACACAGCCTCCGTGTCCAGTGCCTGGATGACCTCATCTGCCTGCAATCTCTCCTGTAGCAGAAAATGAAAAGGATTGAAGAGAATTAGGGCGTCTTGTATTAAAAGAAAAGAAAAGTTGCAATTTATATAGAAAACTTTAATCCATTACATTTAACAGCAGGTCTACATTTGATAATTTTGTTATACTGTAAGTGTTTTTTTTTTTTTTGGTACAAGTTGCAAACAATATCCAGAGATAATTACAGTTAGGCCCAATGCCCATTTTGCATAAGTAGTTCTACTTTTGAGACTTAAGAAATTCACATATATGACAGAACACCTGAATCTTTTCTTGATGTAACATGAAGAAAGTGCATGCAAGAAAGCAACAGTATGGCATTAAGTAGTCTGCCAGTGCATTATTATAGAGTCTGTGTACACGTGTCCAATCAATTCACAGCATGCCTCCTGCAGCCTTCATTAACAATTAAGGACGTTTTTTCCCCCCTAAACCCGACTGAGTAACAATGTGACACTGTCAGTAGTTACAATGTGTCTGACTAGTTCAGTTTACTATATAAAGACAACAATTGTAGAACAGATTAAGAAAAAAAAAGAAAATGTAGAATTAGGATGAACCAGAAGACCCCACTTTACCAGTTCTCTGTAGAGTGGGTTCAGGGTGAACCAGAGAGCCACAGCACACCTCTGCCCGCTGGTAACGGCCTTCACGCCGTGTGGATTTTCGCCTCCCGATGAAAAACCTACCATTCTGCCACACTTGGGTTTCACTGATGCCTGAAGGAGATGACAGAAAGATGGAGCAGACATGAGAAAAATGGAGCCATTGCCAGTCAGAAGCTTTCCAGATGGTACTGGATGGTGCATCAAAATCTGACGATAATTTCTGCATTCATAAGTCCAACAATTTTGACAAAATCTTCACTACTGGCTGAAATGCAGCCCCAAACCATGACAGAGCCTCCACTGTGTTTTTCAGACGGCTGCAGACACCCACTGTTGCACCCTCTCCTGACCACTTCTGTACACATTAATGACTTGAACCAAAAGTTTCAAATTATCTGGATTATCTGAAGGGGCAGATGCATCTATATCTGGCAACAAAGTGTGCTTTTGCAACAAGCTGCTGGTTCATCCCTTCAGTAAGGTGCCTTTTTTATGTTTGAATGATTCATATAGGTCAGTGTGAAGCGACAAACAAAAACAAAAAACATTCCTCTAAGAATTAGTGAAAAATCAGCCTGGAGAAGTATTGCTCAAAACCACTTCAAAAAATGACAAGTCTGGCTGTTTGGAAGCAAAATATAAATATAACGACTTTTGGACAGTATTGTACATGTTAACAAGTAAACCACATCTTTCATTAGACAGAAGAACCAGCTCACCGTGACCGTTTTGGCATCCATTTCTGTGAATATGAACTCCCCTCCTTCAAAGTCTCCATTTAGATATAACAGTGCACTGGAAAACAAAAGAAAGTAATTGATAACACATTAAAGCAGGGACATTTGCAGACAGTTCACTGTATAAAATAAAATAAGCCTTACAAACAAATGGGTTTAGAAAAATAAGCCTCGTACCTATAGTCTCTGTTTGTGTAAGCTGGTGGTTCCTTCCAGCACTCATTGGCATCCGGGTCCAGCAAACAGTTGTCAGCATGGATGGGATGGCTCAGGTCATTCCTGTGGTCTTGCTGGCCTAAGAACAAATAAGGAAAAAAATATAATACATAATATTTTAAGCAAACACAAGAAACATCTAGCTTCCTTGATATTTCAAGGATATTTTATGGCATCGACTGAACTATATGTCTGTGTATGAGAGACCTGTGATGGCTGTCCGGCACACCAGGTGCGTGTAGGAGAAGTGCAGAGTGGAGTTTAGCATGAAATATGACTCGACGATTCGTCTCGCCCGCTCACTCGTTTCGTAGAACAGGCGAGCACTTCTCATCGGCACTCTACCCTCGAACCCATGCTGGAAGGAGAAAAGAGAAAAAGTGACAGTTCTAGTCAGCTGGTGTCAATTTCAGCTTCCTGGCTTTATAACACTTTTAGTAGACAAAGTTTTTGTAACCTTCATAACCATTTGGGAAATGAGACATGAAATTATGTCATGGAAAAGGGGACTTGTTTCTTTGTAACCAGTATACCTGCAGGGTTTTGAGGACACTGGCTCCTTCGAACCTTTCATTGGGTGTGTGAGGGGACATCCTCCCTTTGTAACCATCTCCTGCCATGGTGACAGTCTACAAAACAAGAATACAGACAGAAATACACTTTAAGTACAGATTCACACACTGAAAGTGTACAGAAATGATTAGTACAGAAACTAATGTTTATATCTGTAAAACTGTGCAATGGCCTTACATGTGCCAGTTGTCTGAGCTCTGCACAGTCTTCCTCAGATATAACATGATCCAGCAGCACCCGCTGGCTCCCGTTCAAAGCCACAGAGTTCTGCACCAGCTGCACACCCTCATACAGCAAGGGGCCACCTTAACAGATCACAGCACAGCATTTAAGAACAAGGCAGCATGTTGGTCAAAAAGTGCATTTTTCTCCTTTATTTCAACTCCCCCATAGTGGTTCGTCTCCATTAGCAGCCCTGCAGCAAAGTTTTACCTTCCTTGAGATGCTGCAGGGGAGCGACAGTGATGTTCTTCTTATCCGAGATGGGAACATACTCCATCCAGCCATCTGTGCCTGAGGGAATCCTGAGAGTGGATGGAGGGAACAGTACAATTTGGCATGAAGAACCAGCAGTGACATACAGTATGATCAAACGGTAAAGAAACACATACAGAGAAACATTTTCAGTTTCTGTGAATTTGTTACTATAAGCACCACCTTCAAACTTTTCCGTTTGAGGCTTTTCTCTTACCAGTCACCTATGAAAACAAACTGATTAATATGTTCAATAATTCACATTATGTTCTTCAAAGCTTTTCACCTGTTTGAGTCATCTCTTCCACCCGTGTTTCTCCAATAATTCTGAAAAAAAAGGGAAGCAAGGAAATCTTTAATCTGCACATTTTATACTTTTAGCTGCAAGCTAAAAGCGAGCAAACAGAATAAACCACTAAAACAGGCGGTTGCTTGAGTGCGTTCGCACCATATATGGTGCTGCTTAGTACAATTAAATGTGAAATGTGGTGGCATGACCAGCAGATGGTGGTGCTAGCAGAGCAGACAGCAGTGCGTGGTGGCCGTGCCAGACACCTGTTACTCTGCTTTGAATCAGCCAGCAGCAGGGGCACATTACTGTTACACACCCTGCAGGAGGTCTGCTCCGCATCAGAGACATATGGACTCACTTACGAATAACTGCTTGTTAAATTACAAACAAAATCTTCTTTCATTTTTTTTGGGCAAAACAGAATAAAAGAGCGCCGGTTTGTCATTAAGTACTCAAAGACTGCTCCGTGGTTTTATTCTGTAACTTACCCCTTCACTGAATTCCACACCCATGACTTTGCTGCCAATCAGAAGGAGCTCTAGTTCCTGTTTATGCCTCCTGAGGTACCATGCAGCTTTCTGTACAACAAAACCAAAAAGATGGATGATTTATATTAAACAGTTTCCTGTGTTTTGCAGACTGGTAAACCCCTGCTGATCTATACTTCTGAGAAAACCTCCCTCTCTAAGATGCTCTGTTCATATCCAATCAAGTTACCGACCTGTTTCCATTGAACCTAATTCGTTGCAAAATGTTTCTCCAGCTGTTTCTTTTGACTACCCCTTACCTTTTCATCCCTTTTTTCCTCCTCTCCCAACTTTTAAAACACGTTACTGCCATCTAATATTTTGCATGAAATAATAAAAATGTCTCCGTTTAAAGATTTGATTTGTTTTCTGTGTTTAATTTTGAATACAATTTGGGGTTCTGAGATTTGCAAGTCATTGCATTTTGTTTTTACAGAGCCCCATCAATATGAATGTTCAAATGTTCATAATGCAGTTACTATTGCTATTACTACTTTTGGCTGCTCCGTTACTCACACGGGGTCGCCACAGGAGGCAGCTCTGCATCTTTCATTCAGTATATATATATATATATTTTTTTTTTTTTTTTTTACCTCGGATGGCCTTCCTGATGTGAACCTAAAGGGATTTATTTCTCCTCCTTTTGCTCATCAAGCAAATGTACAAGCTACAATACAGAGCTGTTGGTTAAAACACGGAGAGGAAAAGCAAAGAAGAAAGAACACATACACTCAAAGCAGAGTTTTATTTTCTTCTCTCATGTAGAAAATTCCATTACATAAAATTATTTATACTTTAATGTGAATCCTTGATAACTCAGAGGTCTCCGCCATAATTTTTCCAAACTCTAAAAGTCACAGCGTATTCCTCTTGCCCGTATAAAGGAAACGAGAATGAGATTGTGTTTCCTTTGGCTCGCCGCGCCTCAGTGCCAGGGCTAATGGCTTGTGATGAACTCTCCTTGTCTTCTCAGAGGGAAACTTTCCCACCAGTTTTCCTTTAGAGTTAAAAAAAAAAAAACTGAAGCAAATTCTGCTGCATAAAAATAATGCAGTAACAGAGAACTGCATTGCACTGTGCAATTATATCTTGCTGATGAGTATTATAAATTTCATGTGTTTTACAAAAAAGTTAAAAAAAAAAGTAACGCTGCTCTTTTCCTTCGTTCTGAACACCAACAGTTTCCAAACTGTCCCACACATTTCTGTGGGCAGTCTGAGATGATTTTTTCTGCCTCCTGAGTTCCTGAGAGGCCAGATTCTTTAGTAGAGAGGCGAGTCAAACCTGGCACTGATATCTAGGACTCTGTAAATGAACTCTTTGAGGCGAGAGGGAGAGAGGACGCAGAAGAAGGTAGTCTGTGGTCCAGTGATTGTTCTGTAAACTGATGGGACTATAAAGGCTTAAACTAAAAAAATATGCAAGTTATGAGTGAAGAAAAACAAAAAGCAAGCAGTTTGGCTTTTAGTCTCTTTGTCTCTCTCACACATACACACACACACACACACATATGCAGTGTTAGCCATACACGTGTGCACACACAGCTTCTCACAGCCCTGCTGAGCATTGCTGTCTTTAATGAGTAACAGGCTTTCTAGGAAAAAAGTTGTTTACTTAAACGAGGCACTGTTTCACTTTTCAAAGCAGCTGATCAGAGTTTAGGAAGAACAAATGCTCATTGCTGAAGTAGCTGATGAGCAGTAGTCAGCCTCTGGAAATTCAATTTTCACTAGCACGCAGACATTTACCCTTTAATTACTCTTAATAGCAATAATAAAAGATCCCGCAGGGGGAAAAAAATATGTTGCCATAAACACACCGATAGAGTGAAATGTGCTCGGTGCTGCCAGCTGGATAGAGAACATACACAAGTGAAAAGCAAACTTCAAGAGGCAACTCCTGCCAAGTGGAAAGTAGCTAGCTCTTGTCTCCTCTGTTTTCCTTAAATCCACACTTTTCCTCTCCCATCCTGGACCTCTTCCCCTCCCCAGCTCTCTTTGTTATATTACTGCACATCTATCTCATTTGGAATTTTTAGCCTTTGTTTAATCTTTCATTACTTTTTTCTTTGAAATTCTTTCCAATTATTTTTGGCTCATTCCTCTCAGTCTAAAAGTTTTTTTGAATAATTGAAATATTGTTCTCATAACTTACAAATAAAATAAAGCCCCGGGAGTATACTGACAAATCTGGTAATACCATCCAGCTTTGTGGTCATCTTAGTGAGTCAACAGGCCAACCAATCAAACTTAAGTCTTTAAAAAAAATAGAAGTAGGAGCAGAATTGGCAGCATCTTTACATTTCATGTCTGCACACAATTAAAACATGCAACTCTTTTCAAACTTACTGCTTGTGTCTTACTTGCACTTTTAATTTGTAGTTTGAATTATTTCAGCCGTTTCACATGTTTCTGCACTCATCCGTATAACTTCAATATTCACATACAAACCTCATGCACTGAAGAGTCCACACTAAATTATCACAGCTCTCTCGTGCAACATCTTATTTATTCAACCAGTAATGCAGGCAGACACAATCTGTCCATCCCTTAAATACACTCGTGATGATGCTGCTCTTCTGAGTAAATATAATTTAGAGGAAAGGTCACTAAACAATCCATTTATCTGTTGACACAGATTTTTTTTTTTTGCATTTTCATACCCAGTGACAACATCAGATCCTTACCTCTCGTGGTTCAGTGTCATGTCCCAGCTCTTCTCTGTAGTAATCTGCATTTTCCTTCATGAACTCTTCTCCCTTATGGAACAAAAGATAGGTGAGCGCACACTGCAGTGCCTCCTCCAGCCGGCCCACTGCAGAAAGAAAGACAAAGGCATTTTATATTTTAGTTTACATAGGAGTATACTTTAGGATCTGTAATCGCACCCTTGACAATTTAAGAGTGTAAAGAGTGTTTTGCTGCTGAGATGGAGAACTGTATTTATTGCAGTTGATGTTCCAAAATTATATTACAGTGGAGCGAAAGCTGTGCTCTGGTTGACGTAGTGGAAACGGCACACATACGTAGGGCTCAGGGGTTGCTACAACAGAAGGATGTCAGCGATAAAGTGAGACAAACATTCAGCAGGACTGTCGCACTTCACTGAACACATTTCCTGTATGCACAAACATTCTTGACAAGGTTGTAAAAGCTTACAGTTAACCAAAGATTTCCTCTCTTGGCTGAGGTTTAATATCTACTGCTGTCAGTTAGAGTGTGGGGATTTAAGCTTTGAAAGAAAAAAAAATGCCACTGATTTTATTAGGAAACATAAGCAGCAAAAGTACAATGAATGAATGCTGAGTGATGGCGAGCGTCCAATGTTGTTGTGGTGCTGAGAGGAGTGTAAAACAGAGGGAGGCCACAGTGTTGCTGGGTGTTACAGGGAGCTAAATTACTGCCTTGCACCTGCCTTAAATCTCCAACCTTTAAATAACAGGATATTTTTATATGAATGACTGAGTCTTGTCAAGAAAACTACTATGCTGGCTATAAATGGCAACAAAAACAAGGTTGAAAAGAGTTTTTTTTCATTATTATAATACAACAGTAACAAACAGCTCTTCAGGGAGACAAAGAGACACACCCACACATCGGTGGCTATCGGGAATCAAAACGTGCTCTCTGTGTGTTTGCACAGACCCATTTTTCTTTATTGGAACCACATTTTTACGGGTCACTAAGTATAACCTGGTGATGTCGCAACTACGCAGCGTGCCATCTTTCCCATCTAAGCTTTGCTGCTGTGCCAACGCTCGTGTCTCGAGCTTTGGGAGCGTCAACATAAGATTCGATTCAACCACACGAGTTCCCAGACAGACAAAGACACCAGATAATGTCTTTAATACTTGTGATACAAGGTGAAACTCAACAGGGCGCGGTTCACTGCTGATTCACTCTGCTTGTCTGCAGCTCTTTGTGGTTATGGGGAGTTCTTGTGCATGCATGTATGTATTTGTTTGGGTGTGTATCCATCTTCTTTGTTCATAACTGTACAGTAAACGCCGTCAGATAGAGCTTCACACAGCACCAAAAGAATTAATTCTGAGCCCCACCAGAAAGTTACAATAACAAGTCCAATCCACAAATATCTGAATGTATTGTACATTTGCCATTTTTTTCAAGAATGCAAAACAGTCAAGACTTCTAAAAATCTACCTTTGAAGTAGGCAAACTGAAGATAATCGTAGTGTAGAGGCAGATAGTTCTCCATAGGTGAGAGGCGGCCTGGTCGCGTAGCGAGGTCTCTGACACACTCATGTTCACAGTGCAGCACCTGAGTGAAGTGATCTGCAAAAAAAACCCCCAAAAACCATCAGAATCTTGGAGCTAGTGTTTTATTTGGCACAAGTTTAGCATAAACTCCATCTGGCTGTGAGATGAGGACATGATTTTTCCAGATGGTTAACGATGGGATGCTGTTGTGTATTTCAAACATTGTTCCATCATGCAGTGATGAGTGAATTCTCACATTTTTTACTATATACTCACAGTTCTAGAAACTGAAAACAAAACAAAAACAAAAAAGGGGTGAAAACAGTCGTGAGAGAAGCCGCGGGAGGGATCCTCTTTCAGCCGCGTAACGCACGGCTTGCATTCAGAGTAGACAGACACTTTGTGTTGCTTGATTTTAACTAAACAATGGTGATAAACAATTGTCATATACACTTGTTATATAAGCCTTAATATTACAGTTACTGGAACTTATACAGTTAGTGAACACCATTTGTTGCCAGTTTATTCTCTGGTACAGTATACTTTGATGTCAACAGCAATTTTCTTTGCTGGGTTCATCTGTATGACATCAGCTCGGTTAAAAAGATGGAAAAGAACAAGAGCTTATCTCAGGGCAGATATCATGACACTGATGAATCCCAGTTAAAGTATAATTTAAAAAACACGGAACAGCTGAGAACATTACATGTCCAAATTCTGAAGATAACTGGATAAAAATGTTGATAACAATGAAAAATGTTCTCCCTATTGTCCGGTCTTGGTGGATCTGTTTAGAATTAAATATTTACAGGGTGCAACATATCATTTCCTTATGTGCACCCCTGAGAGGGGAGCCAGAAGAGCTGATGAGCACACTTTTATGAGGACGCATGTTCGCGTATAGTGAGGTGATTTTTGAGCAGCTGCAGCACTTCTTTCCTCATTCTCGGACTGTAGAGTTGCAGTCAGTTTTAAGCGTCTCAGAGGAGCACGGGTCTGATCTGAACCATGCAAAGGGATTGTAGTTTCTGGGTCAGTGGATTTTAAACTGAAAGTTCAGCGGGAGACAGGAGAAAGTTACTCTTTAAAATTCTCTTATATGCGAATCATGCTGCGTATTATATTTCAGTCCAAAAATACAAGGATCTTAAAAAAAATAAACATCATGATCACAGCCTGTACCATAGTAGTGCTATGGAAAATAATCCTCCAACTGTAAGTAAAACAAAGCCTGGCCAAAACTAATTAGCTGTCTTGCAGCGTTTATACAACTGGGCCATACATATCCGAGACAAAACACACTCGCCAGTAGCAGCTACTGCTAAAACTCACCTCGGCCTCCACAGACAAAGATCTGACTCATATAATAATAATTAAAAAAAAACAAAACCCAGCATGTATAACACTATGATTGTGGTCTGGTAGAAGAGATTTTCTATGGACACACAAACTCCCTCCACATCATTCATGCCTAGTTCTGTGTTAATTAAGGGCTACAGACTCCAAATCATACTGTAAACAAAATGATAACACATAAAATGTGAGATTAGTGCTTGCTATTTATCAAGCTCATTAAAACTGTTTGAATAATATTTTGTGATGAAACTATGTGGTCAACCTTCTTGCCAACTGTCAGTTTGATGGATGCCACTCTTACAGTGTAATAAAAAAAAAAAATACACACACACACACACACACACACACACACACGCACACTGTCGTGCAGCAAAACTCCTGCCTCACACAGAAGCCTTTGGATCAGGTTCTGAATGAATCAAAAAGAAGAAAGCAAAACACATCCAGCAGTTCCGTGTGTATCACTACAATTTGTAGTTAATGAGCCCAGGCACACAATAACCAATGTTCCTTTAAGAAAATATGCCAAGAACAACAGCTCAAATTGCAGCAGTGGAATGAGGTCAATGAAAAAACCTAAAGAAAGAAGAGCCTGGAGAGAGAGCTGGTTTTGGTCCGGGCTCTTTCCTGCCAAAGATGGTTATGAAGCATGTCTACTGAATCCCGGAGCTAACCGCATAGCTCTGCTAATAATTCTGAACAGCATTAAACAAATTGGCAGCGATTGGGACTCATATTCTTAAAAACACACCACATAAAGGCAATACTAGAATAGAATAGAATATAGAACTAGAATATATATATATTAAAATTAATTAATAAATACATTTATATCAACAGATAGTTGTGCCATGGCTCTTGACTTCATGCGGGACACGCGAAAAAAGAAGTGTGGTCTGGTTCCGCACGTCAGCTGTTTTCTGTCCAAGAAAATGTGCTAAGTATAAGTATACGTATGTGCTGAGATCTTTTCTCTTACCTGATACGACTTCATAGAGGCTGTAGCGGTATCGGAGGTGATCTTGGCCCTCAAACTTCTGTGGGCCTTGGCACAACGCCCGACAGTCCACATCTGCCTTATAGTATTCCACCAAAGCCTCCTCGAAAAGAGTGATGGCTCGCTCGTAGTCGCCTTTATCATACAACTTCACTGCCGCTGTGAAGGAGCGCTGTGATAGGAAGACAGGAACTGCTTCAGCCAATATTTATGACTTTTAGAACAGAGTAATATTTTCCACAGAATAATGACAACTGTATAAAATCTCAAAGTTTTAAGTATCCATTCACCCAAATAACGTAGATTATCAGGATTGTTAAAGGGATATTTGAGTGACTCAAATGTTTTCTCTCTCTAATCTGGAGCCCCAGTTTCACTTAAGTGAGACACTTAGTGGCAAGTGTAGCTTCACCACAACTGCCACTATGATGTTTCCAGCCATTAAACTGCAAGGGCCGTTAAACACAAAAGCCCCTTCAAACAGCAACAGCCGCTTTCATTTTCCCTTTGGGAAAGAAGTGAAGCAGAAAAAGTAAAATCTCTGGCCAGAGCTGTTTTTGTAAGGGTTCATCTAAGACGGTGAATTATATTCAATAAGTTGGTTTAGGAAGATGCATCAACAGATGAGCGGCATGAAACTCATGTAAAAGGAAATCCATCTCTGACGGATTAAGATTTTCTGTCTTACCTGGTGAGGCCGAGCTTCTCGATCCACAAAGTGGTTTTCCTTGACGCCCTGCAGGTCCTTGTACTGTTCCAGGTCCTGACCCATCTCCACATGCTCCGGATTGGCCTGGAAATAGGTGTGAGCTGCCTCTGCTGCCTTGCCAGGCTGCTTCAACTAGAAATAAAATGAGCAGGGACAGAAGGAATGAGAGGTTATTAAAGTAATAGTATCAGCAGAATTAAGCACTGTGACTGATCCAGAAACGGCATTAAAGACATAGATTGTCCTGTGTGGCTGAATAAGTTTGTTAAAATGAGCAAACATGGTTATAGTCTCGCTAATTTTACCCAGGTCTACATCAGAATTCAAAAAAAAAAATCTTTTCATCTTCATGTTATCTCTTCACTATAAAACAGATGGACAGGTCTCCATTATTAATAACTGAAAAAAGACAGCAAACTTAAAGAATCTGCATCCCCTCTTCTGAAGCATCTGCCAGAAGAAACAGGCTACTTTCCTAAAATTTTTGGCAAGCAATTTTGAATTCACTTGAAATAAGCAATATATCCAAATTTGTTTCATTAGGCCAGAGAAGAACTCACTAAGCAGATTTAGTAGACTGCACTGTCTCCATCCACATCCTGTCAATAAATAGAGCTGTCAGTTTTGCAGCTGGCAGATGAGTTCTTTACACTCAGTGAACTCAGTGGATATTAAAAGCAATATACAGAAATAATAAACTACCTGAATTCTGTTTGCTTCAAAAGAAATGCTTCCAGCTTTAATAGATGATGGTAGATGCACTTAGTGCTTACATAGCACTTTTTACCTCAGAGAATTACAACGCTTTTCCTCATTTCGTCATTCACCCAAACACCCCCACCAGTTCTCCAAGGTACACAATGTACATGACCTGCTAAAGTTCAAACTGAGCATCAGGATGCGGTAGAAAGGTGATTTAAGTGACTTTAAACACGGCTGTTGGTGCCAGACGGGCTGGTCTGAGCATTTCAGAAACTGTTGATCTACTGAGATTTTCCCCCACACATCCACTGAGCTGATAAGGCTTGAGCAGGACAGGAAGGAAAATGACTCAAATAACACCTTGTTACAATGATGGTCTGCAAATGAGCATCTCTGAACACACAACACATTGAACCTTGAAGCAGATGGGCTACAGCAGTCAAAGACCACACCGGGTGCGGCTCTTGTCAGCTGAGAATAGGAAAGCAAGGCTACAAATGAGATTTGGGCTCACCAAAATTGGACAATAGAGGATTAGAAAAATGTTGTCTGGTCTGAAGAGTCCATTTCTGCTGGGAGATTCAGATGAAAGGGCCAGAATTTGGCGTAAACAACATGAAAGCGTGGATCCGTCCTGCCCGGTATCAGTGGTTCAGGTTGGTGGTAATGGTGTAATGGTGTGGTGGATTTTCTTGGCACACACTTAATATTGTTGCTGACCATGTCCACTCTTTTATGACCACAGAGTACTGATATTCTGATGGCTGCTTCCTGCAGAATAATGTGCAATATTGCATTTTTTTATTATGGAAAAAAGCTAAGCTGAAGCTCTCATGGCCTGTTCATATATATATATATCTATATATAAATAAAGCTGCTTTCTTTAGTTGCAACTTTTTTACATGCTGTGGTATTAAAAAACATGACTGCTGTCTCTGATCTCAACCAAACAAAATAAACAAGTAACAAAGAAACGGATCAAGGAGAAGATTAAGGATGTCTTGGGCAATTTAAATTCCAAGGTTTGCCTTTTTTCATCTCTAAAAACATGCCAGTTTCTAAGAATGCGACTATCAGAACGAGCCCAGTGGCATTCAGATAAGACAGTCATCACACTCAAGCCTCAACATGGACACATTTCTCTCAGGTATAGAGTCAACAAAACAAAAGTCCTTTAAAACAACAACCTGGACTGGATTTGGCTCATTGAAATTCTCCAGAAACTCTGTTTTTAACATAAACAAGATAAGCACCTGGAAGTTTTAATCTGCTGTCCTGTGACCTTTGTTGCATGCCTATAAACACATTAACCAACAAAGCCAAAACTGAGGCATGAATTGCTTATAAGAAGTAAAATTAAGTGCTTGACAGTGACTGAACTGCAATAGAAAGACAGACAGAAGGAGTTGAGTAGGAAACTGGGAGACTGACAGAATGATTATGAGAGAACAGATACAGAAAGGTGAAAGTAGACAAGACTGGAGACAATGTCTGCTGTCTGTTGCACGTCCCCTGGAATGAAACACTCAGCTGCAGAAACACCTGATGCAATTTGCTGAAATCCATCATGTTGCCAGCAGGTGCAAACTTAAAGCAGACCCCATTGTTGCACGGCCTCTCCCCCAACATTTGAGAAGGTCAGCCTGATCTGGCTGCCAAAAACAGAAGGCTCCACACACACCCAGCCCTCTGTTTTGCCACTCAGCAGTGATTCGTGTTTGCTAGTCTAAAAGACATTTGCTACAGCAGATGTCTCATCCTGTGTTCTTTGTTCTTATTTCTGAGGTGGGCTGGTGAGATAGAGCTTGGGAATTTCCACATTTATACAAGGATAACCTTTTCTGCAGACACCTTAATGTATAAACCCACACACTGTAGATAGAAAAACAGAGTGCCGTGTTTTCTGCGGGGGAGATGTAATGAGCTGGTTGATAAACTGGCGAAAACATGTGTTCTGAAAATCAAGATCAGCTTCGTAAAAGAAGCAGTAAAGTGCGTTGCGTCATGAGTTCGGTTACCAGCCGACTCCTAGTGCAAATACTAGTAATTTAATTTAAAAGGTTTGACAACCGTGCAGCAAGAAACCAAAACTGAAAACTTACACAACCATGACGGACACTTAAAACGCACAATGACAAGCAACTGAAACAAGTTATAGTCATTTTACAGAAATGGTCGTCACACTGACAAACCTGAGTAAATCCAAACTAAAGGGCCGTCTGAAGAGCATCACAGGAAGGATTTCCCCCCCTAACTGATGGCGTAAAAACATGTTGCTGCATTCTTCAGAAACATTCAAGATAATCAGGAAGACATTTTCGTTAAAGCCACTGTTGTCGGCTCTGCTGTACTGGATCTGATAATCACCCGCAGAGTACCAGCAGGCCACGGTGGCTGTGGTAGACGCCCTGCCTTTTCTGTCCCCAGCTGTTATCATACCTTCAGGGACAACCTGGCCCAGGGCTCAGGGAGGCAGGAATTACACCAGTAAAATCAGACAGCTTTGATTCTTCCAGAGTGCAGACTGCACAGTCTTGGGGACCCCTGTAAACAGGAGACTAAAGGTGCTGTTAAGGAGCAAGTGTGAGCAAGAAAAGTACCTGAGTTCAGAGATGTGAGACGCTCACTACCATTTTATGGAGAGATAATAAAACAACGGCATTCGCAGGAGTCTGTGTACTGAATCAAACTGTGAAACCCCCAAGTGAGTCCAAACGGGAAGATTCTGAATTGAAAACACATGTTCATAGATCAAATGGAAAACAGTGGAAGGTTAAAGCACTCCCTTAGCATGACGGAGCACAAATCAATCATGGCTTTAAAGTCAAATTTCCATTACACTATTCAGAGCAATGGGGGGGGGGGGGGGGCATAGAAACAGTCACGTGTAGTTAAATCCAGCTGATGAAGGACTGAGAAAACCTCCAGCACTCTGTATTATTAGCTGCAACATTTCTCCATAGGAGTGCAAATATTGAACCATTTTATGTTTTCTTTTGAGAAATCACTTGTGAATAAATGTTAATTTAATCAAGGTTTCCTTGACCTTGCAAATCAAGCGCCTCATTGCGATGCGGTCCTCACTGTTGATACTTTCAGTCACAGTGAGTTGCTTTCAGTTTGCAAGACACCCACCACATAAATTAGTTTAAACGGGTCAGGGCGGAACTACACAGCAGAAAGATTTTATCTGTGCAGTTAAGATTTAAAATCAGAGCAACGCTAACACGCTGCCATGAAAAGCAAATCTTAAAGCACATTCAGAAGTGTACATCTTGTAGCGCATGAGTAAAATTTTCCCACCCTCATGAATTTCAAAGAAGCACCTGTAGAGATGAATAACTACCACTCAGTCTGTCCTGCTTTAAAAAGAGCAACCTGTGTAAGAGCTGCTGGACCGCCCTGCTGCTCTGAGAGACGTGCTCTTGATGTGGGAACATGTTAGTGCCAAGTTAAATGTGCATTTGCATGCTTTTCTCCTCTGGGCCCCCAGCTTGAGTCACAGGTATGTAAATAGGCCTGGGCCGGCGCCACAGACGCAGCGATGATGTTGTGACAAAGTGCACATATAGCAGTGCCACAACTTTCTCTGTAAGGGTCAGAGGCATAATTTAGAACCCCCCCCCCCCCCCCATTATATCTGGCATCAGTTAAGTAAATGAGAAACAGTTCTGAGAGACTAGCTGTTTATATAAATTTCTATAGATCCCAAGAGGTTCGAGCTTTGAGTGTATTACACAGAGGTTGGTGTTTAGGTTAACAGTAGGAAAAGAAAAGCTGCAATAAACCGAGTCCACAGGTAGTAAAGATTTCATGATTATATTGCACAAGTCTTCTCCTCTTCCACTTCTCCTTAAAAAGGCCTAATGATGTTTCAAACAAACTCCCCCCAAAAAAAGTCAGCTTTGGGACACGAGGGGCATTTATTCAACAATTTTGAAAACAATTTCACGTTTTTGCCCTCTTTTCATTGTAGCTGTCCAACCGGAAGGTGAAAGGAGGAAATCTTGAACTACTCAGATTCACCTAACTGCTGACAACACTGGGTTCATCAGTAGGGGTGGCTTTGAAACTGAGCACTAGATTCGTACCCATTATCACTTATAAAACTTTGTTAGACATATTTTCATTTAATGGCAAATCACATGAAACTGAATATTTTTGGGGTTCTGACTGAACAAAAAAGGAAAATAAAATCTGGTGACTTTGAAGTTTTATTTCTAAGTAATGGAAGAAAACTTTGGTTGTATTCCTCAGCCAGTCAGTGAATCTGCAGTTTGCATCCATCTGTCTTGATCTTCAGGATATAAAAATGTCGGTACCTCAGTTTATCTAGCAGACATCTGTTGTGAAATGCTGCCATAGTTGGCATGTGAATACTGACTTGTGGCCAAAAAGAAATTTCCTTAACACATTTATTATATATGGTGTTCATATGAACTGGAGAGATGGCTAACCAAAACACACACACACACACACACACACACACACACACACACACACACACACACACACACACACACACACACACACACGCAAAATGCCTCAGCAACAGTTGTTCGAGTACTTAGGACTTAATGTACAGCATTCTCAGCAAAACACCAAATTCTTAGATGTATAAAAATCAACTAATCTGCATTCCATCAACAAGTAATTAAACAAGAGTTTCCACAATTAAAGTTAATTTGATAAATATTTTCAAGCTTGAGAAAAATATACTTAATTACTTGCAGATTAATAATAAATGAGAACAGAACTGGAGTTACAGTCACCTACTGTAGTGAAGACAAGCCGCTGATTCATAAGGCCTTTTATTGCTAGTAGTAGCTGTGCTAAGTGAAAATATTGACACCAGCACCTTGAATGAGAAACCCACCGTGGGAAAGTTTGTCTAAATGGATAATTAACTCCTTGTGAGGCGAGCACCCACTTCCTTCTGCTCTGGATTGCTTCAGAGGTCACCAGCGAGCACTTTGATTGATAATCCAAGGAATTGAGAAATTTCAGGAAGTCTGGAAATGTTTTTGTCTGTTTGAGTGCTTTCAGTGGAACATCCCTTGTTCAAGATAGTATGCCAAAATTAACAGGAATGGGATGAAGAGGAACATTCGAAGCATATTTAAAAAAAAAAAATTACACAAACTTTAACACAAAAATATTACAGAGTCAAAGGGTGCTTTTGATTTATGTGACTCTAATTGGCAGGGAAAATGTTGTTACACCTACAAATTAACCTCTCCACCTTGCACACTTAAGTCTCTCAATCACTGGAGCTTTGATGGACAAAAACCTGCTTCAGTAGAAGCTTACTGGACACACAGGTCACACAATGTCTTTACTGTATGTTGAGATGAAGGTATGACTGAGCTGCTCCATAATCTCAGCTAAATAAACCAGCCAAAGGTTTGTTTTTGCTCTACTGATAAAAAAACAAAAACAAAACACTAACACATGATTTGGATTGGAATTCAGATTTTCCATTCTAGTCAGGAAATCAGCCAGTCAAGGTGCACATTACATGAAACACGGCTAACACGTTAAGCACATGCTGTGGAAAGAAGGAAGAAAGTGAGCAAGTGGAACTTTTTCTCTCAGTGATGTCATGGCGAAAGTGGTCCACTTTGATCTTTTCCCTCTTCCTCCTCCTCTCTCATTTGTCCATTCCTACTGACAGATCTGCACAGTGGCCTCTTTCTGTCTGTCCTTGACCCACCCTGGCCCACAAGTGTGTTCCTCTAATAATGTCACGTCAAAGGAATTCCGAAAAAAAAAGTGAAAGAAAAAAAAACCCTCACTGCCGCTGCTGCTGCTAAAAAGCCTCTTTCATTGCACCCATCAAGACAGAAAAGTGCCTGGGATTGTACATTAAAAAGAAAAACAGTAGTAGATAATTATGCCACTGTTCAGGAGCAACCCTGATTTAGACTTGGTGCCTGAGCTGTGTGTTTTGAAACTGCTGGCTTTCCTTAGAGGGGAAAAGAGTGAACATACGTGACCATAGTGGTTTGAACCCACTGGGAGACCAAAATGGGCAACAGGCACTCACGATCCAGAATCTATTAGCTATCAAAACATAATGCATCCATTATGAGCTCATATGGATCAGACAGCTTGACCTGAGGTGGCTGTAATCTGTCTGGCCTGTGACTGACATCATTTGGCTGTAAGGGGGAAAATAACTCCCTCCATTATTGTCTCCATCTTTAATCACATCCCAGTTAAGCTTTCTTGGAACATAAAGACAACATGCCAAGCTATGCTGACGCCACCATGGCACCACATCAGCTACTGTATCCTTGGAGCACCATCACACCCTTTCCTATGTCAGATCTTGCTTCCTGGACAGTGTCAGGGCACACAGGACCGGCTTTGTGTGGAAACCTCAAAAAACCACAAGGTGCAAATGTTTTAAGCAGTGTAGACAGGGTGGAAAATCACCTATAATGTCTTCCTCCTCCTGTGCTGCCTTTAAACCCTCCTCCCAACACGTTTCTCACATTCCCCCCTGCCTAAAATACAATAAAACACACACTCTTCTCTCAGGAACGTCTAAAAACAGCCCTGGCTAGCCAACATCTTTATTTAGTTACTATCCCGCAATCTCACACTCCATCAGTTTTCATTCACATAAAAAGGCGCCTCTTTTCCAAACTGGAAAATATTGACCAGTCCAAGAAATGTGAAAACAGCCTTCTGTCTATCACTTTGCTGTTGGTTGAAGTTGCGAGCACATACACCTTTTTTAGATATGGATGGGAACAAGAGCCCACGAAAGGGGTACCATAGATACAACCAGCCAGGCTTTCCTCAGCAGCTTTTACCATGTTGCACAGTATTAAAGAAAAACACCTGGTAAAATTGGCGTTCTTGCCAATTGAATAAAGAAAATTATAACAAGCCACGTTTAGTTCAGGTTTAAAGATTGAGGGGAATAAGTGCTGCATGTAAGAGTTTTTTAAAATTTTATTTTAAAAATAGAGCCACGCTTCAAGCTGCAGGCTGCAGCTCTACATTTGTCAAAAGTGGTGCCAAAGGTCTTTGGAAACCTACACAGAGATGGGTGTTATGGGTAACTTTTTGGAACGCACACTAACAGGAGCTGATTAACACACAGACTAAATTCCAACATGCAGCGCTGACCTGCAAATTAAACACGCTCATGCAGCCAAGTATCAAACAAGTCCTTGGAGTTGGTGAGAAACAGCCGAGAGATGTCACAACAACCTCAGACTGAAAGTTGTTATCTCCCTTTTACCCATAAATCTCGAGAGAGACAGGAATTTTCCATCTTAGAGAAAGATAATAAGAAACAGCAAATTTAAACATTTATAGGCATGCCAATCAGAAATGGGGGTCAAAGGTCATTCCCTGAAATAACTTTGGTTTTTCCACTGTGGCTGTAAAGGTATTAGTACTGGAAAAAAACAAGAAAAGGTGAGCATGATGTGGAGTTTGTGCCGCAAAGCTAAAGTAGAATTTTTTTTTGTTTTCACAAGATATTCAAGAGAAGCTCAAGTAAGAGAAACTGAGTGTTTCTGCCTCGGCAGACAATGCCAGCATTCATCCAACTACGTTCACCCCTTCCATCTGGCCCCACACACCCCCCAGAGAAATATAAAATATATTTGTTCATGTTGAACTCAATCTGGTGATTATAGCTGTGAGCTGCCTTACAATGACAAAGGGCGCCCACAACAGTCAGCTTGTTCTGTGGGGGCTTTGCTGAGAGATTGAAATGCATCTAAGAGCCACAGCTGGATGAGAAGATTTCAACAGGAGAGATAGAAATCGCTTAAGTGTGCAATTAAGCTCATCTCTCCATGTCTGTGAAATATTGAGTGTGTCAGCTACCATGACAGAAAGAACATCTTAAAAAAAAAATCTACTGCCAAGAGTCAGAAGACGGTTCAAGTTTTTCCTGGTTCAAACATGGTTCGGCCTGATTAGGTAATGGATCCACCTTTTTTCCTTGGGGTTAAAACAACAAAGAATGACAGGGCGGTCCTGTTCAAAGTGTCACACAAAAACATAAATCACGCCTCCACCCTTTGGGCATTATGGGAAGAAAAAAAAAACACACACAACCCTTTCACATACTTCAAATGTATGGAAAAAAGTGAAGAAATGGCCATCAAAGCAAAAACAGTAAAACCTGCGTGAGTTAAAGATTACCTAAAGGAGAGAAGAATGCACCTCCTTCAATCTCTCTCTCGAAAGCTGCTCATGGTATGCAAACTGAAACTAAGCCACTGACATTCACACTGAGCTCGAGGGCTAAGACGACAACTATACAGAGACCAGTAGGCCATCATATGGCGCTAGCTTAACTGTGTTTAAAGAAAAAAGGTCTCATAGCAGGTATGATGGAGTGGTGTCTAATTATTCCCTTTCACTACTTCCCCTTGAGTTTTGCAATCCCCTGCAGAGACCACCACCAGAGAGCGACGCAGCTGGATACAGGGGGTGCTGCCAGTGGGGTTGAATAGTGAGACACAAAGGAGGCGGGAAGGGGGAGAATAGCACAGTACTCAACTGCAAGACTGTCCAGAGGCCAAACGGAAAAAAGAGGGAGACGCAAGCTCATCATGTTAACCCTCAGTAAGAAGCAAAAGGCAGATTCCAGGTTATAAAATATATGCGCTGTGACTCATTTAAGCAGTCGCTTCTGATTTACATCAAAACTAGTTTAAGATCAATAATATCTGTTGCTTGTTATAAATCTACAACAAACTTTCTGTGTTGCGATCTACAATTGAAAAACCTACTTTTGGCTGCTCCCTTATTCACGAGGGGTCACCACAGCGGGTAGCTGCGCATGCTTGATTTTTAATTTTTAAGGCCATATGCACCAAAGGGATCTGTTTCCTACCAGAATCTTTTGCTTGTTAGGCCAATGTGAAATCACTACACTGCTGCCACTGAAAGAAAAAAAAAAAAGCAAAAACAACATCTGTGTCACATAATAGGGAAATGATAGTAAATGTTATTTTGATTAACCGATGTTCGAGAATGAAAACCTCAATATAAATTAGGAAGAAAGGGCTGGTTGCATTATCCACTGACAGACTGGAGCAATTAGACATAGAAGGAATTCCTGGTGTAGTTGAAAACCAAACTAACAAGTGAGAAATGATTTAAGGTCCAGAGTATGCAAACAGATATGCATCAATGTGTGCACAGGCACACAGAGGATCTGCCAGTGCGGAGAACGTAAGTTCCCCCCACTGGGAGATTTTGGGACAGACTGCTTGCATGTGACAGCAGCAATAACTCAGATTTATGAGCGAGTGTATTTTAACAGTCAAAACACATTCTGCACATAATGGGATGATGCAAAAAGCAGATAAATCTTCAATGGGAGTACTGGGACAAAGCTGACGAAGCCAAAGATCACGTTTCAGATATTTTCTCAGCATGTCACCACTTCCCTCTTGGGGGCGGTTTGAAAACCTTTGCCTCCTGCCCCAGCCATTGTGGGGTGAGCGTGGTGGGGGCGGCTCTTTACACATATTTGCTGAGAACTGGAGTGCGGACACACGTGCTCAAACACAAATTTCTGAATGTGTTAGGACATGTGGTGTGGACAATAATTCCTGTTCCCATGAGAAGGGGGAAAAAAAGATGTCAAATTGGGGGTAAATGGAAAACTGAGCAGAACTGAAGTTCAAAGCACTGCTGTAATGATTTCACTGAGTCGAATACCTCCACACATGATTGTTGAATGTATCCCTACTTGGAAAAGAAAAGGAACCCAGTCCATTCACTAAGAGACAAGATGTTTTAGTGTGAATTCTGGAAATTAACATAACTTTCTTTAGCTTAATTGGTGGAGGTAATTAAGAACCACATACAGAGTAATGCTGGTAAATCTCTTTAATGGCCTCTGAAGTGCTTTGTATTCCCTTTACATACTACTGCTGATGCTGTCACATTGCACAAATCTAACATTCTTGACACCCAGCATGGTGAGTGGTATTCAGGCCAAACTTGCCAGTGCATGCACACACACACACACACACACACACACACACACACACACACACACACACACACACAGACCCCACACTTAAATCACATGATAACGATTACCAGAATTTTTTTTTTATGACAATCTGTCAGATCTGAGGATTTGGGGAAGTTGATGTTTGTGTCGTGAGCATGTTTTCCACAACAGTGAAATTCAAATGCTCAGTTTGTGCTGCAGATATCGTTTGCTCTTGACTGATCCATCCATCCATCCATTTGCTTCCGCTTATCCTGTTTAGGGTTGCGGGGGGGGGCTGGAGCCTATCCCAGCAGACATAGGGCGCAAGGCAGGGTACACCCTGTACAGGACGCCAGCCTGT
>JAVDPK010000490.1:52045-74893 GCA_034780415.1 Cichlasoma orientale | reverse complement strand
TGTAACCCCCCCCCCCCCCCCCCAAACTCTTTTCTTTGATGGGACTGGCTGTGAGCAGCTGGACAGGGCTGAGGTCAGGGGTCGTGAGGGTGTCAGGTTGATGACCCAGAGGTGACACGTTGCAGGAAGAAGCATGCCTTACATTCTCGAGTAGTGACAGAGGAACTATGGAGCTCAGAAAACTCACTGCAGGAGGAAACTGTTTTTTTAAACAACATCACAAATGAAGCTGAGCTGTAAAGTTACAGCAGCACAAACTGTACGTCGCATTGTCAGAGGAATGTGCATGTATTCATTTCATGCAAAAAAAGTAGGATTGTTTTCATACTTGATTCTAATCTGCTGCTAAGTCCCTTTTACACTGCTGGAATTGCAGCTAGAACACAGATGACACATCAATAAAGTTCAATCAATAAAATTAATTTCACTTTGATCTGCCGGGAAACTAAAGCGATTGCCACGTCTCCTTTATTAGGCTATGGGGCAGTAATATTTAATATTTAAATGCAACCAGTTTATTGTGCAGCTGTCGTGGTAGAAATAAACAGCAGCACCAAGAGCGCACTCCGTGATAAACTAATTAGCTTGAAATAAATGTTTATTTTACCACTCAGATCACCAGATTAAAGATTTTCTGCAGCATTAATTTCTTGTCTAATTTTAAACTGTTGCATTTAGCAGATCATTTTTTATTTTCTTTATAGGTTTTTAATCACTATTTTATCATCATCATCATCATCATCATTGTCATGTGAAATCTCTGATTGGAGTAGGCGACACTCAAAGGGTTCATTTGGAATAAGAGTCATATGATATGTGAAACCCCCCTTTGTATGTGAGTGTGCGCACAGCCTGAAGCAGAAAGTTGATAACCACCGTTGTGATATCAGCTATGCCCAACTGGGGTTTTAGGTTTTTCTCAAGTCAGTTATACAAAGAAAGCCTGGCTGTATTGACCTTCCTTTGTAGCGTTCCCTCAGGGGAACCATGAACAGCTGTACAGCGTTTTGCAGCATTCCACCTAATTAGTCAAAATTAGTTAAAAGATGTCACCAAAAGCCTCAGTAGGCTCGAAAACTGGTGCGGGTGAGATGTGATAGCGCTGCCGTTGAGAAAGGCTGTTTAGTGATGATAAATTGCACAGTGTAATCTTGTTTGTGGTTTTTGTAAAACATGAATGTCATGGTAAGAAGTTGGTGGTGAGGCCGCTGGTGCACCTTTAGAGTCACACAGATATTTATGCAAAATGTTACCAAGATGAAATGAGCTAGAAAATCATACCTGGAATAAAAACATACGGTACTAAAGCCAATCTAATCTTACAATCATAATTTCAGACCTGCTGCATGTGTTTCCTCCTTCAGGCCTTAAATATAATTCCAGCTCAGATTTTCATCCCTTGCTAAGAAAACCTGTTTCAACTTTACTTCTACCCTCTGTTCTTTGTTACAAAGGCAACCCTCACATGCCTCCACTCTTGGTTTCCATTAGCCTGCCCCCACACGACTGCTGACCCAAGTTTGAGTCAAAACACATTTTGTATTTATTCTATGGCAAAATTAAAGAAAGAGAAAGTTAGTTCTATTCATTTGTGCGCGTAACTTTGTGGGACTACACAAAGCACTAAAAAAAAGGGAAAAAAGGAAAAAAGATCAATTATGAAGAAAAAGCAGTCAGACGAAGGTTAAAAACAATGTAAAGAGATCACTAATTTCTTTCTGAATCATTATCTGTGGACAGGTCCAAACATTAAAATCCATCCAGCTAGTGTTGACATTTCATTACATTTCATTACACAACCACAACTTTGAAAAAAATCAGGGTGGAGCTAATGGACGTTACCAGGAAACCACCAAAGTAAGAATGCTCTATCCTCCGATGACGACAAATTTTAAAAAACAAGGACAAAATTTTATAGATACATCTCCCCTGTCTGTGGCCCCTCAGACCCATAAAGCCATGCCCAGAACCACTTTCTCTGTAAACCCCCAGTAACCGTGTGAACCCAGAGCTGCAATCTTTGAATTGTTGCTGGTCTGCTCTTTAATAATAACCAAAGATCTTGGCAACGAAAGGCCTGGAATCTGGTAAGTGTTTCTGTTTGTGACGTTTCTCTAAGTGTTACTTGTGATAGTGAATGACTGACGGCAGCTAAAGCCTCAGGATCAGCCATCCTGAAGCACTTTGAGAGTTCCATCAGCGCCGCTCAGTCTGCACGGCAGAGAAGCGTACCTGGGAATGGTTCCTCCTGCAGATGTGCCGTATCAGGCAATACAACTAACGCATGTACTGATCATCTACTGAGGTTAATCCAGACTATCAGATCAGGAGGAGATGTGTGTGGGCAGAATGAGAATGTGTTGAGTTACTGCCAGCCAACATGCCCCATGTGCATCAGCTTTTCTATCTGTGTATGAATGTGTACACATTAGGCAGAGGTTATTTGAGCATCTGTCTGCTTGCGAATGACTCCGTGCATCTGCACATGCACCCATGAGTGCCCCAATTTCCCTGCTGGTGTTGAGAGCTTAAAGACTGCTCAGTAACAGAGAAGGGAGCCTAAATAATGATAAGTGGTGACCCCCTGGGGGGAAAAGGGGTACAGGTGGCCCCAAAGTTTTCTCTTGCATCTATTTTCCTAGTTCCTAGCTGCATTCATTGCTAGGAATGGCATGCCGCCAGTTGTGGTTTTCTTCAGATTCTGGCAGCTCTGACACGCCGCTCGACTTAAAACGTATTTTGGGGTCTATGACTCTGCCAGCTGTCATAAAACGGTTAAAAGAGAAGCTTCTGGTCCTCAGCTACAATTAAACCCTGGAGCATATTTTGAGATGTTTGTTGGATGGATGTGACCTGCAACTGCAGAGGTGATGGGCTTAAAATGTCTCAGTTTCAGGTCTGGTCTTTGCCCTATTAAAATACTGCGAGGAAGTGGTTTGGCAGAGATAAACACACAGGAGTACTTGAATTAGACATCTGTTCATTACAAGAGGTCTGCTTCTCTTCTCTTCAGAAATCTAGGTCATAAATGGCAGAGCTGCCAACAGAACCCCCTAACGACTGACTTTGTTTCACAAACACTTCGATCCAATTCACAGAATTATGAAATAATCAGTTTAACATCTGAAAGCAGATTCGATGTGGTTGAGCAGAAAGGAAATAACACATGAACAAATCACAAATTTACAAAACAAGCCAAAGAAATCCAGGCTGAAGGTAGAACTGACCTACAGTACAACATGTTGATAAAGATGAAAGATTTTTCATTTTAAACGGATTGTCCAGTGGTCTGGTGAGTTAGAGGCTGTCTGCAGTTTGAGATGTTTTTGCCCTAAATTACTCAGCCAGTGACACTTCCAAAGTAGCATAGATTTAAATAGATAATAATAGTTGATTGTGGAAAATATTTTAGGTTGAAATTTTATTCCCTCTAATTGGATAAAAGCATTTTTCACATATGTGAAAGCTGAGATGTAAAGCGCGGGGGGTGGGGGTTGCTGGAACTGTTTGAAATGTGTCTTCCTTTTGGAAATCAAATTTAAAAAAAAGGATATTGGGTTTGGATAAGTCTTCCACGGGTCTGTTTCAGATCATAGCCAAAGTTTTTGTAGCTGTGAAAACCTCTGTGCCAGAAATAAAACCAGAGAAGCAACAATAACACAGTACCATTTGGTAAAATGTCAAACCCAAGTTTACAAATGAAATTAGTGCAGAGTACAGTAGGGATGCTTTAGAAATAAAAGCACTTCTCACAGGGATGAAGTCACAGTGCAACAAGTTGGGTCAAACATGACATACAGTCGGGGTTATTTGAAGCTGACAGTCATTAGAAACACTAAAGTTCATATCCTCACTGAGAGAATGTTTAAAAAATGATTCCATGACCTTAGCAATATCTCCAGCAGCTTAAATATGTTTGAAGATATTACTCCATAAGATCAACACAGGTTAATTTGGAGATCCCACACTCACATTCTTCACACACAGACACACAAAATGTAATTGCTGCTGTTAGTTCTTGTGAAGGAGGAAATGAAGAGTGGAAAATATCTGAGGCTAAACTTGGATGAAACTCATCATATGAGTCAAGATTTCCAGGAACTCAAGATTACTTCCGAACCTGAGATTTTTTAAACAAGAAAAAGGAAAACGTCAGTGCGTCAGATGTGTGCAAACAACTGAAGAATTCACACTTTTGTGTCGGGCTCCATTTGGCTCAAAAACATTGTTGCTCTCAGCTGGATGATGTGAGTCTAATAACGTCTACTACCTTTTGTCTCTCAGCATCTTTGTGTTGTTATTATATCTCTGCTCTAAGAAAGCATATTTGGGGCGTAACTTCACAAAAAGAGCATAACTACGAGTCCCGGGGAGGAGAGGAAAATGGTAAACAAACATATTAACCCAAGTTCACCCCACCCAGCTGTTTAACAGGAATCCATTGGACACAGCTGGGCACAGCTGGTCTACATTTCTATCAGTCTGAAACGGCCTTAACTCTAACAGCACAGTGATGTTAGTTACTCTTTGGAGAAAACCTATAGCGCAGGCTATCCCAGTATTTTTCCCCCATCTCGATCCATTCAGGAGTTGTTAAGATATTTCAGCCACAATGTTGGACCCAAAGACTGACTGCAGTGGTTAAAGACAACAACAATGTCAGAGTTGAGCTGATATTCGCACCAAATCATTCAATAATCTCAAAACAATACTAGGAAAACAATTTTTATGGTCCACATAGGTGAACTTTGAATGTTTTGGCCTTTTATTAAATTCTTTAAAACAGTTTTTCCATAACCAAAAAGTAAAATTTTGGAGCTGTTATATTAATTTCCCTTCTAGAGAAGAATGTGTTTACTCTTGCCCAGACCAAAGTCATCCCACACACAGCTGCTAGAGTTATACAAGAGAATGATGGATCGATTTCCTTTTCTTATCCTTGCTTGAATTGGCATTTGCTGTAGTACATAGTACTACAGCAGGGCTGCTTAATGTGAAGTTTAAGATAAGAAAAATTACCACTCAATCCATCAGTTGCAGTAATCTAGAGAGAAGAAAAAGTCCAGTCACTGAAATTAGGTTTTTCCAATGAGTCACAGCTCAGATAACAGGATGTCCCCGGGGGGGAAAGGAAATCCCCCACAATCTGGAGAGGAAAAATACCACCAGACCTCCCAAAACAAGCTGTGTAGAGAGCCTGACTGTCACCAACATGAAGAATTGGACCAGGTGCCTTTGCTGATGCTGGCACCTTATACACAAACGCGGGAAGTTACAAGAGATGAAGAAATGCATCATCATTACTGGTGATGTATGTGGGGGCAGATCCAAAAATATGACTTCCTAAAAAGGAGGCTGATCTCATTTCCTCTCCATTCACAGCTGGCTCTTACTGAGCTCCTGACAAAGAAATCAGCTTTAACATTCCTTTTTTCATCTTCTAGCCTCTGTTCACCCAGGACAGAGATGTGACACAGCATCCAAACACACCGCCTCCAGCCATGACTGCTCTTTCCATTAACTTCATTAGCTGCACAGACAAAATACTCCAGTGACTTTTGTTTGGGTTTTATTGGCTTCAGTGTCAAGGAACTGCTGTGATCTTTATCACGTGTGGCACTGAGGAAGAGTAATAGATGGAAACAGGCAAAAAAAAAGAAAAAGAAAAAGAAAAAGAAAAGTGATCAGTCATAAAACCTAAAGTTCACATTCTTCACCATCACATCAGTGGAAAAATGAACTCACTTGATGGTTGTGGTAGCCGGAGGCTCTTATCGAGCCCCTGAGAGCCACTGTAGGGAGGCTATGGAAAACGTGTGCTAGCAGCTCAAAACCTAATGACATGCTTACAAAATGCATGTTATTCCCAAAACACAGTCCCTAAATGATAAAGCAGGGGTTACGAGTATGCGTCTCAACTTTAACCGATAAATCCACCCACATTTACATGCCCCGAGTGTTAAAATAACCCTTAATAATACCTCCTGATGTGTTCAGGAGGCTTTTTCTCCATTCTCCTCTTTTTTTACTCCCCGTGTTGATACACCACTGCTGCATGTCATTAAATTGTGTCTTCTCCCTCCCATAGTGTGCATTTTGTCCCGTCTCCCTATGCTCTCCTTTTGCAGATGACTGCCCCTCTCCGAACCGATTCTATCAGGGGTCTCTTCCTGTTAAAAGGAAGCTTTTCCTTCCCACTGTCGCCCAATCCTTGCTCATCGGAATCATTAGATTGTTACGGGTTTTCTCACTAATATTGTAGGGTCTTTATCTTACAGTAGAAAGTGCCTTTAGGTGACTGTTCCTGCATGTAATGGAAAGTGCTAGTTTGTTTATTTATTCAGTGAAATATATCTTGGCCACAGTTGCTTATAACTCTGAGGTCTTTATCAAATGTGTATTGTGTGAGAAAAAAAGGCTATTGGCTGCTAGCTTATCCCGTTCATTTCAACATCATATGATATAATGCCTTTTATGTCCAACTCTAAAAACTTAGTTAGTATTCGGTTCTGATTTACAGTTTTCATTGTTTGTCTGGAACAGATTTAGTGGCTTCGTTTTCACACCTGCTGACACACACTGGAGAAAAGCACAAAAAGTTCAAGAGTTTGTATAATTCTCCTCACATGTTTGGTGAGAATTGGGCATAATCATATCCAAACTTTTCAAACCACTAATTCAGATGAGCTCATCCTGTCCTGGCAGCAATGCAGTGTCTGAGGCCAAGACAGCCCTTGAGCATCCCGTTACTGAGCTTGCCTTTCACACCACACATGCAGCTCGAGTGGCTGTCGGTGCACCGAAACCTCCACGCCTCTGCCATAAACCACAGCCAGGCTGTACTGTAAAAGCATGGAAAACATGAACGACCTAGACTTCACTGTATGTATGACATGCCTGCATGCTAGTGAAAACCACAATGCCACTGGCAAGTAGAAGGACAAGAAGGGTTGTGATTGTTGGCTGTGATGGAGCCTCTGAGTGCGGGCCCACACAAGAGTTTGAGTGAGGAGGCAGAGAGGATGAAGAGGCTGCTTTATACATAAAGCATCTTTTTAGGAAATGTTAACAATGTACTGTCATTTAGAGATTACTTAATAAAGATGACTGTCTGCTTATATAGTAAATAGGCCAAATATAGTACCAGCTTCATCATAATGGACAAATTATTTTATCATGGCAGCAAAACTTAAATTCAGAAAAACTATGTTATTTTCCCCACAGACTATATCTAACAAAGGACATCTGTTTACAGTCCAACATCTACATGATGTCATGAAGACATTTCTACACAATATTACAATGGCTCGACTGTATAGAAAGCCATATTCCACTCCCTGCTCCTAATATGAGTCCATATTTACAGACTCTCTGAGGAAATTAACCACCCATTTCCTCAGAGTGACACAGTTTCAGAGATTCAGCTTTCTGCCCAAACCATGTAAAAATTCCTCTTTGATGAAGAGATGCTATAAATCACTGACCCAAAGAGAAGTAGCCCTGTCATTGGGTCTGTTTGTATCCCCGCTGCTTAGGAACCAACCCACAAGGTGAGCTCCTGCGTGGGTTTTATTAATAAAGCCAGGCGGTTACCAGTCTTTGGGGCAGATGCTGAATTTTAGGGAGGGGTGTGTGTGCGTAAATAAATAAATAAATCCCGTCATGTGGAATTGGAGCGGCTATGCTGGAAAAACTATGTAATGACACAATTTCTAAGTTATTCTAAGCATTTATTACATTATGTCCAGTTAACAACAAACCAAAACACTCTAATGCAGTTGCTCGCTGTGACGGTAACTGTACCAGCAGCCCATCTAAAAAAACTGTGCTCTATTGCTGTGAGTATTTTATTTGTATGTTATTTAATACTAATTAGCAACTGGTAACTGCCTTCCATCCTTTTCTCTAAATTTGGTCACTTTGGTTACTCCCTGGCTCCAGAAGGTTAACCTGAGAGAGCTATAATGCTGAAGTGCAGGCTTCGAAATATAGAGCCCAGTAACCAATAGATTAGATACAGGCTTTGTCCATCTTTCATCTACAGTCTGACCGTCCAATATATTATTCTGGCCCAGATTAGCAGCCTTTACTCTGATGAAGAAGTAGTAAAGTAGCAAAAGACTTGCAGAAATGGCTCCACACTTTTGACTGAAAATCCTAATGGGCTCCAATGTATGCGAGCCACGGTTGAAGTAAGGCATTCAGTTAATTACACTACACAACTTATGATTTATTTCAGCTGTGCCAAGGAACATTACAGCCTCACAAACATTTGCCACAAACCTGTAAGATAGTTTTAGGGCTTAGCACCTATAATTAACAAAAACGCTAACTACCATGCTTGGCTTTTTTTAGACCATTAAAAAGAAAACATGTTTGGCTTTTATTTTACAAGCGTTTTTGGTCAGCCGGTAAAGCAACATGAAAGGAAATCTGTGGCTGTGTCAGCACTCTGGGGCTCCAAGGAAAAATGTACAGTCACCCGAGGAGGCTAGCTTAAACTTTGACCATGCCTGCTCAGTATCTACTTAAAGAAGCTTCTTTGGCATTTATGCTTCTAATCACAATCTGCTTGGATTCAAAGGTACTGGGATCTGATTCAGAATAAGTGGCATGGTTGTTCCACAGAAGTTTTCACAGACTTCTGATGCAATCATGAAGTATATACAAAAGATGCATTGTTCTCCAAGACTGCAACCCTGCTTTGCAGCACATAGTTTCCTCATCCACACCGCTTAATGGCACTATTAAACAACAGTACAGGCTTTAAATCACAGCATTTTATTATAATGAGTCTATGCCAGTAAAAATTATTATGTTTACCATTATTTTGGAATGGAGTAGTACAACTTGTTATTGCAAGATAACACCATTTAATCTACCAATCAGAGTACATTTTTCTGAGTCAGTGAGCTTTACTATCAACTTGGCCTGCATTAATAAAATTACTTATCAGCTGTTTACTTAGAATTTGCCGTGACTGCAACTTAACAACCACCAGAGTTTCTACCCTTGTTTTTACAAACATCCTAGCAAAAAGCAGCCTGAGCTGATGTGTTTGTTATCAGCGTAAGATTTAGTCTGTAACCAAGTAAATATTAAAGATTCCAATCTAAAATGCAAAATCTAAAACTAACAAGTATGGCAGAATAAACACAACACTGTAAGGCAGTAAAAGTAAAAGATTAAAAGAAAACAATGAGCACAAAACAACACCAGACTTGAGGAAATGTGATATACCAATACATGTTTATGTACAAGTGGAAATACTGTGAGGCATTTTGGGCGACTTTTTGTTGAGCATGAATATGGGTGTGAATAAAGAAGCAAACTGCAGCCCTGTTCTTACCATATTTTTGCTCAGAGGACAAACTAACTGGGCTGGTCAGGCCCTTGGCCTTTCTGAGGGCTCCCACTCCATCAATAACTCTGCGCCAGACCTAAAACACTCCAAGTATTCTGTCTGCTAAATTAAGAGGCTTTCAAGTCCATTTTATGGACCATGTCTCCACACCAGGCAACAATAGAAGAGCAAAATCCTGCTACTACTGCATTCCTATAAAAAAAAGAAAGAGCTAAGAAATGTTCATTTTGCTGCATGACAAGACACTCTGGAGCCTTTTTAAAATTTACATCAATCTGCATTGTTCCACTAGGTCAACCCTCATTGCCTCAGCAGTTATAGAGCGGACATGAAAAGACTGATGAATAATTATGACCTTTGCTTTGCTTTGGTGGGTATTCTTTCCTTTATCCTTTGTGCAATCGACACCATGACGTTCATTTCCAAATCCTTTCTCAGGGCCTCTTAATGATCAGTAATATCCACCATATCTAAAACCACAAAACTCAGAGCTTTAGCAAACAGAGACAGCACAACAAAGCAGCTTCAGGCACAGAACAATAGGTGATCATGAACGTGCCACTTCATTATACAGAGCAGGCGTATTTATGGTTATTTTGGAAACCCGCAGGATGGAAGTCAGCCTGAAGTTTCTAAACGAACGTGACTCTGATTTTGGCTACATCATAATGTTTATGATTACAACAGGAGGAAGCATTTATGGTCACATATCTCTTTGTCTCCACAAGTCACTGATTACATTTCCATGTAGAAACTCAAGAAGACTTATGTCTTCCCTTTTACCGAGTGCACGTGGTCAGGATGTAATGCATCGTCTTGAAGTGGCAGCTCTGAAGTTGGTTTCTCTCAAAATCACAGCTGGAGCCAAAACGTTTACATTCCGTGAAGGGGGGTGCTCATGAGGGGTGTGTGTGACGTCATCTCACAAGAGCTTTACTGGTCTTCCAAATGATCCGTTGCTAAACTGGCAAACGGAGCTGAACGTAAACATGTCCGAAGCAGAGGCCAACCATAAAATGCCATTAGAAAAACTGCAGCCTACACATGTAGTGTTCTTACCAGGCCTAACACACTGCAGTATTGTAATGATTAAATCACCTGACATCATGCTCTAAGGTGTATTAGCCACAAACAGTTTTGAATAGTAAAACCTTCCTGACTGCAAAGCATTTGACCCAAGGCACATTAAGAGGTGATAAATCTGATCTGATCAAATGTTATGTATTACAAAAAATAACAATAAAATTTAAAAAAACAAAATGACAGCAGTAACTTTAGTTTTCTATAACTTTTATGAATCTGTATACTGTATAAAAAAGAGACAGCCATAGCTTCTAGGCCTAAAAGATGAAGCCAAAGCAGAAGTGTCTACACCTGCTTTTTAATAGCCAATAGGGGGCAACTGTAGTTGCAAAAAGAAGTCTGAATATAAAAGTCCGTATTAAAAGTCAAAAAGGACAAAGCAGAATGTGCTTTAAGGAGGGATTAGTTGGTGATTAACAAGTTGCTACAATGTTAGTCAAAAAAAGAATGAAATGCCCATTTGCATTTTAAATAGGTCATTAGACGCAGCTGACTACAATGAACACGTCAACCCAGCAGGTCCCATAGGAGATATATTGGGACTAAATTCTGGCCAAGGAAGTGTCTGGATACGCTCCAGATCCAGAAAGGCCTGCAGTACCCTGGCAGTTTGGGAGCGGGCGCTGTTCTGCTGAAACAGTTGCAGGGCGGAGTGATGCTACAAGAATGGCACAAGAACAGGTTGGAACACCTCACAGAGTCAGATTTCCACCAAGAACAGAGATCAGAGGTGGTGCTTTCATGGACATGCAAGGCTGCAACAGCAGCTCAGACACGCATGCCAACTTCCAACACGCCACCACCCAGCCTTGGTCAGCTTGGTCAGTCACGGCACGGTGGTACTAATGACTAAGTTGTGCAAACACTGTTTTTTGTGTTGGCTTGAGAATGGAGCAGACTGAACAAATTCTGAGGCGTACAAGTGAGTTCATTTGTGTTAGGGAAACAAATGACCAATCCCGCCACTAACAGATTAAAATTATGTGCTGAGAAATGGATTCAAAACTAAGATTGAAAATGTATTCCACGACATAAAACTTGTTCAGTTTTTGACTAATCAGAGCATACAGTGCCCTTTAGTTCATCGGTCAGCTCCACCCCTCATGCTCAAAACAGGACTTTACAAACCAATGGAGGACATCCTGGTGGGTCTTCTTCATCTTCAAGCAACGTCATCATTTAAGCTCATATCTGCATGTTTTGGTTCACTTGCCTCTCACACTGTATTTTCACAGCCATAAGTACCAAGAAAGTAGTGCAGTTACTGCTTTTTCAACACATGGCTCTATCAGTGCTAAGATGCTGAAGCTGTGAGCTGGCAATTTTAATAACTGTTCCAAGAATACAAAACAGTAATTGGTTGCAGCCCTGATTTGAACAGACTAATTCCATTAGACAGAAAAATTGATTTGTTTTTTGAACTCTTACTTTTCTCGGTCCAGATTTGAAAACTACTTCTGTCTCACTTTTTGCCCCATTAATCAGTTCAACCAATCTTTTAAAAAAAAAAAAAAAAAAACAGGAGAGGAGCCAGTTGAAGCTGATGTAAATACTGATTTAATGTTTTGCAGATGATATGCTCTGGCTGCTTGGGGGGAAATCCTTCATTTACAGCACAGGTTCTTTAAGGACATTTGGCTCAGCGTGCTGGAAGATCAACACATACACAGTCTCTGCATTATGCTGCTCCTCAATCTCCATCTCTGGAAGAAATGAGACATAACCCAGAACATGTTGGGATTCAAAAAAAAACTGCTCACAGCTCTCGTGTGGGATTTTTCATTTAGAAACGTATACAGTACCAGTCAAAAGTAAAGAAAGCAGCTCTGTGACATGATGGCCAGTGCTTTTAGACTAGTTATTCTTACCAATGACATGAGGCTTACCCAAAATATTCAGACCAGCAGCTCACTGATAGCTATGATGTCATTGGTCCATTACCTCAGCCACCAACATGGATCTCAACGTGGCTGGAAATGACATAATGTGCAACCAAAAAGGGGGGGAAAAATCCCTTTGGTTGCACATCACTCATTTTCTCCAACTTTCTCCCATTCCCGTCACACCACTTTGATAAAAATAGACAGGTCTGGCTGTAGTTTCCTGTGCCTAAACTGTTTAACACTGTTATTAGCTGCAGTTCAGAGATCTGCCCCAGATGTGGACGCACTGAGGTCAGCAACAACTAGGGTTGGATCAACAGGGGCTCATGAAACTTACTCTCTTCTGTAAATAGGTGTAACGTGACCTAGAGGAAAAACCTAAAACCTAAAAGGGGCACAGAAGCAGATCTCAGCAGTGCAGAACATCAGGATTTCCAGCTGTTCTCAGACAAATTATTTGTTGACAGTTACAAGTCAGAGGGAGGAAGAAGGATCTGTACAAACTGGAAATAGGTAATATGGTTAAAAAAAAAGAAGAAAAAAAAAGGCAAATGATCATGAGAACTGAGAGTGAACAGGTTAGCGTGACGAAGACTGAACAATTTCAGACAATATCCCGACACGTCCTCAGTTTCTGCGACAAAACAATTGTGTGTGCACATGTTAAGTGCGCCACACAAGCACACATTCACTTCAGAGTGACCATGTGAGCCGGTGCCTTGCAGGCTGTCGACAGCAGAGTGGGTCTGGACAAATAATCAACACTTTAAATTGAATTTCACTGGAAACAGCTGTGGGGTCAAAAAAAGCAAACAAACTGTCCTCAGAATATGAATGATTCTCTGTGAGGAATGTTTGGTCAAAATGGAAAGTTTGAAAATGAAAGTAAATTAAAAACATTTTATTTTCAGCTGCTTCTTGTTTAGGCTGGTGTGAAAGCTTTGGTGTGTACCAGCCTAGTGAACCAAATGGTGAAAGTCAGTCTAGCTTAAATTTTTTTGGGGGGTTGTTTTTTGGTAGAATGCAGGACAAACAAGCCTCAAGCATTCAGTGGATATCTTGTCCACGTTGGATTATAATTTAAAAAAGAGACCTCATGAAAGAATTTGTGCAAACTGGTGAAGAGGACTGTTTTCAGTGTCAATAATGAATTCCTCAACTTATAACATTGGCCAGGTTACCACAGACTGAGGTTCACAATGCAAATAGCCTTAACAAGTCACATTGGACCTTAAACAGTGCAGCTGTGTTGCTTTAGCCCTGCTCTCCTTCTGGCAAGCTACAGCCAAACTACACTTGCACAAGACTCAGGCTAAACTCATTATTGTCAACACAGCTAGGTCGAGAGGGTGGAGATGATCATAATTTGGCTCAAGCAGAAGCATAATAGCAGAACAGTATCAGTTACCTTCTGCTTTGATAGTTCAGTGGAAATTTATACAATCACATCTTTCCATTGTAGTGTGTGCTTAACCAAATAGACAAAAGGGGATAACAGGCATGTGACCTTACTGTGCTCTGAGGCCTGTGTGCTCTCTGCTGCAGGGACCCCACACAAAAAAAACCACAATTCCCCCCCCATGAAGAGTCATTTTACCCACTTTAGTACATTTGTTTTAGCACATGGCAGAAACTCTGTTAAATGATGTTCGATGCCCAGGAGACAGAAAAAAAGAAAAGAAGGATTGAACTTCCTGCACTCTTTCCCCTCTTTGCAGTTTCCACACCACAGCTCTTAACTGCTTACAAGTTATCACGGTGGAGGACAAAACCAGCTTAAGCCGACAGCACAATTTACGTCTCGTGGTTGTGCAGAGTAAGCTGTGAGGTGGATATCTGCAGCAGCAAAGGAAACCAAATTTGTTTCAGCACACTGATACACAGCAAGATCAGTGAGAATGTGAGGTGGATAGAAGACACAGAGAAGTCAAGAAGTTGGCTAAAGTAGCTTAAAATCAGTGCCAACAGTTCTACCAGAGCCAAATGTTTAGTCTGAATGCACTTAGCAAATGAGCACAGATCTTGAAGTGACCACTGACCTCATGCCAGCAAACATTTTGGTAAAAAGCAGTAGTCAGGGCACACTGCCGTTCAAATAGGGGAGATAGAAAGAGGCACAGTATAGCCTTCGACATGCCAGTGGGTGTATGATTACCTCTGCTACAGTGATCATTTTAGGTAATTCATGATCATGTCCATAAAAGGCTGGTTCTCTCAGTTTCTGCCTCTGCATGGAGGACAGCAGGCAGTTTGTCTCTAGATATTCTGTCTCAAGCAGCACATCCTCCAAACTATCCAAAGTTGACTTTACTATTTTTCTGGGAAACACACATCATTCAGACACAGGAAACTTTGCGCAAACACATTTCTACCCCTTGTGCACTTTGTAGATAACACAGTTGACTGAAATAAACATGCTCCCCCGTCTACCATAAAATCTCTCCCAATTTACCAAAAAGTGTGAAAATGAAAGCAAGAAGATCACACGGAATCATTAAAGCAGGTTCTACGCTCGTGCCCCGCAGCAGCCAGCATGTAGTTCAAGCAGTAGTAGTGAAGCTGAACAGATGCCTGGCTAATTGGACCTTTTCCATCCGAGCCCAGACTTCTCTGCTCAGACACTCAGAAGGCTTTGGCAAGACTGATAATCGCCAAACAAATAACACTCACACCGACACACATCCTCTTAGAGGCATGCATGCAAACACACATGCACACAAACTAAATCTGTAGTAGCAACAACTGTCTTCTTGGCCAACTCTTTCGATTTCTGAATAAATGAAAAATCCACATACACGCGTCTTTATACGGTTCTTCTGCTTTCTGACAGTAAATCTCTGTCCAAATCCTGCTTCTTGGGTCAGGGGAATATTGTGAACTTCCATGAATAAGGAATATACTGCAGTCACAATGTGGTCACTGTGATGAATCTCTAAATTAATCAAAACTGAAAGCCTAATCATAGACGTCTCGATTGCTGCCAGCTCCTACTTCTGGTCAGTTTGTCGTTCTGTTTGGATATAACTCAAGGAGGCCAGTGTTTCACAAGTCCATCTCTTTTCCACAATTTCTTGTCTTTTTTCAAGACTGTAAACCACTCTAGTGTTTTCAGTGGTGATCCTTAACCAGCCTTCTGCACCCTGCTCTTCTACAGCAGTTTGTTAATCAGGGGCAAGAACAATATAGGTGCCACAGCATGCCCCCACATTCCTGTGATGGGTTATTCACTGAAATCCAGTCATGCAGAAGACCTTTGGCACAGCCAAGTGCCACAATGTCTGATCATCTGGGCAAAGCACAGTATGCAATGTTAGAGGAGCCGGGAGGGCATAATAATACCGGTACAAGTGTGTGGAACATTTCAAACCGAAATATGGTGTCCAATGGTGCAATCTCACTTTACCATACCTGTTTTTCCTCTTCCTGGAACAACACAACAGTGCATTTTGTTCTTTGGAAAATTTCCAATTAATCATCATTGTGCAACACCAAAATATAGCTAAACCAGTCCACCAGTGAATCTATCACACACCAAATTACACTTTAGAGCTTCAGTGTTTAAGATTCTTGTTTGGCAAGAAACCAGCAACAACACACAGCTACAAACAGTTTAAGGCAGACCTAAAACACTCAGCAAATCCTGAAAGAAAGGATGGTGGCTGTCCTGCCCGTCACTCACCAATCAACTGACTTATTGTGAAACAGAGCAAGTCAGTCGCATTGTTGTCGCCGCACACAACTGCGGTTCACAAAGGTTTCAGCTGCGCCGCATCATAGTGAAGATGCAAGAATGTATCCTTGTTTTTCTTTGCTTAGTGTATAGATAATTAATTACCATGTGTGTTTGTTTTTTGTTTGTTCGGTTCTGGTGATATTAGCCAGAAACACTGATAATGTCAGTGCTTTTTGGCTTGAGCTGTAAATGGGGGATTAATGTGTCGAAACTTTGTGCACATGCAGTTGAAGTATAACCTTCAGGAATTTGACTGGTGATCCTGTGCATGCACATGTCCTGGTGGCCATTGAAAGTAAATTTATGGTTCTCTTCCCATTCATTTAGACAGCAGCTTGGTCTTGTTAACCCAAAATAACAGCCCTGAGGCACTGTCTTCTTGGCTTGCCACATGACGGATGGCTGCCAAGTGACGAGCTAAGTCTTGCATACATGAACCCCGTGGAAAACTAGAGCTTGCCATTTTTACTTCAGTTTTTGTACAGACTAAAGCATAACATGTTAAGATGCTGGTGTGTGGTAGCTGCCGCGAATACAGGAGCAGCTGAGAGAAACACTATAAGGGCATTGACAGTTTCCTCTAATTCTTATATTCAACTCAGCAAGAGAGCATTTTCCACAATGTCAAACCAGTTCTTTAACATCACAATTAAGTATTTGAGTCTTTTGAACTGCTCAGCCAACCCAAACATTTAATATTGGCTTTAAATGAAGAGAACTACACTTTTATATTCAACCATGTAAGTGCGAAACATACTCAGACTACTCCCAAATTCTGGACATCTTCATGTATCAAACTTTCAATGGGCATTTTCTGAGTAAAAGAACACCTAATCTGAGGGAAATTGGTGGACAACGTTTCTGCCTTGGAGCTAACTGCGGTGTTTTTGCTTGCTTTAACCATGCCAAAAGCAGAGCTCATTCTGTGTGCCTGAACCCTCATATCCCCTTATTATGTGCAGATGACAATACCATCATCTCAGATTCCCATCTAGCACAAAAGAGCTCACTGCTCTGAGCACTTTTAATACAAAATCTGTTTATTTTCTCTCAAAAAATGCTCACTTTGTCCAACATTGTTTGTCCAGACTAATGTGAACACATAAAAACAAGAAACAGACCCCCCTCCAACCCCCCCATTTCAATTTCTTTTAATTTAGCTTTTCTCGGACCCACACACACTCCAGGTTTTATCTAACCACAAGGTCATGTAAACAAAGTAGTATTTGAACCACAACCTTCCAGTTGTGTTGTAATCAAATCATCATATTAACAGGAAGGGCAGTCATGAATGAGCTGGACTTAAATGAAAAAAAATTCCAAGGAACATCAGCAGACTTCAGGGTGTCCTGATCTATTCCCCATGTCTCCCAGCACCATGCTGGGAGTCATGGGGATGTTCTCAAAACAAAAAAAAATGATAATGGGACCGTCGGTCATATCGTGAGAAATCTGCTCTCCTTCTGTTCTCATCGGTCGAGGAAAAACGAAACCCTAATTAACGTCATTTTTAAGATAGCTAACATTTTAGAATTCCTGCCAACTGTGCATTGTTTCTGTCATCTCTAATAAATTTACACCAAAATCACATCCATTTGCAGAACAAGCGAGATAGCTCATCAATAAGGCCATTTTGCAATTAGCTAAAAATAGCATCCTCCTGTCCCAAATCTGTATGAGATTCATCTGATTACTGCAGGCAATCTTACACGGCGAACTCTGAGACAAGCCCTGTTGGGTCTGAAAAGACTAGGCGTAATCTACTGTGAGATCAAGACTGGATGATAACAGTGAAAATGAAGTTGTATGTAGTCACTGTTATTATTTCTGTTCTCCACAGCAACAATAATGGACAGTTATCTCTGCACAAAGGAAAAAGGGATATGTGGCTCAGTTTGGAATACAGTGTCCACGATACTCACCTTACAGTTCTTGTTATGGTTCTTTGTCAGTACATCTCCAGCTCTTACCATCCACTGAATTTCCTATTAATAAGCTTTACTATTAAAGTAAACCCATTTTATTCTGCACCATGTTTTTTCATTGCTTAACCAAACACAAAAACTAGACATGGAAGATGCAATCAAAAAGGTTAAGTCTTCTTCTAAGTTGAAGCCTCTTCCTGGTTTAAACTTGGCTGCTGTCCCATTCAATGTAGTCTCCTATGCAACTCAGTACCTCTGCCATTTTTAAATCCCTCCCATGGGTGTCCTGTTACAACACTTTTCTCTGGAGCACTAGAAGCCCTCCAGAGATGCACCGAGAGACTGCCTTGAAGTAGAGGGTGGACCAAAAAACTTTTTGATCCCACATAATACTTGGTATGAACTTTTGAATCTCAGTGAGAAATTAAAAATAGGTTCTGCACGACTTAAGAATGAATGCACCAAATGTGCAGCAAATAGCCTTTTGAGAGAGATAAAGCAAATTAGCCATTAAACTTTTTTTGAGAAGTAAAAATAATCAGTTGCTCTTTCCTAACCACTTCTTGGAATAGCAGCAGATAAAGAAAGAGGCTGCTGGGAGAAAAAGTCTCTTTGATCTTTCTGTAGCTGTGTGAATTTAATGAGTGCACACAGGCAGCTACAGAAGTTTCCATTTTATACCTACAAAAAAGGTGGTGTGCATCTTTTTTTAGAAAGGCATACAAACCGCAAAAGTAAAAAAATATTTGCCAGGCTAAATGATGGGTGAGCTGGGGACTTGTGCCCAATAGCAACATTATGCCAGAGGCTGTCAGGAGGAGGCTATGTGACTGTGGAACATTAGAGACTAGAAGAATGCATGTTTTATTTTTAATAAATATCACCAAGTGTCTCCATACTAGCACATGTGAGGGTCCCAGAATGTCATACAAGTGTGCACCCAATGGTCTGATGTGATCAGATGATCCTGGCCAAACAGAGGTGACCTGCTCTGCCCCTTCTTACCTGTGGTGAGCTCAAGATGAGCTCTCAAACTTGCTGCGCTCCCAGTGGGTTCAGTAATGCAGATGTCAACACACCAGAAAACAAAGCAACAAAGGGAGAGCTAAAATAAATATCTGCTCCAACATTCATAAGTATGTCTGTCCTTTTTGTGGGAAATAAAACAAAACATTATGTGTCAATTTGTTCTCAAAACAGATGTCAGAGAAAACATCATTCTTTGCACAAAAGTTGAGAAATGTTTTCATAGCTGGAAAAGCATCGGTGTATAAAGCTTCGTCTATGATCATGTCTAGACAGGAGAGTGCACTTTTATGAGTTTAGCTCAGCTCTTAATCTTTCTCTGCTGATTCAGGAAAAAGAACAAAAAAACGTGGTGAAGCCATTTGCCCGCAGACGTAACATGACCGATCAACTTCCTACCACACTAGAGGCTGTGCGTCATCACCTGGGCATGTGGAGCTGGTCTACAGTCAGCAGCGGAAGTCCAAATGTGGAAAGATGGTGCCAGCTTGACAGCTGAAATCCAACTGGGTTAAACTACCCTCATCTATTTTCAGTGAAAGAATCTCACTGCATTTTTCCCCCTTTTTTACATCTACAGCTTAATTGACACTTTACATGCTGTGTGATGGTTCCACTGAAAATTAAAGCATTCAAACATCAAAGCTAATGTGCTAACTGCTGAGGGACAGATGAAGAAATGATGTCATGGTTGCAGTCATGTTGAAGTGTTTATAAAGTTTAGGTTTGGCCCTTTTAATCTGTCAGAAACCCCAGGGAGACATCAGGGATGGTTCACTCCCCCCCCCCACAAAAACCCAACAGTAATGATATTGACTAAATCAACCCATAACTAGAGGGTGTTTCCAACTTTTCTGTAAACATCTAGAGATCCTTTAATGAAAATAACCATCAGTGTTTATAGTTTTGTAAAATCATGCGCAGACAACCCACAAATATTCTCAGACTACCAGGGACACAAACCTACTGTTCCCTGGGGGACAAAAGCAGCACACAGAGTCTGAATAAGCCATTACGCTTTATTCCAAACTCTCCTACTTCATCTCTCTCTTGGATTGTTCTCACGCTTTGCGCTCACCAAATGATGAGCCTGAGGGAAGTTCCATTTTGGAAGCCTGTGATAATGCAGATATAATCTTAATTTATACCTCTCATAGAATGTGTCCAGAGTGTTGTAAAAATGAAAGGGCATACTGAATTTGTTACTTCAGTGTACTTCAAGTGGACCTTGATGTATCCACTTCATATAAACAAGAGGGTTTACAACACTGTGGATGTTCAAGAATAACACCGCATGCCAAGGAGCCACAAACCAAAACAAAGCATTCCTGTAAAGGACTGAGGCAAGTGCGCAGATCTTCTTACAGTTGAACATCTGTGATTAGGACACTGAGCTTTGATCCACCTGCGAGCAACTCTAACATCATTCACAACAGTACATGTTACAGCACGGTCTCATGTTGTTGTTGCCAGGGAGACTTTAAACATCAAGTTTCCATATTGTCAACCTCTAGAGTGCAAAGATATAAAGATCTGCATTTGATTTATCATAACAAGCATAATTAAGCATATGCTTGTTTGCAGTAGGGCATTACTGCAGTAAATAAAAACTTTACTAAATACTTTCATTTTCCTTTGAGTATTCTGATGTGTTTTAATATGTATTGCAACAGTAATAAATACTTTATTGATAAACGGAAACGGAAAAACCGACTGTATACAACATGTATGCGTTTATGTTGCACAGTACTGGCACAAGCAAAACTGGATACAGCATTACTATTCTCTCCTCTCTCTGCGTCTTGTTGCCGGGTAGCAGCAACTTTTTATGAGGAATGCAGCAGGTAGAGCTTAGCAGAGGGGCCAGACAAACCATCCCCCGCCGAGTCCACAACAATAGTGCTTATTCAGCCTCAGCATTTCACTCCCCCCTTACCTTCTGATAAGCCTGCTGAAGAAAGTTGTACGGGATCCTCCTGTGGAAGTCCTGCACTACATCCTCGCTGACTTTGTGCAGAGACTGCGTGCCAAGTTTGTCCTCGATGCATCTGTTCATACACGCTGCTCTCTGGAGGACCGAGTGGAAGAAGCGTAGGTCCGAGAAGGTTTCATCAAACGGATGCTGGTCCTGGCACTTCAGCCGACACCGGACTCTGGTGGCCCGAACCTCTTTGTGACTGCTGAGCGCTCCCTCCATGTAGCGCACCACATCCTCATAATCGGCATTGTAAAATGCTTGCACCGCATTATCGTATAAAAGGTCGTGCGGCTCCAGAACACCGGCTGAGGATGGCAACACGGCTGTGAGCAGGACTGGTAGAAAGATAACAGCCGGTAACAAGTTCCCATCCATCCTCGTCTGTTCAGACTGTGAATGAGCGACAGGCGGAGAGCAGACAGAGCGGCCGGCAGTCACAGAAATCAGCTGAGCCTCCTTTTACAGTACATTTAAGTTCTCCTCTCAGGGCTACTGTACGCCAAAGGCACACGGCGGAAATAGAATAATTACTTGATCGAGAACACACTTGTTATGACCCCCTCTCTTTAACTCCTCCCCTCCAAGATGAATGGCCAAAATACAATCAAAGGTCGTTTTCACAACAGGGAACCAGCCCCCCCACCTCCTCCTCCCCCAGGGACCCCCGTGGGTCCCGTTTATTCAACTTTTATTACACCAAATGTCGCGTTAAAACGAAGGAAGTACGTTTTAAACAGTTTGAGGTCATTAAGATAAGATAAAGAATTAATTTATAAAGAAACACTGAAAAGGAGAAATGTGAGTTCTCAGACTTCAAACTGTCTACAAAAATGCCCGAAAGAGGTACAGTCTAGTCCACCTAAACAAATTAATCGAGTTAACAAAGCTTCATTTCCAAGCAGTTTCCGCATAATAACTTATTATAATAACAGAATTATTTAGTTACTTAATGAAAACCTTGCTGTTTAAGCTCGGATTCATTTATATTGTAATCCTAGGGAAAGTTGATAGAAATAAATTTCTATCTTTTGCCGTCTTCGAGAAAATTCTGCTGTCAACAAAAGAAAAACGTGCTCACTAAGGGTCTACAGAGACGGATTTATTTCTATTAGTGGAGACTGTCTCCCTCTTGAGGTTTTCGATGTATAGGAACTTTAAAACAAGCTTCACTTTGCACATTCAATAGCCCACTGGGAACAAGCAAAACAAAAAACTAACCAGAACATCAGCCTGTTTAGCAGCTGTTAAGGTTAAGCAATTTGAAACTAGACAGGCACTTGCATAGACTGCTTTAAGAAGTCAATAGCTTTTATTTATGTAGCACATTTATATTCCAAGTCTACAAAAACCCAGTTACAAGGAAAGAAAGACCTCGTAAACATGATAAAAATGGAAAGCAAAGCAAAGCCAATATTTCAATAATAATAAATATGTGATAAATTAATAAAATAGTATAAAACCCGAGGATCGAATTGAATCATGCAATCATGAATCCCGAGGATAGATAACAAAAAAACTAAGAAAATAAATAATAATAAAAAAAATAAATAAAATCTAATAACAAAAACAACACTGGAAATAAAACAGCTGTAAAAAACAAAAAAAACAACCAAAAGTTCACACTGTGTCTTACAAAACCATGAAGCGCCTCAGACTTGACTAAAAGCAAGTGAAAACAGACAGGTCTTCAGAGCTGATTTAATTTTTTTTATGTCGCTTGACTACGGAAGTGGCCATAATCCTCTTCCGTAGATGTGAGACTATTCCAGAGCCTAGGGGCAATAACAGCAACAGCCTGGCCGCCTTTAATTTTTAGGCAAGAAGTGGGTACAGAGAGAAGTTGTTGGGAGGTTGAC
>JAVDPK010000490.1:27008-49224 GCA_034780415.1 Cichlasoma orientale | reverse complement strand
TATCTATATTTGTTTATTTTTTTTATATTATTGCATCTTTTATTAACCTGATAACCGAATAAACAAAATTGGAATATGTGATTGCTGTAAGCGTTGGCGTATGTGGAATATACCACTAGATGGCAGAAAGACCAAGGAGATTTACACCGACTGCTCACGATATGAAAACCAGTGGTAGATGAAGTGAATACACTGATGAGCTCCATACCGCCCACCTGCTCAGCCACAGGTAAGTTCTTAACCAGCTGTAGACATACCAGTGGGAACTTCTTTCTGGTAGTGGGTGCTGAAGGGGGGTGGCAGTGTGAGTTGAGTAGGACCCTTAGGACTAAAGGGAAATAAGAGCTGCATAAATTAGTACATTTGTTATGCATGTATTCTGATATAACGATGATCTTTAAAATGAAGTCAGATATTTGAGTAAAAAAAAAATGTTGGCCTATGAAAAGCATTAATGACGATATTGCAACTATTGACATTAATGTAAGACAACACCAGAACTGCATCTCACTCTTTCTCAGAGCACCCCCAAACTTGTTGATTTCCTGGCAAAACCAATAATGACTTTATAACAAACATGCCACAATTTACACAAATAACCTACTGTCCAAAATACTGCAGTACTGCAGCTCTGCACTGGCTGTTATGAAAGCAACTTTTGCAAACTATCTTGATGACCAGTGCATCATTATATTAACAGGCAAAGCAAAGGCATCTTGATGACAACTGTGTGCCCACTCCAGCAGAAGGAGGAGGGAGGCCTCAGACGGAGTCCTCATTGCCAAAGGTCAAGAGCCCCAGAGAATCAGAGGTATCTGGCAGCCTACCCCGCCATAGGCCAGCCATCCTGGCACGAGCTGAGAACAGGGCCCCGGGGCCCCAGGTGCCTGAAAACCAACACCTGGCACCCCCACTCCTTCCCACGCTGAAGAAGCCTGAGCCACCACTGACCACAACCCCCAATATAGTGGGTCAACAATCAGCCCAAAACATCGGGTCACGCACCCCAGAACCAACAACTACCCATTTCCAGGGGAGGCAGCAGCGACCAGCGGGGAGCGGCTGTTATGAAAAGCCACTTTTACAAACTACCTTGATGATACTTTGTACAGAATGGGGAAACCCCACCTTCCACAACAATGTCCCACAAGGGCCATGGCTCTGCAAGCCCCAGACCCAGGCCCAGCCAAACACACACACCCAACCACATTGCTCTCTTCTTTCCCCTCACTCCAAACAGTTGCAGCAGATGGCTGCACTTCCCTGAGCCTGGTCCTGCTGGTGCTTTTTTTTTTTTTTTTTGTTAAAAGGGAGCTTTTACTTCTCACTGTCACCAAGTGCTTGCAGATAGGGGGCCATCTAATTTTTTGGGTTTTCTCTCTATTATTGTAGGGTCGTTACCTTACAGTATAAAGCACCTCGAGCCGGCTGCTATTGTGATTTTGTGCTATATATATAACATTGAATTGAACTGAATTGAACTGAATTGGATTGGATTGGATTAAACTGAATATCTAATCAGGCAATCACATGGCAGCAGCTCAGTGCATTTAGGCAGCAAGGATGGTTAGGACAACCTGCTGAAGTTTAAGCTGTGCATCAGAATGGGGAAGAAAGTGATTTAAGTGACTTTGAATGTGACATAGTTGTTGGTGCCAGACAGGCTAGTCTGAGTGTTTCAATAACTGTTGATCTTCTAGAATTTTCCCACACAAACATCTCTATGGTTTACAGAGAATGGTCTGAAAAAGAGAAAATATCCAGGGTGGATAATTCTCTTTGGGCTTCTTAGTACCAAGTGTGCATGGTTTAAACACCACAGCTTACCCAAGTATTGATGCTGATCATGTGTACCTGTCTTCTGATGGCTGCTTCCAGCAAGATAATGCACCATGCCACAGCTCAGACCTTCTCAAATTGGTTTCTTGAACATGACATTGAGTTCACTGTACCCAGATGGCCTCCACAGTCAACAGATCTCAAGCCAACAGAGCAGCTTTGGAGTGTGGTGAAACAGGAAATTCGCATCATGGATCTGCATCCAACAAATCTACAACTGTGCAGTGTAATTTGGATCAAAAGCTCTGAGGAATGTTTCCTTGTTAAATCTATGCCATGAAGAACTAAGGGAGCTCTTTGCATGATGACTGATGTCAAATATCCATTAACATTTCTTTCTATTTTACTTCTTTTGACAGTTCAGGAAGGGTTGTGGTTTTAACAGGATCTTTCTCTTGTGTATCAATCCACTGAAAATAGAGTTTATAGTTACTGCAGATTTTTATCTTGTCAGTTATCATGTACTTTCTAAACAATGGCCGTGGTTTCGCACTCTAATGTCTATGAAATACTGACTGAATGGAATGCAACACATATGTAGGTTTCTCACTCCCTTTCCAATAATTTGTCTTCTTTGAGCAACATTATCAACTCTTATAATGGTGCTCATGGTGTGCAGTAATGAATAGAATAGAATAGAATAGAATGCCTTTATTTGTTATTATACAGAATGTACATTGAGATTGGAATGGATTTAATGGATTTGATGACAATATCTATGAAAGGAAGGAAGCTAATACACTGGGGGGAAAACTGTCATTACTTGTACACCCTGGTGCTTAAGATAACCGCTGCTTGGTTACAGCAAACAGCAAAGTCTTATGGAAGTTTATGCCTTTTATTTTCAACCAAATGCAATTTGTGCATGTTAAATGCTAAATCCTGACATGTTAAACTTATGGCACTGCATTTATTTTACAGCTGTAGAGGCTAGCTTGCAGATTCAGAGTATTACTGAAAACTGCAACCAAACAGGCCAACAGTACCCAACTGCAACATGATAGATGATTCTTTTGGATTGTTGCATGTGTTTCTAAACCCCTAAATTGCCACAAGTCAGCTGTGTGGCAGACAGGGTAGGACCCAAGTGCAGGACACAGGAGACAGATTTTAGTCGAGGAATCAGGTTTAATAGTGAAGCTTTTACAGAAATACAAAAATAAAAAATCCCAAAGAACTTAAACCAAGGTGTATAACATTTACCTTGGAGCCAGAAAGGGAAAACACAGAGCATGAGAAAAGGACACAACAAGGAACTGAGAAGAACTGAGGGATTAAATACACACAAGGTAATAAAGGAGAGTGAAAACAGCAGGGAGCACGAACAAGAAAGATAACAAAACACAAACACCCAGACTGAGACACAATATCTGAACATGGAGACAGGTGATAACTAAACAGGGAAACAGAATGAGAGAGAACAGGAGGAGGGATCCCTCCCTCGTAGTTTTTCAGACTGTTACGTGTGAGTGCTGCTGCCTCACGCACGAGAGGCCCCTTTAACTCCTACAGTTGTTGATGGGAAGAAAATGTCTCAATCTTATTAGGTTAATTAATTGTTGATGGTAACACAGAATAATCTTTCCTTAGACTATTCTATGGAAAGATTGCTGTAACAGTTTTTTGTTTAGGCTACCATCAGAATAAATCAAATGGAAAATCAGGTTAAGAGATTCTTTATTATTTCGATGAACTCAAACTTTTTTCAGTAGTTCAGATTCTTTTGAACAAATAATAAAAAGGTTCCTGTATCCTCCTGACGGCCACCCTGACCTGAAATGTAAGGGTAGCCTGGCCGGATGCTGAAATTGTATAGACTACATGTGCTGCTAGTATGGATTTCAAGATCAGTGCAATTTAAGTGCAATATTTAATCAGATTTTTCTGTGTGGTTTCACTGTGCATCAAAATAACTTTTGCTTAGTTGTAGACTACAGTTAGTGATCTCTCATGCAATCACCTCAGGCTTATATGAGGCTGCTGGACAAATTGTTGGAAGGAAGTAAATTGTTTCTGAGCTGTTAGCCCGTCACACGTGGACTGCCTGATTAGTCACGTAAAACAGGAAAGTAAAGGCACGGGCTAATTTGCCCGAGTTGCACAGTCACAACAGTGTTATTTCTCTAAATGGGTTTTTAATTTGTATTTACACTAAAAACCTGCATGCCTGTCTATAATCACCAGATTCCCAGCCAAATCTTAAATTATTCAACTACTTGGTTCATATTTAGGTTTATTTGCTGTGCAAGACACCCTTTAAACTTTAAAAGTTGCATGATTCAAACTGTGCTAGGTTCAGCAGTACTGTAAAGTATATATCTTTTCACTATTAAGTACCACTACTTTTAAGTATAATTTTACAGCGATTTAAGAAAATAGGCAGAATTGCACGTTTTTCTTAAATGCAGTACAGCACATGTCACAGATGCAAATATTTGGTGAATTTATTCTGAAACGGCTGTGTTGCCCTGTTCAGCTGATAACATATTTAACAAATAACACTGCCTGTTTGCAGCGGACAGTACTGTATGCTCTTGAATCCCAAACATCTGTTAAAGAGGGCCTTTCAACCAAACTACTGAACGTCAGCGAGCTCATAATCATTCCTTCCCTCTGTGCTTTACAGCAGCTACTACGTAAACAAACTCTAAATTTTACTTTGACATTTCCCAAATTATTTGACAATGTTTGGTTAGGAGAATGCCGGTTTGTAAACATTTGCATTGCCTATCAGAGTGCAGCCTTTCCTCAAATAAGCACAAACGTTTTGCTGCAATCAAAGTTACAGATTCTATCTGAATTTGCATCATTCTTGTTCTTCTTTTTGACTTTTACTGGCAGCTCAGGAAGGGTTGGTCATAATCCGAATCTGAGCGGCACACTTTCACTCCCACAAGACAGATTGCACCCTCTTACATCCACATCCGCTTTTTGTTATGCTTCACGTGTAGAGTGAGCTCATGTCTTCCCACAGTGACTCAGAAACTCACTTTTAGAACAAATGATCACCTGTATTGCACGTCTCACTTTTCTCAGTTATTTAAACAAACAAGGCATTCGTTGATCCATCACACAATGCAAACAGCATCAGGATCTTTCTCTTGTGTGTTTGTCCACTGAGAAGAGAGTTTATAGCTAATTTTTTTCATCTCATCAGTTATCATTTACTTTCTGAACAATGGGGGTGTTTATCTTAAATGGCTGGTTTTACATTCTGTCTATGAAATGCTGACTAAATGGAATGCAACACATAAGCAGGTTTCTCACTCCAATAATTTGTCTATTCTGAGCACAACCTTCTCAATTCTTATAATGGTGCTAATGGTGAACAGTAATTGATTTAATAACATTAACTATGAAAGGATGTAATAATAATACCCCCTTTAGTGCTGTGGGAAACAGATCATTGGACAGTTCTGAAATAAGCTTCTATGCCCACATCACCTTGCCAGCGTAGATTAAACCCTTCAAAAATCAGCATCTTTAATTTTAACGTTCAGTGTAGCAAAGTCACAAATTCTAGCTGCATGAAGACCCATCAATACATACTTATTTAAAAATACATTCTTACATGCAAGTGCTGACTAACACGATTAAATGTATTAGCTTCACATCATGTTTTCTTATCTTTTTTAATTTCAGTTAATAATGTTGGTCTGCATATTATTATCAGTTAATAATCACAACTAACCTGGTTAAAGTCTAACCCAAAGCTATAATAGCAAAAAATTTTCAAGCTTTAAATATAAATTAATTGAAAACAAGAAAACCCAGATTATAAAAAACAAAATTATTTTATTTTTCTTTCAAGATTTGCTTTCTTTCAAAATACACAAAATGTTACATGATCAGATGAAGTACAGAAACGATAAAACAACCCGACAAGTTCCAAGACTAAACACATAAAATTTACGCACATACGTAACAAACACACACAAACAAATCTGCAAAATACATTAGAAAGTACACTTGTCCCCACTTTACATCTGTCCTCACTTTAAACAATTAAAGCAAGTGTCTTTTAATGCTTATTATGAAGAAACTTCATAATTTTATAAGTGTACATATACTGTGTATATTATTAGATTTGCAGACTGAAGTAATTTAAACTTTGAACCTTCACATCTTTACAGCAGGAGAAACCAGTGCTGAGGCAGCATGAAAACGCACGATAAATGAGGCTCAAAGTAATTTCACACAGACAGATCCTGACTCTGATCTCATTACTCAGTTAATGTAGAAAGTATTTTTTTAATAATCCACAAAGGGAAACGTCCTCCCGCCAGAGGTTCTTGTGGGCCTTCCACTAGACGTAGGCGGCCTTGGGTAAATTGGTAGGAAGAAGGTGTCTGACGTTTATGGACCCTGTGGCCTCTGACCTCCAGCATCTCCGACAGGTCAGGAAAGAGCCACCAACCGCAGTGAGGAGTCCACCTATCCAGCTCACAAACGCTGCATTACCAAACTCAGGTCTGAAAAAAAGAGCGAATAAATACTAATTTAGCACACTGCACGTTTGTTTACAGGGTGCATGCATATGCGTTGCCTATATGTGTGTGTGCATGCCTGTGTGTGAGTGTGTCTTGATGGCTTTACCTAATCATGTGAATTAAACTATTAGAGGTCTGAACAACAATTTTGACAAACCAGGAGGTGATGATGATGGTGAGTAAACCTGATGAAAGAAAGCACAAGATAGTATTCATCACTCTAGCGCTCATTTTAATTTTGCAAATAATTTTTAAAGCTTGTTGGTATGAATCAATTAATTTGGAATGAAATAATTTATTTCTTATTGGTGACCAGTGAAAATAGCTCTCCAGCCATTTAGACGTGTGCTTGTAATTTGAAACAGGAAATATTTAATTTGATTTTAATTTCTGGAGAATAATTCATTCTGAGCACACCTGAAAGGACGAACATGATTCCTCCGACCATCGCTGTTATGGATTTGCTCCCTGCCGCATCATCCATGAAGTGAGTGCATTTCATCCCCACTGTGGAGACGACTATCGCCAGAGCAGAGAGGAAGAGGCTGACCAGCAACACTGCCCTGGTAACCTGAATCTCAGCTGCAGAAAACAGAAGTACAAATATTGATAAGCAAACTTGTCATTAATACAGTCTGTGATTGTTGGACGTTATCTGTGCTCGTCACTTTCTGAATCTCTTAAACTGTCGGAATAAATAAATAAATAAAACAAAATATGAGCTTTATCCTTTTGTCAAAAAAAGAGAAGAAGAGTATTTTAATTATTCTGGCGGCTGGGTTGCTAAAAATCCAAGGCGGCGAATATAAATATATTTCTGGCTAATTGTAATACTTTATTGTAAGTGAAAGGTTTCTCAACACGCGTCTGGCTTTTAGTGTATATGCCAAACAAACTTACTCGACACTTTCATGATGGACAGATAGCTTTCACAGGTTACTCTGTGTCCGGCACCAGTACAGGACATCCACAAGCCGTCATAGGAGCGTTGCTTGCCCTGGAACGTCTTCTTCCACTCCACCATGAACGTAGCGGCAATAGTGGCAGCTACTCCGACCAGTGAGAGAACAAAGCCGAGGAGCTGCAGTCCAGATGTGGCCATATTATCCAGCAGAGGAGTTAAATTAATGAATAAGTCCCGAAACTTCTTTGGAATCGCGCAAATTGTCTGAAATAACGATGAGTGGCCACTAATCCCTCTCTCGTAGTTCTTCAGAGCGTTACGTGTGAGTGCTGCAGCCTCCTGTATTTAAAGTCGGAGCTGTGTTACGCACGAGAGGCCCCCTTTTCCTCCTGCAGCTGTCGATGGGAAGAAAATGTCTCAGGAAATCGGGCTAATTACCTGATGACGGTAGCACAGGTCGCACTGATTGTACTTGGTTTAGATTGCCATCGCAATAAATCAAATGGAAAATCAACTTAAATCTTTTTCTTTCTTTCTTTCTTTCTTTCTTTCTTTCTTTCTTTCTTTCTTTCTTTCTTTCTTTCTTTCTTTCTTTCTTTCTGTCTTTCTGTCTTTCTTTCTCCGTTCCTGTATTTTTCTCGTGTGATTTTTGGATTCGTCCTCCTGAGGGCCACGTTGACTTTTATACTTAAAATTCTGCAGAAATTGAATTTGTAGCCCGCATGATTCCTCGAACCTGTCGTGATGATGATCAAATTGGATCCAAAAGTGTGTGGCCCTATATGCGCCACTACGATGGATTTCATTGTCAGTGCAATTTAAGTGCAAAATTTAGTTTACTTTTTCTGCATGGTTTCACTTTGTATCAAAATAATCTTTGCACCTGAGTTGTAGACCACAATCAGTGACGTATATTTGACTTGTATGAGGCTGCTGGACAAATTGTTACGAGGAAGCGATGTCAGCTCATCACATCTGAATCACCCATCCTGTCACGTTCACAGGAAACGTAAAGGATCATTACAGCTGAGTCAATTCAAATCAATTCATTTTTATTTATATAGCACTAAATCACAACAAACAGTCGCACCAAGGCGCCTCAAGGCGCACATCAGTGTTATTTCTCTAAATGGGTTTTTAATTTGTATTTACACTAAAAGCTTGCATGCTTGCCTGTAAATAATATCGAGGGGCCTGTGCCTAAGAAGTTCATTGCTGGTAGTGATGTGTTATTGCTACCTGTATATGACAATAATAAACTAAACTAAACTAATCACTGGATTCTCAGCAAAATCTTAAATTATTTAGGAACTGGATTTATTTATTGTGCAAGACAAACTTTAAACTTTGCATTATTCAAACAGTGATGTTTTCACTCATTGCATTTTGTGAGAATAATTTATAGTGAATGAAGTAAATGTGCAGAATGAGCCTTCACCACTGCACTTTTTCCCTTACATTTAGTATGGCACACCTTATAGTAGAACGGTAGATGCATCAACTGAAGGGCCAGATGCATGAGGTCCTGTGCCACATCTTTGCTGGATTTCTTTTTATTTTGTAAGGATATGACTTTCAGATACTCTTCATCTGCTGTAGATAGTTTTTTTGTTGTTGTTCTTCTTTTTTTTAATCTATCACTTTGTCTTTTGTCCTGCAGTAGTCCAGTTTTTAAGGACATACTGCACACTATGCCAGGATTACGGCTTAGTGTTAACCTAATAGCTTTATGGGAATCACTTTGTTGGTGCAAAAATATTATTTTTATGTCTGTCAAACTGTGTTATCACTAACATTTTTTTTATAGATTCAGTCAAAGAAATAGGAACAAATTATTTGTTTTGTGCGGCACGATGATAGTAACGATACAATTTAAAAGTGGTTCTTTGCTAAGCCTGGAAAAAAAAATTACAACAAAGTCTGGCTCCTTGGCAGCAAAATAGAAAGAAATGAGGGATGGCTCAAGGTCTTTGCGCAACACCATATGCTCTTGATTTCAAAACATCCGTTAAAGAAGGTCTTTCAACCAAACAACGGAATGTCAGCATCCTCATTGTGATTCTTTTCCTCTGTGATTTACAGCTGCACGTTTGTGTTTACGTAAACTCTTTATTTTACCTTTGACACTTACCAAATTCGTTCACCATATTTAGTTCACAGGCTGCCGACTTGTAAACATGTGCATTACCTGCGTTTGGATCACGGTCTGCTCTTTCCTGAAATAAGGCTTCATCAAATCATGCAATTAAAGTTACAGATTCCATCTGAATTTGCCTAAAGTACGTCACTTCTACCCTTCCTTCACCACTTAGGTGACTTTACTATTATTTTTTTTCTCACTCCCATTGTTAAAGCCTGCTCAGGTCTTACTTCATTTCAAGGAAATAACGGTTGCTGTGGGTCATCTTATGAGCCCGCAGGGAGCAGATGGTTGATGACAATATCAGGAAACCTGCTTTTTGTACCCATCAAGTGTCTGAACTGGCTCCAACAAAATACAAAATCATCAAGTCAAGTGAAGGGGTCTGAGGAGCAGCAGGCTTCCTTCTATTCTCAGAGCAGGATGAAAGCGTATGCCAGCTTGAAGAAAATATGTCATTTTTCATCCCAGCGCAGTTTATTCTCACTGGAATAATGTTGTGTTTGTAAGTTGTCAGTGCTTCCTAACTGGTCGCTTAGCCCTTCCCCATGTTATGTGCAGTGACTGATTGTTGTCCTAGGAGGATTTTATAGTAAATACAGAGTCTAAAAGTGATGGTAAAAAGATTTGTAATTGTGCATTTAAATATATACTAATCAGCATTAGTAGCAGGTTGTTTGGGAGGAACCTGCTACTGTGTAAAATGTAGTATCAGGAACACCTGTTACATGCGATGCATGCCGTGAGTGTAACAGGTGTTTCTAAAATGAAGAAAAGAGTGACACAACTTACAGCAAGAGGATGAAAATGTTTAAAATTGTTTATGTATAAAAGCAGAGACGAGCATTTTAATATGAAGCTTTTTTTACGTTCATATCTTTCTGATGCTTTCAACTGGTGTCAGCTGAATATTCTGATGCTGTAACTACAGCTGGCACATTACAACTGATATTATTACATCTACCATTTTATCTCATCTGACCAGACAAGTAATAATAAAAACAGTCCTCTTTCTGTAGGTACTGTTTTTACTAAATGAGTTGTTATTGATCTGTCACTGCCAACAGGCTGTTTAAGTCGAATGTGTTTAATTCTAAAGATACCTTCTAAGCAGCTAACTAAGCTAACCAAGCTAATTAAGCTTTTTATTGAATTATTCTTGAACTATTTTACTGTTCATCTTCTGACTTATTATTATTATTATGACTATGACTATTGACACTTCCCTTTAAACAGCCTAAAAAAAGCAAAAAGCTATTTCCCCAATCCTCAAAATAGATATCAGTGTGTTACAAAAATGGGAACGACGTCACAGAGTGTTGTACATATTATTACACAACATTAACAATTTTCGTGGTGTGATTCAGAAAAGGGGAGGACTGGGACATTTTAGATTATGAGCAACGCAGCTGATGATAAAAGCTGATCAGCAGACAACACTCACTTCAATCATATAGAGTCAGAGTTTATTTACTGAAGGTTGGGACATTTGGGAACTTTAGATTGTGTTTATGTCATGAATTTGGATTTTGGCTAGATCATTTCCCCCTTCTGTTTACCCTGTTCTTAGTTTTATTTCCTGTCACTGTTAGTGTTTCCCACTTCCCTGCTAACCTTCCCTACTGTTTTTGGGTGTATGCCAGCCCCTTGCTGGATTTGTTTGTTTTGCAGACACATTGCATGATCTTAGTGCCTGCAATCAAAGTATTGAATATTTTACTCTGCCTCAGGAGGAGAGTGCGACAAACAGGACTAATGGGTTAATAATGTATGTAGAATTAGACTTTGCAGTGCCATAAAGGTGGGTCTCTTTTTTTTTTACCTGGCTAAGTCACCATTTGTTGCACATGCAGCCTGCTCAGGTTTTGTTTTGGTTTAAAATTGGCTTTAAGTGCCACATTTTCATTGATTCCTTTCCCTAACACACAAAGTGTAATACAGATTCTCTGCTGAAAGAATACATTTTATACATGCAATCTGTTGAGCCATGTTTTACTAACATCACTGAAGAAAACCAGCTAAAGGGACAGCAGTGTAAACTGCATGTCATAGTCACAGGAGTTTACATAGATTCAGCAGCTCTGAAAATAAGTGTTTGTGGCCATATCACTTTGATTACATACACGCATCATGGGCACGAATGTCATGGTCATTTGGGGCTTTTAATGAGTTCTTTGAGCTGTTCTTTTTTCCAGGGTGGATTGATTACAGCATATATCTTTCATGACTTTAAAAAGCAAGAATTGGGTGCACAAATTTGAATTCATTTTGGATTTCCTCTAATTTACATAATCTACAGTGTCTTTTAACCTTACCAGACCAATGCCTATTATCTTCTTTTTTTTTTTGCATTTTTGGCCACAGCGGCTTTTGTTGGCAGTGTGGAGGGGACAGGATATGGGGAAGACACAGGGCAAGTTGGTGACTGGCCGGGACTCGAACTCGCGCCGCAAGGCAGCATATGAATGTGGTCGCCTGCTCCACCCCTGAGCCACCCAGGTACCCCAGGCCTAATATCTTCTTGTTAGAGATCATGATTGACTACAAGTGGTAGTTTCTCGTTGCCAGCAAAGGATTTGTTTGTCTGCAGAACAATGGGAAAGTCCAATGAACTCAGTGAAGATATAAGGAGGAGAACTGTATATTTACACAAGTTGGGAAGGTCTCTTGGAACTAAATGGCACTAAATGGCTGCAGATTCCAAGGTCATCAGTTCAAACAACTATATCTAAGAACAAGTTATTCGAAAGTGTCACCACTTTGCCAAGGTCTGGAAGAAGACCCTAACTGAAATTGGTTAGGTTGTTCAGAAACAACCCAGGAACCACAAAGGTTCAACTGTGCCATGAACTAGAAACTGCCACCAGCTTCACTGTCCACAGTGAAGCAAGCTTTACATCACCCTGAACTCTTCAACTTCACCTCAAATCAACAGCTAGATGGTTGAAACTTGGTCTCAGGACAATGGTCTCAAACACACACATCAAAACTGGTTTTGGAATGGCTAAAGCAGGATAACATTAAGCTTCTGGAATGGCCTTCCCAAAGTCTTGACCTGAACCCTATTGAGAATTTGTGTAATACGCTGAAAACCAACCAATTTAAATGAACTCTAGCAATTCTGCCAAACGAGTGGTCAGATATCCAGCCAGAAGCAAGAAGTGTGTCGATGGCTACCAAAAGGATCTGGTCGAGGTGCAACTTGCTAAGGGACATTTAACCAAATATTAGTGGGGGCGTGTGTATATATTTGAGCCTCTATATATACTTTGGATGCTATCTGGATTAGAGAAAATCCAAAATATATTTAAACTTGTGCACCAAATTCTTGTTTTTTAAAGTCATTAAAGATGAAAAGCCCCAAATTACCCTGACATTCATGCCCACGATGAGTGTATGTAAACTCCTGACCACAACTGTATCTCCATCTTTTATACTGACCAGCAATCATCTTGCTAATGTTTCAGCGTGCTAATTCTGTGTAGTGTTTTTCAGCCTTACAGAGGAAGTTTTCTAAATTCAACTTGAATAGAGGATAAACTGTAACCTTTGCAAAAGGTTGAGCCAACAGAAACCACAAACACAAAATTCACTGTTATCAAGGGAAAATAACAAAATTTCGTCAAACAAAGAAACTCTCTGGAATTACTTCCCAAACAAAGAAAGCAGTCGTTATTTTGATCATTATCAAAAATCAGCAGGCTGTGCTAGTTTCCTCTAACAAGTAAAAGTCAGGGTGTTTATTTGGATATGAGATGTCAAATGTCTAGACGCATAAATGCTGTGCATAATTGGCACATTTCAGGCTATTTTTCTTTGAATGCATAAAATCTTCTGAGATCAGTAAATTGTTTTCCGTTAACAACTTTTTTGCCAGCGCATTGTTACAGAGCTACACTATACTGCCAAAACTATTCGCTCATCTGCTTTCACACGCATATGAACCTGAGTGACATCTTATTCTTAATCCACAGGGTTTAATATGATGTCGACCCACCCTTTGCAGTTATAACAGCTTCAACTCTTCTGGAAAGGCTTACCACAAGATTTAGGAGTGTGTTTATGGGAATTTTTGACCATTGTTCCAGAAGCACATTTGTGAGGCCAGAACCCGATGTTGGATGAGAAGGTCTGGCTTGCGGTCGCTGCTCTAATTCATCCCAAAGGTGTTCTGTTGGGTTGAGATCAGGACTCTGTGCAGGCCAGTCAAGTTCTTCCACACTAAACTCTGTCGTCCATGTCTTTATGGAACTTGCTTTGTGCACTGGTGCGCAGTCATGGTGGAACAGGATGGGGCCATCTCCAAACTGTTCCCAGCTAATCTGAAGGCCACATGAAGTTTGGAGGTCTGTAGTTGGTGACTCTGCAGAAAGTTGGTGACCTTTATTTACTATGCACCTCAGCATCCACTGACCCCACTCTGTCATTTTATGTGGCCTGAGTTGCTTTTGTTCTCAGTTGCTTCCACTTTGTTATAATACCAGTAACAGTTGACCGTGGAATATTTAGTAGGGGGAAAATTTCACGACTGGACTTGTTCCACAGATGGCATCCTATCACGGCACCACGCTGGAATTCACTGAGCTCCTGAGAGCAACCCATTCTTTCACAAATGTTTGTAGAAGCAGTCTGCATGCCTAGGTGCTTGGCTTTATACACCTGTGGCCATGGAAGAGATTGGAACACCTGAATTCAACCATTTGGATGGAAGAGGCAATCTAGTGTATGTTGGGTCATTGCTTTCAACGTTAGGAACAGTATCGATAGGCTCCAAATGCTTTATGTAACATGATAGGAAAATCTTATAAGCACTTAGATTTTTTTTTTTGGTCACTTTTGTGTCTCTCTTGTGATTCTTTATAATCTGATTTGCTGTTATTTTTTCTGTTCTATATCAACCACATGGCGAAGCGTTTGAGCCTTAACGAATTTGAGATGACATGAGATCAGAACTTTGAAAAGTTACAGGAACATGCTTTAAAGTCATCTGGTTTGATCATTTCCAGCACGGCGGAGTTAAAACAAAATTCAAGGGAACGGCTCTGACCATAAACTGGAAAGATTTTCATTTCTTGTGAAAGTGCAAAGCACCTGCCTGATACTGCATCAGTAAAACACAGTTTAAATTATATTTCACTGGAAAGACTGAAGGATTTCCTTCATGTTCCTTCTTCCCCTGAGCTCTAAAAAACTCTGCAGGCATTTCTGGGCATGGCTGTAGCTCAGGCTACTGCATATGCTACCTAATGCTGGCCTTTATCACACAAAGGGAGGAAGCAAGCATCGGGCAGGACCTACACTGTGAATTCACTTCTGGGAATATCAGTGGGCCACTGCAGAAATATTACAGCCAAATGTTTATTTCGGTAAGCTGCTGTGAGAAAACAGAACTGAAAGTAGTAGATGAAAGCTGCATGCTTTTCATAATTTATTAAGAATGTCATATAAAGATAGACTATATTATTGAACACAAAATGACAAGAAGTTTCTTAAAGAAGCAGACACCTGCGCCAAGGAGCTTTATGACTAAGCGAAGCTCACCTGTTTTCACATCCATTGTCAGGCACATGGAGACACATCCCACGCTGAACAGCAGGCCACTGTATTTGAGGAATACGCCATCTAGTGGCATCACTGAGCAAGACAAGGTACAGGAGAACATACTGAAACTTCAGCATCATTGCAGTAGTGGTTTATAGTTTCCATATAGTTTGTCAGGTTTACAGGTTGACCGTGAAATTGAAATCTAAAAAGGTGCCAGCAATAATGGGACATCATTATATGCATTTCTTAATACTATCCTGCAGTGGAACTAATTACATTCACTATGCTTGCATTCCATTTGGTGATTCAGTGCTAAAGCTCTGGTGTGGCACATTCTGGCTCACCTCCATGAATCACTGACATCTGAATGTAACCGAGCAGTCATTATTAACGTTACTGGACGGTTTCTGCTATGTCAAGAAAATATCTGAGCATAAGCATAACGCAAGAAATGTATTTCTCATTTCTTTCTCATAATTTTGTATATCCCAAGAATTTAGCTCAAGCACTGCTCATTTGTAACATTATATGTGTATATACTCTCACTGCTTATTGGTGATTTCAATTACTCAAGGCGTGCATTTATAAAAGTCGATTAACAAAGGAATAGTGACAGCACGAATGGTCTCTGCACTCTTACAGACCTTTTATGTCAACCCACCTGGAAAGCGCTGAAAGTCTCACGTAATTCTGAGGAAGTAATTCTGAGTAATTCTTCTCCTGTATAAACGTGTTATTCATCAGTATTGTTAGTTATATTCCTCGGGGTCCTCTAATATCACGCAGACAATACATTCAATAGAGAAGATCTCCAAGCTACTAGGAAATGTTTAGAAACACTTTTAGGTAAACCCCGTCCTGAAGAGAAGGCCCCTCTTTACGCAGTGACTTTCTCATACACGAACAACACGGGATTTCCAAAGACCTGCCAAAAGTTAGTTATATCAAACTCACAACACAAAAAGACAGCTTAGGAGCGACTCACAACATGTTGCTATGCGGATATCCGCTTGGGCTACAGATTTTTGCGGGATTTATTTTTATACGCGCAGTAAACTATATTGGTTCATTAGGTTTTTAGCTTGATTTTCCATGCGTATGACGCACTTTGTGCTCAAGCATACTACAGCTGTTCTTATTCTACGCCTATCCTATTATTCGGGATCTTGTTTTTAACTCTAGATGTATTAGTTGGTCAATAAGACAAAACAAATTCAATAGTTTTCTGTTCTTTTGTGCATGCTTAAACAAAACTTGGAGGATCGCCTTGGCATGCATACAGCAGACTCCCTACATAGATGGGCTTAGCTGCTTCAAACCAGTCAGATGTCATTCCTGCATCAGGCACAGCACAGAGCGCCTCGGGCCAAACGGCCTGGTAATTTTTTTTTCATCCCATGATGAGAAGATTTGCTTTTGTCAGCTTTTAGGCGCTGTGCGCCTTCTGCAGCTGCATTTCGAGCTTTGACACAACCTCTACAGGAAAAAAAAGAGAGAAGATAAACATCATACATATGAGTAAAAATCTAGACTAAACATGTGTGTCATATCGCTCCCATTACAGATCGAGAATTTGATAAAGTTAAGTGATCACTATTCATTTTCTGGACAGACTGCTGTTAGACTATGAGCTTTGTTCTGCAAGATTTAACGATTCTGATTGTACATAGGTAATGATTTTGGAAAATTCAGTATCTACTGTAGCTGAGGGTGGGCACTAGAAGCAACTTAGCTGATGCAATGTTGCCATTGGTGATTCTTGGCATAGAAATAAATTATTAGTGTATAAAGTGGTTACATTAAAACGCAAAACCGAAATGTAGCTTATTTTCAGTCAGTTTGTAATCCCCAGCATGGTTTGATACATCGAGCCAAAGGGTGTAATCCAGTCCTACTGAATAATCCTTTCTTTCATTTTTTTTCTTCACATTTTATAACTTCTTGCTGCTTGAAACCCTGTCATAAAAAAAAAAACAGCGCTGGGATTTTCTGTGTTTCTCTGAGGGTTGGTTTGGATAGGCTTGACAAAATAGTTCTCTGACAACCTCTACCGGTTTTTCCTGATGATGCGCCCCAGGCTTCATCGGGGCAAGTACAGAAATTAAAACATGCAATGCATCAAATTAAAGATGACGGTCATCTTTTTCTTTACAGAGTCGCATCAACGAGTCATGAGAGGAAACAATGTTTATTCTCTCTCCCAAGAAGATCTACTCTTTAATAACGTCTCTAATCTGGATTGACAGAAATTTAAGAAGGCGGTGACACGCTCTCTCTCGCTCTCTCTCTCTCCCTCCCCCTCATGAGTGGGTGTGTCTTCGTGTCTCAACACGGCGCGCTCCGGTAGATAGACAGCTGCATTCACCTTTCTACCTGCCAGGTGAGACACGGAAAAGACAGTCAGTCCTCGCCGTTAATTTGCGAGTGCACCGTACCAGCGTCTTCATCATTCTCAGGGGAGGCGAACGTCTGAATGATCCGCTGACCCCCAATCAGGACAGGTGAGCTCAATTACCTGTAAATACAAATTGGGTCGTTTGTTTTGTCTGTGCAGTTGTGCAACCCATTTAACAGCCTTGCTGGTTATGATGCATGTAATCATGTTTTTTTTTTCCCTCCCAATTTCCAGGTAACACCCGAAACACCTGTTGCGGCTGGCCTGTGATTATCAGCGTGGCAAACAATGTTCAGCAATATTAATCAGGTACCAGCGACTCAGTAGAAGATTTGCTTGCACTTTTGAGCTCCGCTGTCATTTGTATTTGTGATCTAGCAAGTACAGGAAGAGTACGCACGCACATTTCCACCTGAACACAACTGTGCTCAGTTATACAAAACACCTGCCTCTCTTCGCAGGCCTCATTCTACAGACTTTGTTATCCGCATAGCTGGAAACTTTGCCTGGGAATTGTATGCTCAAAAATTTCAGTCATTGTTTCTGGTCGTGTGTGTAACTTGCATCCAAGGCCTAACGGAGGGCTGCCACATGGTTTGGAGGGATTTTTTTTTTAATATGTTTTAAAAGCTGGGTTGCACAATTGAACAATTGTAGCTGTTTTAAAATGTCACTGTCACAAAATCTGTCACCACTGTATAATTTGATATCTATTAAAGCAGTACTACAACCTTACAGCCTTAAGCAGGCCTTATGTCTAAACTTTTAATGTCTCTGAAATTCAAGCAGGGTCCCATCTGAAGCAGACTTTAAGATTGCCCAAGCTGAAGCGGATTGTCTGATTTTGAAACTTTCTAACCTCTCGGCGGCAGCAGCCACCTTTCTGGCTATTCAGGTGTAGCTTCCAGTAGTTTAGTTGTGACATATCCCACAGAGGGCATGGCATTCGTTACCACATGCAGACAAACCTTCAGTATTTCAGGTATGTTGGTGAACCAGCTCCATTTTCTGTTCTCAGATGATGGGTGTGACTCTGTACTTTCCTAGAGAGTGGCACAATTTAATTAAAATTCTGACAAAAGACTACCTACTGCTGACGGTAACCGCTTCATACAAGGAAGTTATTAGACACTGAGCACATGATTTGCTTTAACACGAGCTCAAAAATAAACACTGCGAATAAACTGGTGCTGGGTGGATTTTTGATGAGAGCCCAAATGGAAAGATGGTTGCTTGTGTCCCTATACAACAATAAAAATGAGGAACACTTGCTTTTACAGCACTTCCTGCTGTATCTGTCTTTTAAGTGCAGCTCATGTGTTGATGCCCACATACCAGGAGGTCTGTACATAGTTAAAGGTTCCTTCACACTGGGTTTCCTTTCTTTTAGCATTGCTGAAATAACCTTAAAGGCAAACACTTAACTTTAAGCGGCAAAGTGGTATGAAATGAACCTGGATATCGGTGAACACACAGTTCAAACTGACTTTTTTTTTAAGTCTTTTGCTACGTGTATTTTCTCCAAGTCAAAAGTTGTGAAGATGACGCATAAAAATCCAGAGGCTTTGGCCAGTTTCTGGAGTGAAACTAAGTTGAATGTATATGCTGATACAATAATGTGCTGACCTTTGACACTAAGATTCACTCTTTGTGGTAAATCATGTGGGATGAAGGCGGACATGGCAGGAGAGCTCTGCTATACACTGAACACTGGAGTCTCTCAGCAGCCTGAAACTTCACAAAAGAGTTGCATTCAGAATGAGTGTCAATGCTGATACAATTTATTACATTTGGAGATGCTACAATGAAAAGCAACTTGTTAAATTAATTTTACTTTAAAAAATGTCCAACACATGTTGATACATGATTGGTAGATTGCATAAAGCCCTAGATTAAAGAAAATTGACAGACAACACATGAAACTAAAGTAATATCTGAAGCACAACATCCACAAAGTCATTCTGATCTGTACCCCCGCCGACTGCAAGCATGTCCACTAGGTGGTGCTCTCATCAAAGAATAAATTAGGGATACCCACCTTTGTGGGTGTGCTAGCTCTGCCACAACTTTAAGCTTTTCCCCATTTATAAGTCCCTAAAAAATGACAAATATATGGCACACAGCCCATCGGCTAATAGCACACACTATAATTCACTGATACTTGCATGTTTGTTCTTTGCAATACAAACAAAAGAAAGTTTATTCTAATAGCACAGGGGGTTGTTTTGGAAGCAGATTTATAGTTCCAGCAGCACCAAATATTCAATGAATGAATCATTCTGTGGCCATCAAAAACATTTGAGCAAAAAACATTAATGTGCTCTTCATTTTCCATATTTATTATAACCAAAAATATCAGGCTCCAAAGAAGTAAAAAAAAATAACCAAAACAAATGTATCTGAGCAGGAATAAAGATTTCTTTCTTTTTTTGTTTTTTTACATCATCTGGATGCATTTGTGTTGTGGAACTGTGTTCTGTGAGCAGGAAGTCCAAGACAAAGAAGAGGACTGGAAGTGACAGCAGGGAAGCTTGGTGAACGAAAACTGAGGAAACAATGCGAGGAAAGATGAAAAAATAGTGTACAAAAATAAATATAAAGCTCCCTTTCTCAACAAAGACAACTGGTAGGATACAAAATTTCTGGAGGGAAAAGAGAACCTGTTTTCCACAAAATGGGACATGATTTGGTCTCACAAATTAAAAACAGAAAACAAAAAACACATTTAAACGCAGCATCTGTGCCGTAAGCACAAGCATGAATTCAGGTTTGACACAGACAGGCAACATGCATGCATTTCATTTGCTACTGGTTCTTTTATGGGCCAGCTGGATATGACAAGCTCATATGAAATATTGGCAAAAGAGTGAAATATTGTACAGACGTATATGAGCTAGCAGATATTTTGTTTATTCACAAAGAGATGATTATTGGCTTTTTGTAGCTTTAGCCCTTTCTGAGGGAGCCAGTTAATATTGATATTGAGCTGAAACGCATGAACATATCTGTACACTCTCAGTAAGCATGCACATAGAAACAGTAAGTCATATACAGTCATACCACTTTCAATTTAAGGGTGACGGGGGTTTTAAAAAGAGCCCCTTACAAGCAAAAAACACCTACAGCCCACTGATGTCCATGGATCACCGCGAAGCTCCACCTCTTCTGCATTGGAACAAGGTGGTAAATATGTCAAAGCCAGAACTACCAGCACCGTAATAAAGGCTTAATTTTTTTTTAAATTATTTTAATTACAGCAACAAAAATGTATCCCTTCAGAGTCAAAGGCCGTGTGGCACATGGTTAAGGCCCGTGAGGCCTCATTGCACAGCATGAGGAGAGAACAGAACTGCAGCATGGGTGTAACAAAGAAGCTGCCATGTTATCTAAGACACTGTAGCAGCCACGTTGGACCAGACAGGCATATCCCATGAAGAGTCACGAGGAACTCTGACATTGCACGGTTATATCCAGCAGAGGCTTTAAGCCCATGTGATGGCACGGTCTACAGATGGGACAAATACCAGCACACGATGACCACAGCAGGTGAGGAGCCGGTTCCTTCATTTCAACAGCTAAGAATTGTGAGAGTTTGTGTTACAAGGCTGCTCTTTTGGCTAGGCTTAATGTCAAGTCAGTTCAAAGAAATATTAAATCACAATTTACAAATAATAATTTAAAAAAAAAAAAGGGGGGGGGGGATGAGTGTGGTTCCAGCACTCATATACCCACTTCTTCAACTTTGGGCCAACTTAGCATGATATTTAATAAAAAGAAATAAAAAAAAAAATAAAAATCAAAAATAAAATCCCATTGCCAACTTGTGAGATTGTCCGTAGGCTTCTGGTCAACAGAGAGTGAATGGGTGGAAATAAAAAGTTAATGAGGAGAATGACGGAGAACTGACAGCATGTCTGGACAAGGAAGAGAGCCTGAGTCACCGCTTCTGATAGGCACCTGGAAAAGATGGAAGAGAAAGAGAGAGAGAGAGATCTATCAGCAGCTTCATACAGTGCAATGCAATTTATGCTGCAGTGTTTATGGACTGCACTTTGCAATTGTTCCAATGTAGAATTCCAGAGCTTATTTATTAACAATCAATGACTCATCTAATTATGAAAACAAATATCAGTAGTACTAAACACTGTGTGTGCCTGCAGTCTCATGTATGCATTAATGCAGGCAGTGCCAAGAAAACGAGCCATTTCTCTACTTGAAAGAAAAGCAGATTTCCATTTTAACATTGATCTGGATTGATGGAACTCCATCTGCAGATTTCAAACTTTAACAAATTCAAAATGAACTCTTCCTTTCGAGAACATATACAGCCAGGAACGTTGGGATTTCTGAAGTCACAGCTACGAGAATCAAGCAGGAAGATGTTGCTCTGGAGTACGTGCGTTTATAGTTAGTATGCAATAATAATGGAAAATATTTTATTGTGGTCATTAGATGGTGTTTAAAGAGTACACTAATTGACTTTATTTAGGATAAATACTGAAGTACCTTTGTAAACTGGATCAGGTCTGGTGGGTGCGCGAGGGGCAGCCTGGTGGTCTGGGTAGACATAGCCAGGGTTGACATTCTCATAGTCATGTGTACGCGGCTGAGGAGGCCTGAAATATACAGAGTAAAGGGAAAAAAAAAAAAAGAATATTTATTAAATGACAGAGTTCCTGCTTCTTCACTGACTGGAAATTTCTGCTCTTATGAGCCTTGTACCTCGCAGGCTTGTGGTTCTTTTGCTTTTGGTATTCATACTCCTCTCGTGTTCGGGGCCGGACGACATCCTCCGAATTTGGCTGGAAAACAACAGAAATTATGGTTCTTGTACCACAAGGGAAATACATTTATATATGTGTGCCTGTCTTTTTTTTTTTTTTTTGGGGGGGGGGGGGGGTTAA
>JAVDPK010000490.1:10237-25099 GCA_034780415.1 Cichlasoma orientale | reverse complement strand
CCCCCCCCCCCATCATCGGAATCAAACCTGCTAGAAATCACAAAAACTGTCCTCATGAAAAACAGTGAAATTAACATCTTTATTAGTGATTGCTATGTTAGACTGACCCACCACCTTAGATTGCCACAGAGAAAAGTTCAACTCCAGCACACCACACAAACACCCCCACAGAGCCCAGAGGGGGGCTCAGGGTGATACCTGTCTCTCCGCTGGTGTGACTATGACTGCGTTCCCTGCCACAGCCCTCCCCCTGTTGCAGGTCCCAGAACTCCCTGTTGTCTCCTCTCCCTTCATCACCTTTGTGATCGTCAAACACTTTGGGGCTGGAGTGGGCACGCTGCCGTCCCCCGGCCCTCCTCTCTCTCTCAAAAGCCTCGTCCTCCTCCTCCCAGGAAGCCCTGCCCTCCCTCAGCCGGTCCCGGCTGTGTGCTGGTGCCAAAAAGTCCAGGTCAAGTCCACTCTCCCTGCTCCGAGTTTTCGCTCTTTGTCTCTCTTTATCTCGATGTCTGTCTCTCGCTCGCTCTCTGTCCACACTCCATCCTCTATCTCTGTATCTTTCTCTGTCTCTGCCCTCTGCTCTTTCCCACCCGAGGTCCTGATCTCTGTTTCTCCTGTGGTCTCTTCCCATATGCTTCTCATATTCATGGCCTCTGCCTCTATCTCTGTCATGCTGCCTGTTCTGTTCTCTGTCCCATGTTTTGTCTCTTTCTTTGGGAATCTGTATTGGAGGTGGTCTAGCTGGTCTCTCCTTCCTCCTCACCACTCTCTCTGTGTCCTCCAAATCTAAGTCCCTGGCTCTGCCAGTCTGTGTGGGCTCTGGATACCTGTCCCCATGCTTGCCTCTGTAGGGCAACAGGTCCTCAGGATAAGGATCTGCATGCCTGCTACGACCTGCTTCTGCTACCAGGAATTGCTCTGGGTATCTGGAGTGACTGCGGGGTGCTGCAGAGTCCAGTTTTGGGTACCTGGTCCTTTTGGGCTCAGTTGAGCTATAATCTGGAGAGTAATCGCGACGTGAGCTCACTGGAGCATCATATCGACCAGGTGAAGTTGGTCTGTGATGACTGTGTTTGTCCAAGTCAAGGGGTCTTCTTGCAGCTGAGCAAAGCGGAGTGGGAAGGAACGATGATGACGGATGATGAAAACATGGAAAGGTTAAAAATAACAGACAGGAGTAATACAAGTCAAGATTATTAAGCACCGAGTTACAGCACCTGTGAGGAGAGTGATGGTTAGAAGAAAAGTACATGCAATAAATGGTATTAGATAAACCAAAACGTCCAGAGTTGTTACTCTAGGAAAATTAAAATGATAAGAGCAACAGCAGTGTTAGTAGCAAATATATTAGAGAGTAATATCAGTCTCATTGAATATAAAGACACTCAGGACCTGATGTGACATCAACCAACAAATGATGTAATATCTTTAAATGCAGTGTTGCCCATACAGACTCTACTTGAGCCGCCCAAGTATATTTGGCATTTTAGAGTTTTTATTTTATTCATTACTCCCAGAGAACGACGCCAAATGCAAATTACTGGTGAACAATCCTCTCATTCTTATTTTCAAAGTTCAGTTGCTGCTAACCACACACACACACACACACACACACACACACACACACACACGGTACAGACTTTAATTCCACTGTGTTGAAGTGAAGTTGTACATTTCTGTTCTGCTCTGGAGATCCCCTACAAGCGTATGGGTCACTGTAAGCAGGTAGAAAACTGTTTAATGCACTACTGTGCAGACGTCATCAAGGCAGCAGAACAGGACAAAGTTGAAGTTAAGAGCTCATCTGCAGAATGAGAGACTCACTGGAGAGAAAACTGACTATTAATCTGTTACTTGTTATAAAGTACTTGGTCATTGGAGTATGTTACAAGCAGTGCGATTCACTTCTGTTTGTATATCTGTATGTTCTTCAAGAAGAACCTAAATCTGTGGGAAACGCTTGAAAACTATAATGCACACAGTCAACAACGCAAATCAATGATCTAAACAGAGCATGTTCACCTTTAAGAAAACCAGTTTGCTGGGAGTTGGGATGTGACTAACAAATGTTTAAATGAAAACAAATGAGTGGAAATGCACAAAGCTCAGGCCGGCCTTTGCTACACACTAAGAGTCAGTACAATGGAATTCCAGTTATCCAACCACCAGGAAGGAGGCACAAAGAGAGCCTGACTGATACCTCCTCACAGTCCCAGAGTGAATGCGTGCTGTAGACCTTTAAACGAACCAACCAGAGGCGTTGAATCTTTGTTCTACCGTCATCAGTTGCACAAATACACTCGGTAGTGACATTACATGTGGGTGGTTACATACATTAGCTCATAATATCTTGCAGTCTATACAGACAACAAGGTCTCTACAGAAATAGAGACCTGTCTTCACCCATATCAGGTAGACTGACAGCTAGAGATGCTTGCCCAGCCCTGTTTATGTCAACAAAGCTATCTACACTTCAAACACCACCTCTGAAACTGTTCAAATAAGCGTCAATCCCTGAGCAACTGACATTTTAAGTGGCAAACAAGCACAATATAAAAATCAATTACTGGCAGTTTAAGTAAAAATTGTGTCCATCTTGAATTTTTGCAGAGCACCAAATTACTGGGAAAAAAACAAAAAAAACAAAAAACAGAGAAGGCACACAAATCTATTTTTCCTTTCTGCTTACTATGTAGGAGCGACACGATTGCAGTGGTTATGTGCTATGCGTCAATCTCAGAAGAAGAAAAAAAAAAAATCCAATTACAACAGGCCTGAGGGTTCAAACAGGAAAACTGGTAGTCAATGTGTCAGATTAGATTTAGCAGATTGAAGCAGCTGCAGAGAAAAAAAAGCTGAGCTTTTATAAGTCAAGAGGGAACAGGAAATTTACTTCCTTCCTACACTCAAAGTCACAACTGGGGTTCAAGACCCGTGACCGCATTCAAGCCTCACCAAGACGCTCTCAGGAATGTCCCCAGCACTTCAGCAACAAAAACAATCACGATGGCAATTTGATTGACCTGCCATTTTTTATTAGGACCTGCACTACTACGCCTGCATTTTTTAATATGGAAAGATACATGAAAATGTGAAAACAACAAAAGTAAAACAGCAATAAAAAAAATGAAATAAAAATTAACTGCTAACTATACATTCACTAAATATCAGAGAAAATCTGATACCAAAGCAATGCATCCTCAAACTGGAGTACTGCTAAACTCATTTGGAGCAGCAGTTGCTCTTCGATGGAAGCGAAATGACAAGCTATTTCTCTGCAGGAACACGTAAGCCTTCCTTCAAGCTTAATTATGTGCTTATAAATGCATTCCAAAATCTTTGCCTCAAGTCAGCAACAATCTCCAGCCCCATGGAGCATTAAAAGCACACCCTCACACTTTCAAAGCTGAGAAAAAAAAAGCCTTCTCCCACGATCTTAGACAAAAGTTTATAAGTTTTTGTTAAAAGCTGTGAGAAGCCCTGTCTTCATTTAAATGTTACTATGACAAAAAAAATATCATTGATTTTTGGAAAACACTCTCATACACCTTATGTCACATCCATTAACGAATGTGTAAAGTCTTACAAAAATGCTGAACAAGCGTAGACTCAAAACTGAACTCTGAAGCTCTATGCAAAAAGTAGCAGTGTCTGTCATGCATGGGGAAACTTTATTTCCACACTAACAAAACCATGACGGTCTTATTTTATTCTCCTTTTCTTTGGTGTAATGGTTTGAACTCAATCAAGCTGTTAAATGGTCGAGCAGGCTGACTGGTGATCTGCAGCTTAACCCAGGACTCCTGTACACCACTCAGGTATAGTGGTTAGCTATTTTACTTTATAACTCGTAGCTTTGCAAATAGGAAAACTGCTTTTCTCAAACAGGTATCAGGTGTAAAAAAAAAAAAAAAAAAAAAAAGTCAGACATTTACATAAGTCAGTGGTGAGCTCCTCACCTCCATGATCCTCAAAGTACTCTTCATCAAAGCGTGTTTCCAGCTGCTTCTGTCTCCTCCTCTCCTCTTTCATCTCCTTCTCCTGTAGCTTACGAGCGATGGCCTACAACCAAATAAAGCGACAGTAAACATGTCGTCCTACATTAGAAATCATTCCTTGATGGTTCTGAAAATCAAATAAGCATGCACTGTGGCTTCCTACTCATGCCAATTAGTGCATTTTTCATAGACCTATGGAGCACTGAGGTCCCATTAAACCCTCACGTAAAGAGGCAAGAAGTAACAACAGAATCTGAAATCTGCTAAATTATTTCGTGGCAATCTGACATAAGTTGGGACACACTGATTTATTAAAAAAAACCCCCACAAAAAACAGTGGTAGATGAGATACAATGGGCTGAAAGCAGCACTCTGTCCACCGATTGGGAAGCAGAACCATGATTTCTCAACTGTCCTGTTTATCAACAGTATCATGTGTAGTAGTGTAGCATCAGAACATGATCAAATCTCAAACCTTTATTTAGCACATAAACGCTGCAATAAGGACATCAAGAACAAAAAAAAAAAAAAGGGCTAAATCACTTTGGCCGTTATTCCTTCAAAACAATGGGCAAGAAGCAAAGGTGTGATAATAGAAATGGAATGTCCCACCTATAACAGGAAGTGTATCAATACTACAAATAACATGGGTAAACCTAAGCAGCACTGTCCTTGAATTGGCAGAGATCTCTGGCTCTTACCGCATCTTTCTCTTCTTGCTGTCGCTGTTGTTCTGCCTGTCGGACCAGTTCCTCCTGAATCCCTTGGGCAATCTCATTATCTTGCCGCTCACTGTGGTTCAAATGTTGTAATTGTGTACAAAAAAGTGGGGAGAACAAAAGACATTACAGCATTAGGAACCGGAGACAAGAAACAAATCTCAAATCTTAAAGTAGGGATGAGAATCCTGACAATAATGTGCAAGAGTTACAGGCTTTACTTGGAAATATATATTTATGCTGACAGATCTGCCACAGGTCACTGACTTTAAGCACTTCAAGCATTTCTGTTGACATTTTACATCAAACTTGACCACATTTCAAACTCTAGTGTTGAAATTAGCTCTAGTAAGTGATGGGTAATCTAACCTCAACACGTTAGATTGAGCTTTTTAAACCTTTATATAAACAATAAAATTGTGCTTTTTGTTATCTACAGCTGAATATCTTTTAGGCAATCATGTTCCATAAAGGCTTTGAAGTTGTGTAGCATGTTTGTGGAAGACGGTGGGTACGCTTTAGACAGGAGCAGGAACATCTTAGCTTGTTGCGATGTTGATCTCAATTGCACGCCTTGGCTCACTCTCATCTTTAAACGGCACGATTTTGTCAAAAACACCATCTGCCTGGAGGGCTGGTGTGCGAAAATCATTACTGTGTGTGCAGAAGTACATGAGAGTAATATCTTACTAACAGCAGGAGAACAGCAACAGCTTTTTCAACCTGCACTGCACCTGTATTTGACCTGAGTGGTTAACAGCTCAGGGAGACTTAAACTGGCACTTGTTGTATGTGAGAACAAAGTGATGCTGTATTATTAAGTGTTTGCTTAGTCCAGTGTCTAAGTGGGTGTATGTGAGGTGGCACTGGCAAGTGTAGGATGGATGGCAATATGAGCTCTCAACAAGACCAGCAGCACTGGCCAGCATGCATTGGCGGAGCATCTGGCCTCTCTCCAGGGAGTGCAATCCCACTGCTCGAGCCCTCCATGTTTGTGTGCATTTAAAAAAAGAAAAAGAAAAAAAAAAGAAAGTGGACTCGTGAGCTGTGAGTCAGCGATTTTATGTTGATTAAAACTGCAGAGCACAGAGAGAAAGACTCCAAGTGCCTTTTTGCATGCTTGGGATATAACTCTCAGTTTGGACTGAAACACAGGCAACAGAACACTTTGCTATGTTTAGGTCAGTGGAGCTTGATTTATGTTTCTGCATCAGGCCATTGTGGTTAGTAAGTGTAGATGCTGCATTGCTTTGGACATGCAGCTGGAGCCAACCCAAACCCCTTGGGGAATATAATTATATATCAGTGGTGACAGAAGATACCACATAGACACCATAAGAACTGAAGAAGATCTGTGTAAAATGTTTGTGTCTTCTTCTACAGTGATAGTGAAAAGAAAAAAAAAAAAAGAAGATATCAAACTGCTGGAGAAATCTGCATTTTGTGAACTAGTATAAACCTTTACTAGCTCAAACATTCTTCACAAAAATATAACATCTCTTTAGCACAAAGTGAGTAGCGGCAGTAGTAGTGTAGAAGTCGGCTACGTCCTATGCATAATCAATGCATGGCTCAGCAACGATCTCCTCTTAAATAATCTGAAAAACAGCTGGTCAGCAAAGCCACTTCCAAACCTCATCACTGCTCCTCGGTCCAAACAAAATTTAAAGTATATCGAATGACACGATCTCCTAATTTATAACAATAACAACGTTAATCCTACTCGGAATAATAAATCAGCAGGAGTCATCTACAGCGCTGTGCTGGATGACCTCGCTGGTGAAGCATAAATCTATCTTAGGTACAGAGCTTGGGAGTAATTACATGAGATTAGACTAATTGGAAACAGACGCTATCATCAAAGTAACTAATAACACGGTTAGTACTGCTGAGTATTCTGATGGCTTCAAAAATCCTTGAGGTGCAACAAGTGTTTAATTTCAGAAACCAAATGACATCAAACCAACACAGATTCCTATTTCTGCACTTAGACAAATATTGCTAAGACTTATTATTATATTAAATTATAACCAGGTGCGTGCTTTTATGTAAATGCTGACTGGTATTAGTTTTCATAAGAACAAAGCTGAATAAATGAATGCACTCAATTACATTACTGATGTTTACATTTTCAGCAGATCATGGGTCAGCCATGTCTCCAGTAATTTGTGCTCTTCCTAAGTCACCTCTTTTGTAAGTATGGCTTCAGTGCACATTTCTCCTTAACTGGTGTGTATGAGTGTGCAGATGTATGAGAGACACCTACATGTCGACTTGTTCTTTCTGGGTCTTGATTTTGGCCCTCTCATCCTCCTCCTCTTGCAGCTTCTTGGCCACTTTTAAGTCATTCTTCACCAGACGGCTCTTATAGACGTTAGATGCCAAGTGGCTCTCAACTGTTGACACACACAAACACACACATAAGCACTGCTGTTAAAACTGTGTACACCAAAACCAGAACAGGTCAGCTAGCCGGGCTTTACTATTGGTGAGAAGTTAGATAAGTGGTGAACAGCAGAGTATGAGGGAGTTTATTTACACATCTACACTTCAGTGTCTGAGGAACAGTAGTGTTGTTTAGATGATCGGTGGAGGACAAGATAAACGTCGAGGACGCAGCCGTTTCAGTCTCCGGTATTGAACAGAGAGCGCTCTTAGTCACTGAGAAATGAATGTTCACAGCTGAGGCATTGCTCCAAGGTTGTGTGACGGCATGTTCGACCATAACAGATGATAAATCCTGCCTGCTGACGCACTTCAAGCACTTTGTAAGCAAGGAGAGCATCACTCACTCGCTCAGTTCTGTTTCACTTCACTATTGATCTGGACAAAATACATTTGGCAATTTATACGTGAGAAACTCCATAAGGTTCCTGCTTCTGACTGGTGGGATCGAAAGAAGAAACTATGTCACAGCTGTGCCAACTTGATAAAAAGTCAAGAGGCTGACATTGATTTTTTTCTCTTTTGGGTGACGCTATGATGAATTGTTTACGTTTACCACATCCCATGGGGGGGAAAAAAAAAACTGATGCCACACCTCAAAATTAAGGCCATTTATCCACTGCGATGATTGCCATGTCAACAGAATTTGGATTAAAAAAGGAAAAAAGTAGAGGACATTGTGAAATTTGCTCATTTCATATACGCAACCTTTGAAGATGCCTCACATCATTCAGAAAAGGGGAATTAGTGTGAGAAAGCTGAACTGTCTGAACATCATTTGAGAGGAGAGCTGTACAGTGAAATGAAGAAAACACATTCCATAAACAGAAGATGCCAAGTGCTGACACAGCCGTAAAGAAATGTTTTCCATGTGACATTTGGATGCTTCGCCATTTTGCATGCTCAACATTTTGAATGGAAATAAAAACCATCTGTATCTCCACATCAACGTAAATTGAATGTGCTTAAAAGCTCCTTTTGGGACACCATCTGCTGATGTGACATGATGGGGGGGGGGGGGGGACAATGACAAGGGTACAATGTATATTTAGAGAACTACATTAGCCAGCATTCTCCCTTTTGACCTCCGGAGTCAAAGGTGAAATGAACATTCTTCCAACACAAACCTGATCAGTTATTGTGGGAACAAAGGAGCAAAGGGAAATAAGCCGTGGTTGTAGATCCCTACAGTTTTAGATGGGTTAACAACAAACAAGGGCAGGCCAAGCAAAATCACATTAATTACGGCTAATCTGCACTTAGGGAATGGCTTGATGACATCTGCCCCCCCACCCCTTTTTTTGCAAAGCTCGTCGCATAATTTACCCATATATGGCGGTACAACCGAGGAAACGGAAAGACAAACCATTGTCCACAACAGTGAAGTATTCTTTCTGTTTACACTCTAAATTTAGCCACCCTGTAAACCAAAAGCTCACCAAATGGAGTAATTTCACGCACAGTACCAAAACAGTAGCCTCATTCTGATTCGTTTTTAACTCAACGCATGCAAAGAATCTGAAAATGAAGTTTCTGATAAGAGTAAAAACAATCATGAGATTTCAACAATTTATCTCAATGCAATTACTTAAAAAAAAAAAAAAAAGAAAAAAAAAAGCAGGCAGGGGAACACACCCTCTGTAATGAGTCTCCAAGAGCCTTCTCAAACCATGTGGAAAAGACGCAGCTAATTACTTACATGTGATCTCACATTAAAGCATCAGCTAGCCTGACGCGAGACGTGCATCCAATGTCTTCAGCTCTACAATCAGGGCTTTTTTTTGTGCTACAGCTGCCACACACAAAAACCCCACAGCCCTGCCCAGATACAGAGCTTTTGTGGCATCCCGCAACATCACTCGATTAATTGTGCACCAGGGTTTATACGGGCTTAGAAAGGCTGCAGCCACTGACACTGCAGTCTGCCCTGTAAAATTTGACACTTTTTCTAAAAAAGCAATGCGGAGCATTGTGAGCTGCATGCATGTTTGTACTGTTATACATTGGCAAGTGTAGGAAAAAGAAAACATAATTCATAGCTTGATCTTTAGCAAAGTAATACCAAATGATCTAGGAATGGAGCAGGGCTGCTTGACAGAAACAATCTACAGGTGCATAGCAGGTCTGAGGCAGAAAACAGGGCAAATAACAAATTACATTAAATGTTTAAACAGACTCTCCAGATAGAGGGAAAGGAGATAGCTGTATAAACCCTGATTTCTCTCATGTGAATAAAGCAGCCAAGCTTTCTTCTGCCTGAACAGAGGTTAGGCAGCACAACAGGAAAGCAAATATTTGAAGGAAAGGGTTACTCTAAAGGCAATGCTTCTCAAAAACCCCTTTTAGGGGTGCCATTTCTCATTTCAGAAGAAGCAGCAAATTTTATTGCAAGTCAAGCTGAATTTCTTGAATAGTAAAATAAAAATCAAAACTGTGACAGCAGCAAATTCTTTTTTGATTTTCCCTTAAAAAAAAAAAAAATCATATTTTGTGCCTGCCAGTTTGAGAACCATTGCCTTAAGGCAAAAATACTGGGATTAGGATGAAAGAAAAAAAGAAAAAAAAAAAGACTAATTTGTAGACGCTTACTTTCTTGTTCCTGGAGGTTGTAGGCCAGGGAGTGGTCCTCCAGCACAGCAAAGTCTCGGCACACTAAAGAAAGGAAGAAAAAGAGGTTTAGTTTCAAAATGAGTACTGAGAAAATGTATAAAAAGCTCTGCTACTGGCAAAACACAAACGAAATGTTCAACTTGAATCTGACTTTAAGGTTTCATGTGCTTAACATCTGGCACATCTGCCTACATGTGCTTAAGTAATAAAAATGTATTTAAAGTCTAAGACGGGAGGCCAAATTCCAGGAATCCACCAGCAGTGATTCAAATGTGTCAGCTAAGAAAATGATTTTAATCAGATTTTTATTTGATAAGCTGAGAAAAAAAAAAGCTTTGTAGCACAATGAGCCACAAACAGCAACATATTCTTATGAAGCACAACTTAAAAGATGTAACTGCAGACATTTGACCATCTGGAAGGTGGCTGAGTTTGTTTTTCGGTATCGAGATGAACTGAAACTGAATGAGGAACCACAGGCTAAAAAGACACTAAGGTTTTTTTTTTTTCTTCAAAAGTTATTTTAATGTTAGAAGAAGTGAGAACAACTCCTGTTGCTGCTGAACGGCAGCCAAAAGGCAACATCTGTAAAACTCTTCTGGTAGAAAACTCATCCAAAGGAGCGATAAATGAAATGTGTTTACGTATAGATGATTAAAGTTCATATACCCCACTTCATCAGCCAGAAAATAGAGTTAGATTTACTTAAATTTACTACCTTAAGAAGCTGAGTTTTTAAGTGACACGGGCCTTTTTTATGTCATTATCACGCTTGGGCAAAGACTACAAGACCTACAAGCCACAATCATAATCTCAAAGCTCTGCATAAAGACAATATGAACCACTTTTGTTGGAGACAACAAATTCTTATCTGCTCATTTTCCATCTTAAAACATCTGTACAACAAATCTAGAGCAAACATTACACTCACGGTTTCAAAATGACTGATTCTACCAAAAAGATTCATCCTGAAAACAACTGTTCGGGTTGTTGCAGTAGGTGGGGAGGTTTCCTCGGAAAAACCCAGCACCATCCTGGTGCGTACATCCAGCTTAACGTTTCTGAACGAGGCAGACAGCTTTTCTCCCTTTGAATAATTACTCGAGATCTAGTGGACTTCAAAAGCAGACAGTTTCCTGTTAAGGGGAGCTAAGGGGGCCATTTAAGACCTTTTGCACAACCTAAGCTAAACATGGATGTAGACTTAAGAGTTCTGTCAACGTGGATTAACTAGCCCTGTTTAGCAACAGTACTGTGGCATCATATATAGAAACTGAATTTTCAGTCACGGCTTCATCTAGAAAGCCAGGTAGCATTGTGTAACTGACAGCAGATCGCTTCAGCAAAGAAAAAGCTATCAATATGGCATCATACATATTCACTAATGTCAATCCATCTTGTTTCTGGGGCTGTCTTCCTCCCAGAATTTACACCACACTCAGTCACCCCACCATGCCTAGCTTACAGCCCAAAGATCACTTCATCCACATAAAAAATAATAGCCAGTAACTTGCTGTGACTATATGTCTGGGTGCATTAGATATAGCAGTGAGGAAAGAATTCACCGTTAAGCAAAGACACTAAATCGTCCAGATTGTGTGGTTGCAGAAGATGGCTAATGACAGATGCTTTGAAGGGGGATGACACCGCCACCGCCACTGAGCATTTCTCAACCATATGCTTAATCTTCTTAGCAAAGAGATTTTTATCGTGGCTGGTACAGCTTCATGCGTCAGTAGTACTTTAATAGTTGCTTCTAAACACACTTTAGAAAATTCACCACAACACAGAGCAACAAGTGGCAGAAGTGTTAGAGCCATTTGTGGTTTAGATTCTCACACCATCATTCATTTCAGGACTTGAAATAGAAAATGGCTCTAACATGTTTACACTATGCTAATTGACGGAAAGAGGATAATTCTGTTTCTCGTATACCACAGGAACATCAAAAATATAAGCACATTTCAAATTCACTTATGAACAGTAGCTACGGTTTTCTAACTTTCCCAGCAGCTTTAAGTCAAGTCCATCCCTCCTCATGCAGTCTGGGCAAGCAGTGGAAATGCAGGTTTCTTCTCTCTCTGACCAGAATAACAAACATCCTGCCCAGCAGCTGCTTCACACTAGCAGGACAGGTCCTTCCCACCAGCAAAGCATCTCATCCTTAATGTGTTTCAGTATAAAAGCCCCACACCCATACTTTTCAAATCCAGAAACATTAGCAGACAGTTTTGGGTGTCTATGTGGCAGAAGGCTGGTGGGATTCATATTTTGAACAGTCTTTTAACAAACAGAAGGAAATTGCATCAGGGGACGTGGGAAATTGAAAGGGGAAAAAAACCCAAAACAAAACAAATACATCTTATGTTCAGAACTCCGGCTGAACCACATACCTTAAAACAGGAAAACAACTCGTGATAAAGCTACAAGTCGTGTAAACACTGCATCTTGCCACACAGGTATACAACCTATTTCACCACTGTGTTTTAATATGAGGAGGATCCCATTGTGTCAACATATACACAATACATAAAATGGTGTTTTCCATTGTAAATTTGACTGGGATCCAAAATCTGGCATGACACCTGCACCCAGACTGACCGTCTAACTCTAGCCTAAAAAGACTACTAAGTGTGCTAGCATCCACTAGTAGCATGTGCTAAAAGCGACATTAGCCGTAATGCATGAGACAAAAATAAATAAAATAACCACCTGCGTTTACTCGGTTAAGAACAGCCTCGCTAGTGTCACCCCAACCGAATAGGTTGGGTGTTTAAAAGCTAGCTTGCTTTGTATTTTTTCCAGGAAATATGTTATATGGACGTTACCCTCTTTCACTCCAGGTAGTTTATTCTGGTCGATGCTAACGTTACATTCAGCCATGTTGTCACGAATAATAAGTTAAAAAAAAAAAAAACGTTGACGGTGAATTACACTTCAGTGTTTCTCCCGAAGGTTAATGGTAGCCTGATTGATCGCCTTTACTCATAAACCCGATTGATGGTTCAGGTGGTGGACGACCCTTTGATTAGTTTCGGTAACCACCCTCTCCTGATACGTCGCTGCTGTAATTGCCAGTCTGTTACTCTGCTGTAGCTAGCCTGTCAGATTGCTAGTGTCCCTCCCTTCAGCAACCAGCAGACACGGTTAAACACACCTCCTGTCGGGGTTTGTCAAAATAAAAGACCGGCGTTTGAGCGCTGGATTTTTTTTTTTTGAGCGTTTAGAAAAAAAAATAAATTGTGCATTTTGAGAATAAAGTCAAAACTTCGAGAAAAAAGTCGAAATACGTTTTCGAGAAAAAGTCGAAATATATATTTTTACATTTATATTTATAACTGCGGCTGCTGTTACACCCAAATTTCCCCTCTGTGGGACAATAAAGGCTATTTCTTCTTTCTTCTTCTTCCTCTTCTTCTTCTTCTTCTTCTTCTTCTTCTGAAATACTATGTTGAGATTAAAGTCGTCATTTCAAGTCAAATAACGCCCACGGCTGCTATACCCTCTACAAAATGCCTTGGGTAGGTGAAACAACTTGATCAGCTGTCTTATTGTGTCTTGTCATTCTACATATCCCCTCTGTACTGCACGAAGGTGCAATCATTGATATCCTTGCATCTGACCATTGCCATTGTTTGGTTTTTCCTTCTGAGCCGATGCATCTTTCTGAACCATCTCTTTAACGTCCTCATACTTATCTCTACATCGTGTTTATATGTGCTAAAAGAGAAATAATTTCCTTGTTTCTAAAACAGATTCTAAAGTGTAGTTTCACTAGCTCATAACACAAGACATTTTGGAGAACGTATAGCAGACGTGGCGTCACAGTTGTTTGACTTGAAACGACAACTTTAATCTCAAATCTCCACATTTTGACTTTATTCTCAAAATACTATTTCGATTTTTTCTCGAAATTTTGGCTTTATTCTCAAAATGCACGATTTAATTTTTTTTTCTCAATGTGGCCCTAATACTCCTTCGTAATCAAGCCTCTTGAACTAAAAGAAAAATTCAATGAAACGCTCCACTGGGGAGGGAAAAAAAAGTTTTAAACTGGACTTATGTCTGGGAAAGTGGGGCTATTTGTTTGTATTTGAGGCCTTACATTATAAAGAAAGCTACTAATAATTTCCAACATGTATTTTCAAAATGGTCATTACAAGCCAGCGCCATGAATAACAGTTCATATATGATACAACTGCCCTATTTATAATTTCAGACACACGAGAGCCATCAGCAGCAATATTAATTTTCGATTTAAGATGAAAGCCGAGTGAGCGCACTTCCGGTGTATTTCTAACTACATGTGGCTAAGTCGACCAAAGGTTTGTGAGGGACTTTGAACTGACGCAGCCCTCTCAGTGGCTGTAGACGTATGCAGCTACAGCTACAGAAAATCTACACCACGAAGCTACCGTGGGTGAAGACACGGTCCAGACAGAAAAGATTATGCTTGTGCAACCGCTTGGAAACAGCCAGTGCTGGCTGAGCAAAAGAAGAGTTCACACAATTACACATGACATTGTGTTACGAGCGCCGTGTATTTTCCGGCTCTATTACAAATACACACTGACTGCATGCTGAGCTCACCGCAGCTGGTATTTTGATTACGTTAATCTAATTGCGCCCTCTAGTGTTCAGCCATTCAACTGCCTGGTAGCCTATCTGCTGCACCACAACTGCCTCCAATTATCATTACATCCTTAAAATAAGTCGATAGCAGTGGTCCATTCACTGACCAATCAATGACATTATTAGTACTCGGCACACAAGGACTGTTTCCTTAAGTGATGCTTAAGTAAACTAGTTTAACTGTTGGTTTTTCAGTGAAATACAATGAGGTCAACAAGACTCTAACCCCTTTGAATAGAGATGCAATAGCTTTGACTGGCGCATCACACAATTATTTCTTACATCATCAGAAACTGAGGACTGGTTGAACTATGCTGTTGCACAATTTAAGGATGATGTTATAAATGCATAATAAGCGCAGCTTTATGATATTGATATGATATGAAGCCTACTGGCCGTACATCACACAAGGCTGAAAACTAAAGGAGATAGAGCTTTTGCAACAGTAGCTCCCCGACTCT
>JAVDPK010000489.1:187312-213863 GCA_034780415.1 Cichlasoma orientale | reverse complement strand
AGTTACAACAGCTTCCACTCTTCTGGGAAGGCTTTCTACAAGATTCTGGAGTGTATCTGTGGGACTTTCTGCTCATTCATTCAAAAGGGGGGATAAATGGGCACACGCTGATTGTTGGATGAGAGGGCCTGGCATGCGTTCTCCGTTCTAGTTTATCCCATGAAGTTGATGGGGTTGTAGTCAGGGTTCTGTGAGGGCCAGTCAAGTTCCTCCACACCAAACTCGTCCAACCATGCCTTTATGGACCTTGCTTTGTGCAGTGTGGCTGGAACTGAAAAGTGCCCTTCCTCCCAAACTGTCTTGATAAGCTGGACCGTTGAGATTTCCTCTGAACTAAGAAGCCTGGCTCAACCCCCCAAAAAAGACAGCGCCACAGCTTTATTCTTGCTCTTCCAAACTTTACAGTTGGCACCATTCAGTCAGGCGGGTAACATTCTCCTGGCATTCACCAAAGCCAGAACTGTCCAGCCGACTACCAGATAGAGAAGTGCAACTTGTCACTCTGCAGAACACGTTTCCACTGCTCCACAGTCCATCAGCGGCGTGTTTTACAACACTCGATCTGACGCTTGGCATTGCTCTTGGGGATGTAAGGCTTGGAAGCAGCTGCTCAGCCATGGAAACCCATGCCATGAAGCTTTTGGCGCACAGTTTGTGTGCTGATGTTGATGCCAGAGAAGGCTTGGTGCCCTGCACGTATTGAGTCAGCAGAGTGCTGGCAACGTTTACACACTCTTCGCCTCAGCAATCAGCAAACCCGTCCTGTATCTTTACCTGGTCTGCCACTTCATGGCCGAGTTGCTGTTGATTCTAACCAATTTCACTTGGTAATAATAAAACTCATGATTGTGGAATATCTCGGAGGGAAGAAATTTCCCAAAATGATTTGTTTCAATGGTGACGTCAAATTCAGTGAGCTTATTTGTAAAGGCAGACTGCATGGCTGCATGCTTGATTTTATACAATGAAACAGCTGAGATGAACGATACTTTTGTCCATATGGTGTAACTTAGCCTCTTAGTTGAGAAGATTAGGCCCACTCTCAGCAAAGCAAAATATGAGCTACCACCATGCTAGGTTAGCATAACACTTAGCTGTAGACGGAAGTGCTTGGATGAATGGGTAAATGCAAACGTGTCGTATAAAGCGCTTTGAGTGCTCAGCTAGAGTAGAAAAGCACTATATACGAACTAGTTCATTTAGTTTTGGTGAACTACAACTACATACCCGCTGCTGTTCACCACATAATAACTAAAGCACTTAAATCAATGTAAAATCCAAATTAAGTGAACAGTGCTGATATGTGGGTGTTTTAAGCAAAGCTAAGTGGATCTGCTGTTTTCGGTCTTTATGGTATTCAAAGCTAATCAAGAGACTTAGGAGATAAATATGACAACAATATCAGTGATATCAATCTTCTATTTATTAATAGAGGTAAAACCAAAGTTTATCTGTCTTATTCCAATGGGCTTTCTTGTTCTTGTCTTATCCTTTTTTAAATTATCTTGTTACTTTTACTCTCTTTCAATATCCCACCATACCCAAAGGAGATGATGACGAGGAGGAGAGCGGCGAGGAGCGGCTGCCATCCTGCTTCGATTACATCATGCACTTCCTCACCGTCTTCTGGAAGGTTCTGTTCGCCTTCGTCCCTCCCACAGAGTACTGGAATGGTTGGGCCTGCTTCATCGTCTCCATATCACTTATCGGCGTCCTCACGGCAGTCACCGGTGATCTGGCATCTCACTTCGGCTGCACGATAGGACTGAAGGACTCTGTGACGGCTGTGGTATTTGTAGCGCTGGGAACATCGGTGCCAGGTGAGGTTGAGTGGAGAGGGGTTCAATTATTTGTATTTTCTGGGGGGATTTTAAATGCCAGTCTAAGTCAAGTCAATAGCATCAAAATATTTACATCTGTGGTCAACTCATCATGAACATCAGAAACATCAGTTTTCTGGGATCTTTACTTCTTAAATCTTTATTTCTTTTACATTATTTTCAGCTTTCAAACAACTTGGTTAGATTAGGGTTTGGGTCAGAGATCATGATTTGGGTTAAAATGCACACTTTCAACAGAGGTTACAGCATCTTATCAGCTCTACTGCTAGTGCACTTATCCATGCTTGTGATTGGTCAGATGCTGCAAATGCAACCCATTTCCCATGAAGATGCTCATAGCTAGATTGGAAAACCCTGAGTTAACTGATCAAGTTCATAACCACCTTCCAGTGACCACTTAGCCTGATTACCAGTGTTAGGATAAGTTAAGCTAGATGTCCTGGGTATGTTGAACTTGCTTCACTGCACTTATTATAAACAAATACAGTATTTTACAAAAGTCTTGAGCCATCTCTCATTTCTTCATATTTTGCTTCAAAGGAGCCAGACTTTCTTGTAGTTTTTAAAGTGGTCTTGATCAATAGTTCTCGAGGCTTTTGAAAGGTCTTTCAAAGTTCATCTTTGGACATTGGCTGCTTTCTCACACACTTTCAGTCCAGTCCTTGTACCTCACTGTTTTCAGAGATTTTTCTTGTTTTTGAAGCCACCTAACGCTGACCTATGAATCATTCAAGTATAAAAAAGTCACCTAACTCAAGGGATAAAAGTGTTGAAGCAGATCGATTTAAAATGGTATCTTTAGGCACTTTGTTACTAGCAGGCTCTGGCAAAAACACATAATTTCTTTAATTGAATCTACAAAAAAATGTCAATGATAACACAGTTTGATAGGCATAAAATAGTATATATAGTAAAATATAAAGAAAAGAGGGATGGCTAAAAAGAGCCTTTGCACAGTACTGTAAAATATATAATATAAAACACTCCACCTACTAACCAGTATCACAAGGGAAGGCTATGAAAGAAACATAGGGGGATCTAGCCCTTTCTCATTCCATGACATTTTGTCAAAGCTGCTGGCGGCACTCATTTAAGGTTAAAACAGTTTGTGCATAATAGGGAGGCACAGGTGACAAAAAGGTATTTTACTATGTCCCAGGATGAGAAAATATTAGGAGATTGGATAAAAGCGTATTTTTTCCACTTCCATATGAACAGTCAAACCCCGGGGCAAACCTTGGTAGCGATTTATGCCTCCCCCGAGCCTCGAGGAAAAAGTGGATTTTCGTAAGTTTCATTAATCAACAGTTCCTGACACATTATAATCCCTCCCAACACTGATAAATACAACTGGTGTCAAAGAGTGTCACAGCACCAATGGTTACAAAAAGACAATTCAAAAGCAAAGTGCGCCACCAGAAATACAGCAATCACAGAGAACACGGCTAAGAGGGACAACGAAACAAAGGACAAGGCGAGACTCAGATGATGCATATAACAACAGGTGAGAACACAGCTGAAGACAAATAACCTAATGAGGCAGAGGGACGTTAAACATGACACAGGAAACGGAAAAAAGTCAATTACCAAAATAAAAGAGGAAGAGAGCGCGCAGAGATGGAGACTTAACAAGACACAGAAATACAAGGTCACACTATAACCGTGAACAGACTAGATGTGAAACTAAAACCTGAGAATATAAATATATAGACACCAACCAGGAAATGCTGTTATAAGAAAAATACAAAACTCTACGCATGATTCTCAGCACCAAAAGGAATCGTGAACCCACAAACTTCAAACCTTGTGTCCAAAACCGAGGGACACAGTTACCAATATATAACAACCTCAACCAACCTGTGCTGCCCTCAATCATATGCTAGGTCTCTACAATGGATAATCATAAGCCATCAAAACTTTGAGAACTCCAGACTTATACAAAAAATAATAAGACACAAACAAATGCATGAATAAAGTAGAAAAATCTAACCCTCACCCTTTAAACCCATTAACCTCTTACATACGAATATCTTTTTAAGTTGGGAATTTGGTTACATTTGGATGTGATATTGTGGGATGCTATTGGGAAAATATTTGTGGATATGTACATATGAGTAATGCCTGTGAGTAGAGCATTTCCTCCAACTTCCAGCATGATCTGAGGGATGAGCAGAGATTTATCGTGACTCAGACACAAGCAGATGGCTCGGTGTTACACCACAGTGGTGCAGAGTGATTATTTTCCGTGTTTGCCACGTTACGAATTCCTCCCCTCCCACTACACCAAACTCGAGCTTTCCGTTTCACTAGACACGAAATGAGCTGCGTCTTCACTCCGGAGTTCAGACGTGAGTAAACAAATACGAGGATGAGGACCGATCCTCTCGCCTCTCTCTGATTTCAGTAGCAGCCACCTCCATTTGTAGGATGGAGATCGAAATGTAATTGTAAAAACTCCGGCTCCAGCACGGCCTTCAGCCCCGGCTTGCCCGGAGTGGGTGCACCGTCCCCAGACTTTAATTCAATTCCCTGCCTCAATCCTAACGACAGCAGGTTTATTGTTGCCCCTTCGTATGATTTATAGAAATAGCTCCTGCGCTGCTCTTCCAGGTGGTAACTTCAATGGTTTCTGGCGAGGTCTGCGGAAAGCAGTATTTGAATCAATTCCCTCTACAACCATGTTATGGTGTGTGAAGGGCGATTGGATATCCATATATCAGCGTGCGTCTCCTTTCACAAGATTCTAATCTTTTCATTTTTTCCTCGTTTGAATCTCTGATCACTTCCCTCCCAGCCAAATCTTTATCGTTTCCTTCCTTACCCTCTCATAGTCGCCCCGCTCTCGTGCCCCATTCTGGTCAATTTGTTACTATGACTTGGTGTTACCTTACTCCTCTCTTTCTTTCCTCCTCTTAGTGCTTTTGCTATTGGATCATCCATCATTCTGACCCGTGTATGCTATAGAAACCAGCGTGCGTGCGCGTGTGGGTGAAAATGTGTGTTGTCCCCGTCAAGGTGCTGCAAGTTAGCATGCGGCATCTCCAGCAGGCCATTACAACTTCCATCGGGAGTGTTTGCTGCCTTCTCCGTGCATACGAGATCTCCTTAAAACATGTTAGAAACACTCATCTTCTCTCTTGTTTCCCTTTTTCTGACACGTACCCTCCCCTCCTCCTCCTCCTCCTCCTGTCTCTGTCCTCCTCGAGATTCATAAAAGCATTTCTGTGTTATTAGATTGGAGACACACTCAGGGATTATCGGCCCAATTTGCACAGAATTTGCTGATTCAGGCAATTAGAGAGCAAATGCTGATGGTTTCAAAGCTGCGCACTGCAAAATGTTTCTGCCCGTTTAAGAGGTTTATACAGCTCATTTGTAACCATCTGAGGCATTTAAACAGTAAGTGATGTTTGATTTGTGCGTTGGTGGTGAACAAATGCTGACACTGGTTTGCAGACTTCATCTCGTTCACTACTGATACCTCGAGTTTATCTCTGCGTGAACTGAGGTTTGACTTTTCCACTAATATTGAGTCTTAAATTGTGAAATTTTTAGTTATTTGCTCTTTAGTGAGGGCCGAGCTAGTTCTGAGACAGCTGACGGTACTGATATCGGAAAATTCTACGCAAGTACAGTCACAAAGTATTTGTACTTTGTTACTTCCCACGTCTGGATTTAAAAAGTATTACTAACGCGATCTATTGTGTAGCTGGATTTGTCCCACTGCATTTCCAGCATCAATAAGAACAGCATGTGTGTGATGTTCTTAATTGGAGGCCGTAATGTGGAGTTTTATGACTGATTCCAATCCACAATCTCACCTGCCCCTGTGTCCACTCACGCACTCACTCACTTCTTTTTGTGTAGTCCATCAGCACCAGGATTACAGTTCATCCCATAAAATGGTTTGGAGGACAGTTTTAATGTTGGGATGTGAATTTCAGCTAATCTCACTGACATTCAAATGAGAATTGAGACTTTTCTCACCAGCCTGTCTAAAAAAAGAAATAAGCCAGGATAGACATACAATAACTGGCAGCTGCTTCCCTGGTATTCCCTGCCAACCCAGTTGTAGAGTCTCTCTGCTTTTCATCCAATTTCTCCTCAAATATCCTGCACCAAAGAGCACACTTGGTGTACACCTACAGCATTTATTGCATTGATTTTGGTTGCGCTGACGGCAGTACGCAACCACAGATTACAGCGGGACAAATAAATCTTCTCTGAAACGAATACAATTCTGCCCAATGTGGATGGAAAGCAACATATACAGCAAGCGAGTCCATTTCTGTTGGAGACATAAGGATTTAAGACAAAACAATGTATATCAGGGGACACTGCAAAGCTCCTGAGGCTTTTCAAATGCACATCAGTTTTGAAAAAATAATTTAAAAGGCTTGTCTCCAACAGCGACCCAATCTGAACACAGGGATTATCATCCCACAGGGATATAACCTGAACAAAGGGCAACCACGGAGCTACCAGCATTAAACTACTGATTCATCTGCATGGAGCATGATTAGAAGTGAACAGATATTACAAAAATATGTGCTGAGAGACTTCAACTGGGGCTGCCAGGACCACTGTCATCAAAAGAAGATCATTTCCATATGCAGTAATATACACGTAACTGTGTAATGATGTGGTGTCAATATGGACCAAACCTGTGAGGAAATGTTGGTGTAACAGTTTAGTAATTAGTATCATGTAGGAGTATCTGTGGAGGTTTATTTAGGGAGCTTTTAACATTGCTTCAGATAGCGGTTACATGTTAAATGATCCTGTGTTTTTTGGAACGCTGTATTGATAAATAGTTTGAATTATATACAGACAAAACCACGGCTAGCATTAGATGAGAGGCATTTAAAGCTTTTATAAGGGGAGAGACTATCTTTTACACGAGTACCAAAACCAAATGGTCCCGCCAAGAGTTACAAACTTTAAAAAGCCAAATTGAAACAGAAATTTATAATGAAAACCTGAAAAATTACATAATTTGTAACTTTGGACTCCTTCAAGCTAGGAGAGTTATTAGACTGTGATGGAAGAGTATGGATGCTCCATCACTGAAAATATGCTCATGGGAGCTCTCATGTCGTATTAGTCTGGAGGGACAAATTTAAATTGCTCAGGGCAAGTGTAAAGACTCTGTGCAGCTGTGGAAATCTCATATGAATATTATTTAAAAACTGGAAATCTAGGTCCTACCTGAGTGTAGTAAGCAGCTGATTGTGTTAATATGCATCTTCATCTACCACTGATGCAGGCTGAATGTGAGCGTGTGTGTGGGTGTATGTGTCTAATGCCTGTTCGTCTCAGTGGTTTTGTAGTTTGAGCTTGTTTCCTTTGTTCTATATATAACTGCTAATAAAAATATTAAATAAAAAAATCTCTGAAGAATGTTACCATGAAGAATTACAGCAGTTCTGAAGGCAAAGGGGGGGGGGTATGTGTGTATGTATGTTTATATATATATAAACTGTGGACAGTGTATAGGATGTCAGCTAAACCATCAGCTGATCTGCCAGGATTGGAGCCAAGTTAGTCTTTAGGATCTTTAGGATTTTATTTATGGGAATGTCATGAGAGCCCAAGTCACTCATCAGTGAGTTCTGGTCTCTGCGGCAAAGTTTTTCCTCTCTTCTTTTACACGTCTCCCCATCATCCTCATGATAACCCGCTGGATAGCCACCGTTGCAGTTAGATTCTTTAAATTGAAATATCTACTGATCGAACTTGACAGCATTGCATATGCAAATTATACCAAGGCTGCGAGTCATAAAAACTTCATCTGCTATATTTGGCTCTCACCCAAACATTTGATCTCCTTTGTCGCTCTTTCTTCATCTCCGTACTCCCTGCTCAGTTATCTGTACAGTTTACATTGTTTTCTTCCTGTCTGTCAGGTATCAAAGGCTGTAACTAGTTCTATTGAAACAGTTTTCAGTGTGTGCCTGTAAAAAAGACCAAAATATGTTTATGTTTATGTTTCTCTTTCCATTCATCAATGACATAGTGTTCATTTCTATATGTGTAAGTGGATAACAGTTGTTACCGTGAGCTAGCTGCAGCAGCCTGTGAGAAAGGCTTTCAGTAAAAATACATTTAAAAAGGTGTTCATATAATAGTCATTTCTATAGTTATATTTGGCACTGTTTGATTGTTTTGTTTTGATGGTATATTTGTGCTTTATGCCTCGTTCTAATCTTCCTACATTGATTTTTTTTCCATTGTTGTTTGAAGTGGTTACTCTGAGGTATGATTCAGCGGTTCTGAAAAGATGAACCCAGTAAAAAAAAAGAATCCTAAAAAAAGCAGGAGAAAGTTTTAAGAAAATAAAAAAAAAAAAAAGCTTTTACAATAAAGTCTCTTTCTTTCTTCCATCCATCTAGACACATTTGCCAGCAAGGTTGCTGCCATCCAGGACCAGTATGCTGACGCCTCCATTGGCAACGTCACCGGCTCAAATGCAGTGAACGTCTTTCTGGGCATCGGCGTGGCATGGACCATCGCTGCCGTCGCCTGGCGTTCCAAGGGCAAACCTTTCAAGGTGGACCCGGGAAATTTGGCCTTCTCTGTCACCCTCTTCACTATCCTGGCTGTGGTGTGCGTGCTCACACTACTGTACCGGAGGCGGGCGACAGTGGCTGGCGGCGAGCTGGGTGGGCCGCGGACTTGCAAATTGCTAACGTCGCTGATGTTTGTCACATTGTGGCTGATTTACATCCTGCTGGCTTCACTGGAGGCCTACTGCCATATACCAGGGTTTTAAATGGAGAGTGGAGAGAGGAGGGAGAGAGAGAGAGGCCCACTGCCAATATGAGAAGAGAGAGAGAGATGCAGCAGTCTTCAGAGAGGGAGAAGAGATAGATCAATATGGGCCGACTTTTCAGGAAATCTTTAAATCCGTCCAAAGACTATTTCAGTTTTTCATCAGATATATATTTTCCCTTCATTTCTTACTGTCCTGAAAAAAAAAAGAAAGTGAATCCTCCTAAAGACTAAAATGGTCCAGTGATGTTCAAAAGAATTTTTTTAGTCTGGCATTGGCAGCTCTTTTAGGCAGGAAGACAGTCCCTCTAGTCTAGTGAAGAGGAAACGTCTCAGATACACAAAATTTAAAATACAACATCATGAAAAAAAAAGGTACAAAGCAGGTTTTAGAGGTCACTTTTAACATCAGCAGCGGACAGCAAAGTGTTATAGGCCCAGAACAGCTGGGGGGAAAAAAGATGATCAGCTGGCTTCTGAAGAGAAAATGGGTTGAGAGGAAGGATTAAGGGTGAGAGACGGAAAAGCCGAGAAAAGAAACTGGAAGCAACAGAAAAGAGAAAGTGTGGATAACACAGGCAAGAATATGTGGGCAAAAAATGTCCTACAGTCCTGCATCAGTCACTCTTTCGCTCCCTCCGTCCTCACAGTATCAGTGGATGCTCCTATTTTAACGTTTGAACTCTAAAACTGACAGTGACTTAACACTTTTAATCCCTCTTCCACAAAATGTACACAAACACACACACAGACACACACAATTCGGCGTCCTCAGGTGATTCCACACTAGAGGACCAACTTGCGGACGAGATGAAAACTGACCACTTTATTTAATTTATTTTTTTATCTTTTTGTCCTTTTCTTCTTCGATACACTGTGCAAAATAGTCCCTCCACCCTTCAGCGCACCATGCTCTTTCCTCTGCCCCTTCCTCTTGCCTTACTTTTATCTCCCCTGTAGGAACAAAGTCTTAAAGTTGTGATGATGAAATGTTGTAGTCACCGACCAACCTGCCCTCTTTTTAATTGAGCCAGTCTCACATCCGTTTAATGCCGAGCCCACTCCCCACACTTTTTACTAAACTTTTCAGTGGCGTCACGTGTTGATGTTGTTACCGTGCAATTGTAAAAAATAATAATAATAATAATAACAACAGTGAAAAAACATATAAATACAATGTGATTGGATAACGGATAAGGAAAGTCGAACTGAAGACATCTCTAAAGCGGGATGAAGAACCAACATGCACGCAGTCCACCGAGAAATAGCTGAAGCGTTGTGCACTACACGTTGTGAGGTGCATTGTTTACACTTTAAACTACAGAGAAATGTGAACAACTAGAGCCAAGCAGGGACTCCTGCAATGCCGTTGACAAACAACACAAGAACGAGAAAGGAGCAACTACGAGACAGCAGTGATGACGGTGTTGATGACAAATCAAAACTATAACCATAGCCAGTGTTTCTAATTGTACATGATAACAGAAACTGTCATTGATATGTGTGTGTGTGAGTGTGTGTGTGAAGTCATTGATATTTCCCCCTATGTTAAGCTCCTCTGGAGGTATTCAAGAAAGACTCTCATGTCCCTTTTTTCTCAGAAACAAAGAGAAAAAGAAGACATTTTTAAGGAAACCCACTACAACAGGAAATGTGTGAACAGAAAACCAGAAAAGAGTGAGACACTTTGAGGGAAACGTACGGCAGCTCCGAAATGCCACACGGCTGTTCTGCTCCAGTCGGGACATTTCTTTGTGATCTGAAAAGAAAGAAGAAAAAAAATCAGAGGTGTGTGTTATCCAAAGATGAGATAGAAGAGTATAGTCACAGGTCACATTTTCAGTGTGCAGTCCCACAAGCTGCTGGTTGTAGTTTGTTTTAAAAAAAAAAAAGGAAAAAAAAAAGAAGAAGAAAACTGGCAAGTTGAATTTCATAAAAGTGTTCACACTACAGCTGTATGTGCTAAATGATCTGGTATATTTCATGGGTAAAACTGTGCTATTTATTATGTTTCCGTGAACTGTTTTTTTTTTTTTTTGGTGAAACTCAGGCGTGGCGTGTGTGAAAGTAAGATATTCGGAATAGCTAGAAATGAGAATATTAGGCCCTGTATCGTGTGAAATCGGCTGTTTTGTCATCAATGTCTGTCTTTGAAGGTGTCAAAGCCCAGATCTGCATTACGCTGCGTTAATAGCCCGGTCCTGCCCGGAGGCTGCACTGAAGCTGGACAGAAGGGATGGCATATGGCTTGTCAGTGTAGATTCTTATTAAATGCTTTCCCTTTGTTAACAACAGCTCAGAAAGAGGTATTCAGCGGGAAGTGAGCGATTTTTCCTCTCAACTACCCACCACGCTGACTGTGATCTTCAAGGAAAATCATCATGAGAGAAAACAATAATTTAGCTTTTTGGGATGTTGATTGACAGAAGAATGGGACTGAAAACAACAATTTACCTGCCCACCGTCCTGATTGTTAAATATGAATAACCTACCCGCTGCTTTCAGCCCGCTATGAAGGCAGGCATGACAAAGCCACCTTAGGTGGGATCAATCCACACCTCTGGTGCAGCCTCACCAGGTTCAGTGCTTGTAAAAACAGAAGATAAGTGGGTGATTTGGAGCAAACAGGCATTTCTCTGTGGGGGTAAGCATGCCTGTATGCATCACAAATTCCCTCTAATGTGACATTTCTATGCTACAGCAGTTCCCTTTGCATTGTGAGAGCTACAATCAGAACCTTTAGTGCAGGAAGTCAGGGAAAGATGCTTTCCAGCCCACTTTTATTGATAGAAAGAGTCTGGATGCCTGCCATGTCCCTCTGCAAATATTTAACATTGCTCTCCGGAAGTTAAACACGACGACATAAACAGAGTTACCAACTCACAGAAGAGCTGTCCTGAAGCTCGTAGAGATTAAGGCTCTTGGTCAGAGAGGTTTCAGCCTGTCAGGTGGAGGATTTAAAAATGCTGAGGTCATGTCAAGGCAACTCCGCTGTCCATGGGAAAGGCTGGGATAGTCCTAAAGCCAAATTTTGGGAAGATGTAAACCGGAGGCGTTCAGTGAGTTGTAACAGTTTACAGTGTACCTGTGGATCGCTTTGATGCTAAGCTAAATATCAAATTTTTAATGACTTCTATTCAGATAATTTGATGTTTATAATGAATATAGTAGATAATGATAAAAAACGTAAGTTATGTTTGTATGTTCAGGTTTGCCTTCAACATCAAAGCGGCCCCACCTCTAACTTTAAAGAAACATTAGTCATGATTGGACAAACCGCTTTTGTCCAGGCTGTTATCGTGGGAGTTTCATGGCTGAGGCGGGTCATTTTCACATGGCAGAGTACGGGGAATTGACTCATTTTTTGGAGCCAGCCTCAAAAGGCCATTAGAGGAACTGCAGTTTTTTGACACTCCCGCTTTGCCTCCGTTTGTCAGTCGCAGAGGTTGCTGCTTGTATCCCAACTCAGCACCACATGTGTCAACCTCATTAAATCGCTCACCAGAATTCATCCTCTTAGCATCATGAATCTTGAGCCAGTTTATCCAGCGGTCAGAGCCTCACAGCATCATGTCTGAGTTTCCGTTGTGGAAACTTAGACACGGTTACAAAAAACATGACCTCAGTGTCCTCGGTTGTAGCTGCAGGCTTTGGTGCGTGGCGATGTGGTCAAGGAATCAATATCACACAGATCCTTTAATCATCTCTGATTGTTTGGGCTTAGCACACAGTATGTTCAAACGTAGGCGTGAGCCTTCCATCATGGAGGTCATCAGCCAGTTTCAAGGTTTGACATGACTTGCACACTTGCGTAGTCCCTGGTCTGCTTTGAGATGCCAGCCTGTCAGCAGGGCCGAACTCTTTTTTTTCTCAATGACTTAAGCTTCCGTAACAGTTGCCAGTTTACGAGTGAGTGGGCAGGATAATAGTGCTGCTGACGCCACAGGAACACAGGAATACTGGGACGGATTTAGAAATGTAGGCTTTTTAAAGGTGGATAAGCCTTGCTGGAGGACGGCTGAGTGTGTTTGCGTGTGTGTGTGTGTGTGTGTGTGTGTGTGTGCCGGCTCTCTAAGTGAATGAAGAAATGCAACCATATTTTTAGTCTTTTGCCTGTTGCTTAGCGACCATCTATCTGCTAGCCGTTGTCGTCTTGACTGTTGCCGGTGTGTGTTTGTGTGTGTGTGAGAGATTTTCTTTTAATTTCTCACTTACCCTTGTTCTAATGAATGTGAGAGTATGGAGGAGTGACAAATTAAAGGAAAAAAATATGTATGTTGTTCTGCTTCCAGCTCCTGCATAGTTTGATTGTGCTGGGCATATAGATCACAATATTTCCAAAAGTGACAGTATGTCAGTCCAAAATCTCACATATATGTTTCATTAGGTTGAGATCTGGTGTCTGCTCAGATCATTCGGTCACCCCTCGTGAACCATCAATGGGAACACGGCTGAGACGATCACAGGTGGTCACAAATGCGTATTGCTTTGCAGCGACCCTTCCCTCTAAACGGGACAAATGGACTCAAACAATGTCAGCAAAATGCCCCTCACAGCATAACTGAGCCAACAAATCCACAGTTTCATGGCTTCAGGTTTTTCCTTTAAATTGTCACACATCCGTTACAACTGTGTGTTTCTTTTACATCCCTGTGCCTCCCCTTGTTTGTGTGTGTGTGCATCCATTGTATGTCCATGTCTGTTTGTGCCTTTAGATGTGCTTATGTGTCTGTGTGGGTTGCTGTTGTAATCTCCTTACAAGGGCTCACCCCGTGAGTCCCATATGCTAGATTAATGAATCTGAATGCCAACCTGACCCACAGTAAAAAAAAAAAAAAAAAGAAGATTTTCTGTCATGTGTATATGCATACGTGTGTGTCTGACACTGAGACAGGTAAATTGTGGCTGGTACTCTACCCCCACCAGGCGTATGTGTGTGTGTCTGTACCTGTCAAATAAGATTAGATATAGAATCGATCTGGCTGTCTGTCAAGACTGGGAATAGATATTTTCTTGAAAAAAGCATGCGTGAGTGGAGTTTGAGAGTGCCTGTCGCACACTGAGGTCACAGACTCCACATGGCTACAGGCAGACACACTCATGCACACAGTTAAGTGTCTCATCATCTGTGCACGTGCAGACATTCAGAGGATCGATGCAAAGATCTGCTGAGTAAGCTTCACACATGACCACACACAGACACACAGACACATTTATCTCCTTCATTCAAGTGTGACTACATGATTTGCTGATTTGCAGTGTGTGTGTGTGTGTGTTTGCGCTATTCCAGCTATCATAGTGAGGATCATATGGTGGTGTAGACCACTGCAGTGAGGACACTTTGGAAAATTGAGGACCTTTTGACCTGTCCTCACTTTTTCACCCAGTTTTGGTGTGTGCGTGTGTGTGTGTGTGTGCGTGTGTGTGTGTGTGCGTGTGTGTGCGTGCGTGCGTGCACCTGAAAGCTGGTGGCATTGTTCTGCTGTTATATCTACACTCATTCATTAATTTTTCCAGTAGCCATTGTTCCATGGTTAGTATTATTTTTATGACTACATAAATGTCCAGCAGCTGATTCATGTGGAAAATAGAAGTGATCATTTAATTAATAGATAAATATATAACATGGATAAATACAGAAAAAACACCCAACCTTGAAAAATTAAATAATGTGCAAATGTATAAAACTTAATTTTCATTTCAGAGGTTTTTTTCTGAATGTTATTCATTATCTATACAGTAGTACATAGTAGTAAAATCTCACCTTTTCTATAATGAAATTTTTTTTTTTAATTTTTTCACTGACTGGCTGATGCTTTAGAACGAGTGGACGACCCAGTCACATAAATGTCTCTGTTGTGTTTGAATCTTTTATTTAGCATTACTGTAAAATTACAGTTGTTAGATAATAACGATCAACTGAATTTTTTTTTTAAATGGATGGAATGACAAACATTTCAAAAATGGAACTCAATTCATAACTACTTATTAATGATAATATGAAATATTTTGTCCGCATTCATTATATACAGTAAACATTTCTGTTATAATATTGTGTATATTTCTCCATTGTTGAGCCCTACACTGTAGTTTCAGACTATATCAGAACATGAAGACATCAGTGTGCAATTTTGCACAGTGATGAGTGTGTTGTATAAGAATTGAACTAACACCAAAACAAATTCATAAAGAATAGATTTTCAGCATTTTTGTGCTTTGCCACATTTCTGGTTTGAAACCATATCTAGTGCAGCCACATGTTTAGGACGAATATCTTTAGATCAACGTGTTTAGTTTCCAGGTTCTTTTTTTGTTCTCTCCTTCTACTGTTAGCCACTATGTTGCTCTCTACCTTGCAAATATTTATATTATTTTTTTCAGTTTATACTCACGCTGCCCTATTTCTGAGCTCACAAAGTGCTTTTTGATATAAACATCTGTTGTTGTTTTTTTTCCATTCATTTCATTATCTTATCATACTTTTCATTTAATTTGTTTTCATTGTTTTGTGTTGTTTTGGTGGTTTTCATAAAAGATAAAAAAAAATCCCTCAAAAAGTAGAAGAACAACATAAGAGTGTGCTCTTATTCTTTTTATTTGTGTGTGTGTGTGTGTGTGCGTGTGTGCGCGCGCGTATGTGTGATCTGTTCATACCATACTGTGCAAGAGTGTGTCATTGCATGAATTAAGGTCATTCAGAATACAGCGTTCGATGTTGGAAATGTAGTAGTAAAGAGTAAAGTATTTTTAAATGCTGAAAATGACATGATATGAAAAATGATATATAGACCAAACTTTTCTCTTTTTTTTTCAAAGATGAAATAAAATGTGACTGGAAAATGCTCAGAAATGTCTCTTTCATTTCTATTAATGGAGTCTCAACTCAGTTAAAGGTGTGGATACTTTTCAACATTAAGATGCTTTTTTTAGTAAAAGGTTAGCAATTAGCAAATAGCCATAATCATATTTGAGATAAAAAATGAATCACCTGTTTTTTTTTATTATTATTAACAATAGCCCCAGCATATATATATGTAATTACAAGCATCCATAAAAATGTTTGTTTACAATTTCTGCTGCAGATTTTTAATTCAATAAATTCAACATGTAGCCATAGATTTCTGCTCAGTCAGATCCAAATAAAACAGTATTTTCCTTGCTAATAGAATACATTTTCTGAAACCATCACAGACTACTAAAAGAAGAATGGAAGGTTGGCCTGAAAGCTCTTTCAGCCTCAGAGTTTTATGCTTAAGACCAGCTGAGGGTTATATTATCAGCATGGTTTTTATCAATCTCCTCAGCAACACTAACACTGGCCTGTAGCTCAAGGATCTTCTGATGTGCTGCTCTGACAGTGGATTATCTGCAAATCTGTGTGAACGTGTCACTCCTCATGTCACTGTTTCCACACAAGATAGTCAAAATAACTGGCAATGTTGTCATTAAAATAATGTAACCTACTCGGTATTTCTGATGTAAGCCACTGTAAATGGACAGGGGCTGCACTTTATCTGCCTGGCATAGATCAGATTCAGTAGTGTTACATAATGCTGTATATATGGGAGACCAACACTTTTACTGTTTGTGTTGTAATTTTTTGACACATCTATCACAGTCAGAGTACACCTTGGACAGGTCACCAATCCATAGTCCTGAGACGGATTGGCCACCTATCATATGTATTTCATATGGCTCGTATGTCTTATGGCTCATGAAAATCAGAAATCCAGTATCTCAATTATTAAAAATATCCCATTTCTGAAAGTAAAATGTATACATGCAATACTTGAATTACTGCATTGCTGTGATGTAGCATGGAGGCGATCAGCTTGTGGCACTGCTGAGGTATTACAGAAGCTTGTGTGTCTTTGATAGCAGCCTTCAGCTCATCTATATTTTTGGGTCAGGTGTTTCTCCTCTTCCTCTTGACAGTACTCCATAGAATCTCTGTGGGTCTCAGGCAAGGTGAGTTTTGGTACTGTGGGCAGGTGCTAAGTTTTACTACTTCCCCTGTTTTTGCTTCTCTAACATTTCAGCACCCACCCTTGGTTGAAAGATTATGATAACTGGTTCAAACATTTTGAGTGTAAAGACATATAAGTCAGAAACTGATGCGCTAATGTAGGAAACAAAACTGAGCATAGTTTTTTGATTCAACAGGCCTGGCAGTAATCAGGCCAGGGTGTGGCTCATGAAATAGAACTCAGCTTTCTAAAAGATGTAATTATTCACAGTTAATTCATCATTTAATTAAGCGAGGGAAGATGTTTTTTTTCCCCTTAATAAATTTAAATCATCATTTAAAAACAGCATTTTGTATTTACTCAGTGATCTTTATCTAATATTACTTTTTTTTTTTTTTTTTTGGATGATCTGAAACATGTAAGTGTGACAATTGTGCTAAAGCAAATGACAAATGCTCTAATTCCATTCAGCAAAATCATCACTTCTCTAGTATGGCTGTGCCCAGAGTTTCACCAAGCTCCCATGGGATAGGAGGGAGACAACAAAATATTCTCATCCATGCCTGATCCAGCTTTAGATGGCTTCCTTCAACAGGCTTTCTCTTGTGTACCTAGATATTGTTAAATTTTGTGAAGTTTTTTTTTTTTACATTTTAAAGTCAGTGTTACTGTGTAATGTAGCTTTCTAAGATTGAGAGAAAGAGTAAGTGTTTGTGCAGGGTGATTATTTGTTGGGTTGTGTTAATTGTGTGTGTAAAAACTGCCATTACTGAAAACCAAATATCTGTAGCTGTCACATTGCACTGCATTTTTGCTAAAATAAGCCCTGTCAGAACAAACCACTCTCAGAAGAGGCCATAGCTTTGAAGTGGGTATTTATCCAGTGTGCAGCTCATAAATAATACTGTGTGCTTCTGCTACCCAATCTGGGCGAATTTGAATGGAGCAATTTAATCAAAAAGACAAAATTCTACACCTGTGATGCTTCATTTCTCTGCTTATTTTTTAAAAAGCATAGACTAGCATAGGAAATCTGCCCCATCTTCCTGCTCCTGTTCCTACTGGCGTAATTAAAACTGTAAATTTAGATATTTTTTTAAATATATATTCAAAATAGCAATGCCAAGGTTGTTTAGGTGTAACTACTCGCTGCATGTATGTATGCTTAGTCTGCTATCTGACTCTGGTCCCACCATAATAGCTCACACACATTTACAGAAGAACAGAGAATCCTTCCTAACAGCTACCAATAGTGCACTTCAGCTGATATGAACCTTTCTGCACTCTACATGGATGTCTTCACCTTTTTGCTGGAGGACTGTAAAATATTATGACATCTATAGTTTTCAAAATATTTACTATTGGCTGGCAATAATGACCGCGGGAGAAATTTATGAAACCCATTCTTTTTGTGAAAGTACCGCTAAAACACTATGAGCACACCTCACTACACATAAAAATGTATTATTGGCAAATTTTACTAGTGTCTTAAAATATAAAGAGTAGAAGTAATTAAAATGTACCCTATCAGTGTTATATGGATCAGTATTACTACTGCAGGTGTTTAAGGCTCATTTTAAACACTTTAAATTCTGTTTAGTGTACAGGGATGCATCATATTCTATAAAATCATGTTTGTAGTTTGGCTGTCCTGAGAGGACCACGTATCTCTAAAAAAAACACACTGTTTTTATGGCTCCAAACAGATTCCAATGGAGTCATAGTCAAGCAGAGTTAAGCCTACTTCCACGGACAACAGCCAACTCTGGCCACAAGATGGCAGTAATTTAAAGGATGGATGCAAACAAATGAGAAGCGTTATGACAGAATGTTGTTTGAGATGCGAGGAAAGATGGAACGCCACTGGCAAACACTATGTTGGATCACATCACGCCAAATTTAATGGCTGACTAAACAGAACATTCGGTCCTTTCTTTTGGGTGTAACAACAATATAAAGGTCAGATCATATCAGAAGCAATCCACTTATCAGCTGCTGTTCATTTGCAGCATGTATTTCAGCAAGCAGTAATGACCTACTAGGAGATAATTATTCCCCCAACTCTGCACTTTCCCTCTGCACTACTGAGCATGTCATTATCCTTTAGCATGCTGGTTTTACTGAACCAACTTTACCAAGACACAAAAAGTAACAATTGCAAACTTCAGACTCAGATGTGTCAGGTGGCTAAATGTTTGATTATTTGTGTGTGTGTGTGTGTGTGTTTATGTGTGTGTGTAGTTCTTCTAGTGGCCATTTAAAAATGGCTTTAAAAGTGAGGCAGTCCTCGTAGACTCCTGTTAAAATGCCAAGCTTCTGCAATGAACTAAAAGACACAGCATCCATGTTTTCACAAAAAGAATTTCAAATTTTGCTTCCTCTGCCCACTGAACAGTTTGGCACTTTTATTATTTTGCCCCAGAGAAGACAGCTGGGTTTCTGGATCATGTTCACTTATGGCTTCCTCTTTGTATGGTAGACCTTTAACCTGGATTCGACAGTGATTTCTGGAAGTGTTCTCTGGATATTATGTACTGTAGATGATGAGATATTCAGTCATCACAATTATACATTAAGAAATATTATTTTGAAATTATTCCACAATTTTTAGACAGTTTTTTGGGTCTATTTTGTTTGTTTTGCATCTTTACTTCTGCCTCTCACAATAATAATAATAATAATATTAATAAGCTATTGACTGTTGTGATTGCAAACACAATGTAAATATGTTTTACAGGGTCTGCGTACAGCACACTTGGCTCGTTGAAGCTGTATCTGTGTTTCTGTGTTTGGAAGGATTTTTGTTTGCAGTGGGGCTTAGGGGGGTGTAGGTATATCACGATAAACAAATATTCTAATTATATATATATTTTTTTATTATGTTGTCAGACCTGCTCTTTGTTTTTTGGGGCAAAAATGTGCCAATCACAATATCCTTCTAAAATTAGATTAATTTATGTAATACTGCAGTATGAACATAGTTTATTTGAGGGTTTAGCTTTTTGAAATGCCTTATAGGTGGGATGAGGTCTGTTGCCTTATGTTTTCACATTAATTTCAGTGAACTGACACAACTGCCTGACACTTAATTATCTCGTCAGCATTCAGCACCGCTCTTCAGCTGCTATCTAACCTGGCAACCCGAGAAACACCATCGTATTTATAGCAAAGCTAGAGGGGATGGTTGCTGGAAGTTTCCACACTCACGCGTGCAAACACACGCAGATACACACACCTGGGACCTGACCAGCACGAGCGCTGTGTTGCTCTGCTGGCCAATAAACAGCTCTACCGTGGTTCCCTGATTTGCTTTAGGGCGCTTTGGGAATAGTGAGGTGAGAGAGCTTTCACTCCATTTGCATTATAGTCCAGGTGTTTATGTCTACTGTGGGTTTTTGGGGGGTTTTTTGCATTCAATGTCTAAGACTGACCTAATTAAAGAGAAAAACACCCAAACTTTGACATAGATGCTTGAAACTAGTTATGTTTTTGCATGAATTTACTTCGCTGCATCCCCTCCCTTTTTCTGGTTCTTCTCTGTCAGTTTCTCAACAACGGAGTGGCAGCTGTTATTCCCACAGCAGGCTGTCGGTAACCACAACGGTGAGGCATGTCGCCATCCTCCACTGGAGGAGAACGAGACAAAGAATAAACACAACAGTCTTGAGGGAGAGATACAGGAGAAGAGGAGGAACAAGAAAGAGGAAGACACAGACAAAAAAAGACAGGGAGGGGGGAAAATGAACGAGAGCTACAAAGCACGAGAGGAGGGAGACAAAAAGAAAGGCCAACAGAAGAGGAGGAGGGTGGATGTGACCAGAATTTGAGCCAGAGACAAAGCTGCGGACAAATTGAAGCATGAGAAAGAAGTGATGGAGTTGGTGCTGACACAGATTTATCCTGTGGGATGAGGAGGAAGACAGGGAGTGACATGCTACAGCGATCGCCTCGCCTCTCTCGGGCCCAAATGTTTGCCTCCACGCATAAACTGATTTTGACACTTCTTAGTTGTTTAATTGGCTCTCCGGTTACAACAAACCGCTTCTTATTAATATTCACCAAACAAAATGGAAAAAAAAAAACGAAGAGCACACATCAAGATTTGTTTCCGTCACTTGCAGACATGAAATGAAAAACGACTGAGCAGGTTAGGAAGAGAGAAACATGGGTTTTCATCAAGGTATTTTTGCGGTACATAAAGCCGTGTTGTATGTTGTACTGTAAGTATTGTTGGTGGGAAATGCTCTTGTTTTAAAGAACATACTTGAAGAGACTGGAAGGAAAATAACAAGGAACTGTGAAGACTTGTGACTCACGGTCGTAGCATGAGAGAAATAATCTGCGGGATCATGTGGGGGAAACAATGGGGAGAAAAAGGGAGTGAGATGAAATAAAGTGGCTAACTTAGGAAAGATGAAGGTGGTTAGAGAGATTAGGAAAGAAAAGAGGTGTAGTTGGAATAGATTTCACAGATGAACTGATTTGTTTATGAGGTTATGAGAAGTTTCGAAATGATGCAGGTGATTATCAAAGCACATTATCTGTCTCTGGATAAACTGCGAATAATCCCCCGAACCAATTGTCTCCTCGGAGGCTCTGATTACTGAGGATTTGCAGCAGGTAATCAGTGATGGATTATATTTTCAAGCTAACCTTCCTTACCATGCCCAGCAGCAGCAGCGGCAGCAGCAGCGGCCACAACGGAGGACTGTAGAAACAAGAGAAAGAAAAATGAGGGAGGTACAGAGATGAGAATGGGAGGAGTTTTAGTTGGGTACCGCAGCGCTCGTTTCTGTCACAGACTTTCTCTGCTTAAGGCAAACGTTACATGATATTCATATCACAAAAACGGCTCCCTTCTCCAGTGTCTGCGTATGCGTGTGCAAATGTGAGTTCTTACCGAACAGAGAGGACCTGCTGCACTTTGTTCATGAGATCTGCTTTCATATTCCAGATCGGGTTTAGATTTAGGAAGAGGATGAGGTGGTTCACACAAGCACTGGGTGCTGCCCCTCCGCAGGCTTCCAGAAGTCAGCCAGTGAGATAAAAGCACCGAGTTTCAAACAGTGAATGGACCGAGGAAGTGCCTAACAGCCAGCATGTTCTCATTTTGGCTGTGACACAGAGGGTTGCACACAAACATGCAGTACAAGACAGCAGAAAAAGTACAACAGCACAGTACAACCCACACACACACACACACACACACACACACACACAGAGCCTCTGTACCAGTGCTTTGTTGCCATGTGCTCCATCAGACATAAAACGACTACTTTTAAGAGAGAAGGCTTCAGGCTGCTCTCTCTTAATAATACATCAGAGCAATAACATGTGTGCATTATATTGAGTGAAGCAGGCAGACTCGGGGAGAGTAATGACAGACATTTTTGTTACTTCAAGACCACGAGGTTATTCACATTAATCTTGAGCTATTTCTAAAGCAAGACAGGCCACCCCACCCCACCCCACCCCCACGCGAGATGTGGTTTCACTTTTTTATTCAAGCAGTCAGTGACTTTAGGAAGGACTCTTGCTCCTGTCTGCTCTGATCATGTCATTATGAAGTTAATATTGTTATTGATGTCCTTGGGCAAATTATGTCTTTCCTAAAGAGAGGTCAGGGGTGAAACTCTGCTGTCGAACAGCATTGATGATGCTTTAACAAAGACTTGTCTTTTTAGATCATTCTTTTCCTTTTTTAGATTCACTTAGAACAATACCATCCATGGGTATTTCCGGTTTATGGTATTTTATACTTTGACGTCTTTACCTTACAGAGGCAAATGGTGAATACAGTGAATTCACTGGTTAACTCTTCTTGGTGTGCCATGAGTGACTTCAGCCCAAGTACAGTTCAAACAACAGCTGCTCCTCTGTTGTTTTATCCTACCAGATTACTGCCATGATCATTACTTTAACACGTCTCGCCCTAATAAGCATTGCTGCAGCCCAAGCATCAACTCGTGGAGGCAATGGCACTCCTCAGCGGTGGCAGTTTACTGCAGCCTGCCACACGGCAAAATTGGTCAGAAAAGGCTCGACAAGCATAACATTAAATTTGTTATCTGCTTGAATCCCGGCAACAAACCCCATGTACAGAGGCCCTCCCTGCAACCCACTGGGCCTAAACCAACAGAATTACAAGGGAGACCTACTGCACACTACATCGGGCAGGAGGTTTTAATATTGTGGCCAATCAGTGTATAGGATTACAGGGGAATGAAGACGAAATTCTGGGTTTTATTTAGTTGTATATACTATACTGGTTTCCAGAGGAAGTCCTTTATACATGTGCTGTTTGGGGTTTGGGTGATGTTGGAAACCAGACTGACTTCAACGTCTGTGTGTCCACAAATTGGAAGAATATTTTAATCCACAATAAAAAAAATGCATATTAGTGTATTAGTATACTGAAAGCTATTAGCCCTATGATGGAATAGCAACCTTTCCAGGGTACTTTGCCTTTTTTTCCCCCCAATGTCAGCAAAGTTCAGTTCCAGCCACACCGTGATCCTGGTTGGATATGCGGTTAAAAAGATGGATGAATGGATGGATCGATTACATTAAAATCGATCACAGCAGTTTCTTGTTTAGCAGTACAGTACCCGAGGAAGCTTGATACCAGTTTCTCTTGGCAATTTGTTATCTCTACTTGCTGCAAATAGTCTGAATTTCAAAAGGGTGTGAAGGTAATGCTCTGCCTCAGTCATATTCAATTAACTCAAAACCCTTTACAGAGCAAAAGGTGTTAAATAATAGACACTTTTCATTACAAATGAATGGAAGGAACTGTAAGTGCCACCAAAACCCTGGGAAAAAACTGCATCAATGGCAAACGAACCGTGAGCAGTGAGGAAAATGTTGCAGACTTGTTGGTGATGGTGAACAACTGCTGTTCATCACAGAGGCCAACCAAACAAAACAAGAAAGGTTAAGATCCATGGCAGGAGGTTAGGAGTTTATTACTGAATGCTCAGTCTTATAATCAGTTATGAAGAAACAATATAGTATTACATTTGGATCATTGTGTAGTTTTCCCTTTATATCTGACAGTCATACACTACATATACAGTGTCAACAGGACTGGCTACACATCTTGTATAATATATCACATGCTGTCTTCCACTATCTGATGTGTAAAAACACAGCTGCAGCTTTTAATTAAACTGGTTCAAAAGGGAAAGATGGTCTCATTACTGGGTGAAACTGGAGGCAAGGAAACACTGAGGCTAAGAGAGGAAGGGGGGGGGGGGGAGGGAGGACATGACAGCCCGAGGCCGTAGGGCCGGCCTGAAGGAGCCTCGTCACACCAAATGTCCATGAAGACTAAAATCAAGGAGCGTTTGTGAGCGTTTGTGTGTGTGATGCTTTAGTGAACACACTGTCCAGCTTTACGCTAATGTGTGTGTCAGAATACAACGGTATGCGCGTCTGTTTGAATGAGATTTGAGGTAAGCAGGACAGAAGCAAGAGGTTAAAGTTCAAAGCTGACAAGAAACCCCCCCACCCCCCAGGCTCTGTGCTGGTGGGAAGGAAACTCGCCAACGGCACAAATGCACGGACTGCCAAAGCAGCCTAAACATATGATACACTCAACTAAAACAGTGCCAATGTTCAGAATGCAAACCATTAAAGATCCTGAAAATAGTTATAATTTAAGATTAATGTGACTTTTTTTTAGAGTTTTAACACTTTTACAGAAAATCTAACCAAAGTATTGACTCTAGTAACCCTAGCATAAAGACCAAATAAATACATTTCAGTGGTAACCTAATATTTTCATCCAACTATATTTTCATCAGCAGAGCCTTACGGGAACGTCACCTATTCCCGTTTATGTTTTTACTCACACTGAAACTAGTGAAAAAAAATATGACAATCACCAGAGTAACATAACATTATGGGTCACATTTAAAGCTAACAGGTCACACACAGATTTGTGATTTATATCTTCTTGATTAATTAGCTAGCTACTGTAACCACCTGATCTTTTGAGATTTACACTATCCAGTGCGAGAGCCACCAGATGCCCCCTGCCTACTATAGGCCAAACTGGCAAAATGCCGTCATAGTTATTTCACGTTAAAACACAAAGGGCCTGTGGCACTTTTTCAAATTGTTCATTCCATATTTAGTGGTGACAAACAAAACTCCACCATGGATACAAATTCTGGTGAGCGTTTAGTTACGTACGGGTGACGCACGTGAAATGTGACTTGTGAAACAAACTCAAATGGAGAGCGGAAATCTGCATTTGCAGGGGGATAATGAAAATCTGAAGAATTAGGATTTATAATAAACGTTGTTTAAAAAAAAGATATAGATGGTAATAATCGCTGTATGTGTGGCGATGTTCGTGTAAAATTTCATTGAGATTGGCCCACCTGTTAAAGAGGAGACACGGTAGATATGCTACAATCATTATAGTAAGACGACTGGACTCATCCTCTTCATCCCCTAGCCTCAGCAATTAAGCACACCAATTTAGGTCAAATAAAATGCTGCCGTTAAACCTGTAAACTGTTTTATCACCTCTGTCTTAGCTCACCTACAAAGACACTGTACAACTGTAAAGCCACTGACAGCCATATTTGTATAAGTAGCCTACTTATCAGCTCCCATTTTCCATACAGACATGATTCTTAAAATTTTTTCCTCACACACTAAAAGCAAATAATTTCATTATTACACTGTTCCACAAAAAAAATCTCAGATCTGCTTCGAATTTTTTTTTTTTTGAATGATTTCTTACTAAATTTTAGAAATCTAAAAACTATCATTTAGTATGTGATGACAAATTCCATCAAAAAACAGAAAAAGAAGCTTTTCGTAATGAAAACAGTACAAAAATCCAATTCCAAAGTGCAAAGAGGAAATGTACACAATGTGTCACAATGTACACAAAATAAACAACCGCTGATACACAAAAAGTAAAATCCTTAGAAAGTAGTTGCATTGATGTCGGCGTCACAGGAACTAAATGTTTTTAATTACACATAAAACAGAGTAAAAGTGCATTTAAACATGAAGAGATGAAAAATGGGATGTTTGTTTTCCTCAATAATAAAAATGGAAAAAACCTCGAGTACCTGATAGTTATGACTTTTTCATGTTCGAGGACAATAGATAGTGTTAACTGGACTTGGAATGTGTCGACTATTGTTTCTCAGTGCTCTTTTCTCTCCCTTCAACACCAACAAGCTGAGGCAGATGGCCAGCCTCAGTGGGCGTGGTCAAGCTGAAGGTTAGTTCCTGTTAAAAGGGGTTTTTTTCTTCGCCACTGTCACCAGGTGCTTACTGAAATTGAGTCTTTCCCTCTATTATATTATAGGATTTTGATCTTAATATGTAAGGGCCCCTGAGATGACTTGTGTTGTGATTTGGCACTATGAAGTGTATTGAATTAAATGGCTTCGACCAAGCTAACTTTTAAAGGAGACGGCCTGCAAGGACTAAGTCGATATTTTTGGCAAATTAACATTTTGAGACTGGTGAAAGTTTCACCTCTGAGACCACTGTAGAAAATAAAGGCTCAGAGTCTTTAACACACTGTAGACAAGTAAGCATGCACATGTAGGTATACTCCATGCAGAATGGCACAGGGAATTATCAGAGCTCAAGAGGTTGTCATGACTCTCCTACTGCTGACCTATATGCAAAACCAACAAAATCAAACCGGCTTTTGGCTTCTAAGCTTTCCTGTTGTAGGACAAGGTAGAGTGCTATTAAATTGTCAGGTACATTAAAATGCCAAACAAAAACAACACACATACTGAGTCTGTGATGGGGACTTGATATGAAGATTTTCATTTTTCAGCAGCCTGAATGGACACCGTTTTCCATCAATTAATCACAACACAACAAAAAAGTTGTTGAAATTCAGTTTCAAAAGATGATAGTGTGTGTGTGTGTGTGTGTGTGTGTGTGTGTGTGTGTGTGTGTGTGTGTGTGTGTGTGTGTGTGTGTGTG
>JAVDPK010000489.1:172762-187212 GCA_034780415.1 Cichlasoma orientale | reverse complement strand
GTGTGTGTGTGTGTGTGTGTGTGTGTGTGTGTGTGTGTGTGTGCGTGTGTGCGTGAAGGGGGTAATCAGACAGACAGGCAGGCAGCCAGTGCTCATTGAAGGACAGAGGCAGGAGAGAACAAGACAGGACGCCCAAAATATCATCTAAAAATGATTTTCTTTGAGAAAACATTCAATTGAAACCCTCAGCTGACTTTGACCTCTCTGACCTCCATCTTTCACCAGCACTTGTGGTCAGTAGTAAAATTCACATACAGCTAAATACCTACACAGTATACATACACAAAGTACCATCATTTCCCCCTTGGGTGTGGATGAGAAAAGAAATAAAACAACGGCTGCTGCTGTTAAATTGACAAAAAGGAAAAAAATATATACAGCAAAACAGGGAGTTTTGGTAGAGACAGAGACTGATGTTTAACATATATGTACCATTCGGTTTGTGCATGACAATCCCACACACCATTTTTGTCTATCCAACACACTGAAGAAACTGCATGGGAAGGGCATATTTAACCTAACATAAAATCTATATGTACCATTCTCATGTCCATTTTAAAAAATGGCAACATGCTAGTGGGATTTTTGAGGCTTTAGTGAAGTTCAAGCAGCATAAAATATTTAATACCACACTACTACAGAGCCTTAATTGTAAAGGGAAAGGCATGCTTCTAAGCACTTTACCTAAAATTTAAAAAACAAAAAAAAAAAACATGCATTTTTACATTAAGATATCATAGTGCAGCTTTGGGCCATCATCAGAAAACTGTCTTCTACGGTAGTGATGCTACTTTAGCTTTTGACATCCTTCTCCAGGCCGCCAAAGTGGCAGACTGACTGCAACAACAGAAATGCGTGCACACACACACACACACACACACTGACTCTCTCAATTTAGTAGGAAGTATTACTGTCCCCAAAAGCAGATGCCTCATCAAGAGATTAACTTCTGCCCACACACACACACACACACACACACACACACACACACGAATTCCCTTGTGGAGTTTAGTAATCTCTGATATTTGGGAAATTATTGAGGTTTGTCCCTATTGTGTGTTAAATACGTGTCTATGTGGAGCAGATTGGATGGGATGAGGATTTTAGAGACTTTGGTCTTCTGAACCAATAAACTGTGTATGTGAGCTCAAGTGTGTGTGTGTGTGTGTGTGTGTGTGTGTGTGTGTGAGAGAAGAGAGCGATGCCTACATGTTTTAGAAAGTGAGTGTTGCATCACCAAAACCCCTCATAATTTGTAGCCAGATGGATGTCTGCTCATGCCCCCTCCTCCCCCGGCCCTTCCCTATTGGCTGCAATTTGATTGAAGGTTAAAGGACAGAGACTTCATCCCAGCCAATGACACTGCAAATCCAGGTGTGTATGCGCACGCGTGTGTGTTGGGGTGCAATCTAATAGGATTATCAGGCTGCATGCACAGACATCTCAAATCACCAATTAAAAGGAAAAAAAAAACTTAAGGCTGTAGCCCCGCTTGCTGGTCAGCTGCTGTCATTACAGCTAAAAGTTAAGCTCTATAAATTAGGTTTAAAATCCCTCTTTTCCTACTTTTCCCCTCTTGATACTCTTTACCATTTTTATAGCAATTGAGAAAGATAAGAAAAAAAAATCTCCTTTGACTGTCTTTGAATTTTTCCCCTCGACTGTCTGAAGGAGATAAAGACGTCACAAAGATCAGATTTGTAGTTACCTTTACCATTACTGTCAGCTGCTCAGGACAACAAGATATGTGGTTTATAACTACACTCCTCTCTCCGCACAGGTTAAAGCTTTCCAAAAATGTCCAAAAGAGGTTAAAGCCATTATAAGCCTGAACCAAGATCACTGACCACACAAAAATGGAAACGATGGCGGGGGTGGAGTGGTGGGAAAGGATGTGATATTAAAAGCAAGAAAATGTACAAATACCAAGGGGAAAACAATAAAACATAACTCTGGTTATGATTCTAATGAAATATTCAAACAAAGTCTTTTGTCAAAAACAGCAAAATAAAAAATAATATCGCTCTGTAGACAAGACCAAAACAGTCTGGATTAAAAAAAAAAAAGAATAAAATTAGTAAATAATCTACATCATTACCATCCCACATTACAATCATTATAGACCCCTGTTGAATGCATGTATATTCCTTTGAAGAAGTAAAAATTTTAACTGAACGACATCTCTGTCTCTGACAGGACGGGAGTAGTGGACGACGAAGTGGAATCGGCCAGAGAGGTGGTGCTATTGTCTATGCTCCTGTTCCAAGTGCTCCGACTGGGTGTCGACGAAGGCGTGGAGCAATTGGAGGGTGGGCCCGAGCCTGTACTGGGACTGTTATGATTGGACAAGGCGGAGCCCAGCTTGTCCTTTTGGAGAGATTTGTTTTGCAGCTCCATTTCTAGGAGCTGGCAGATTTCCTTGGGTAGCTGCCGCCCCTCCTCCTCCAGCTTCTTATCCAACTGAGTCTGAAGCTAGAGGAGAAACAACAGCAAAATATTAATTTTGAATTCTTTGAGGAACAGCTCGGGGAAATTTGTTTATTCCGTAGCGTCACAATGCCCGGAAATGACTAGCCTAGCATAGAATAGAGAACACTGACTGTATATAAAAGATGGACCAGGCCATTTTGATGTTTCTTTTGGCTGTAACCATCCTGTCTATTTGAAATTAGATATCATGAGTGAGGGGTGTATCTGACAAAGTCTTTAGAAAAGCATTTATTGAGGTCACAGCTGAAGATGGAAGTAGGGTCATTTTTTTTGTATTTTCTTCTAAACAGCTGACCTCATATTTGCGACTAATGGAGCCGCCACCTGCTGGTAATTAGAAAGAATGCAGGTTTAAGGAACTCTTTGAGGAACAGCACTGGCTTCATTTTTCTGATCCTAAGGTTATAGTAAAATGTTGGAGGCTATGTTCAAAAATAAACCCATGGCCTTATTTTTGTGTCTTATGGATGTATTAAGTGCTCCAACTATAAAACAGTCCGATACACAAGTCATTTTTAAATTTCTGTTTATAGAGTTGCCTTAAGGGCAGCATGGTGGTCAGCACTGCTGCCTCGGAGCAAGAAGGTCCTGGGTTTAAATCCAGGCCTGGGCCTCTCTGTGTGGATTTTGCATGGTCTTCCCAATTTCCTCCCACAGTCCAAAGACATACAGTTAGTGGGGTTAATTGATAATTCTGAACTGCCCATAGCTGTGAGTGGTTGTCTGTATCTCTGTGCCCTGTGACAGACTGGTGACATGTCAGGCTGTACCCCTGCTCCTCGCCCTATGTCATGTGGGATAGGCTCCACCCCCTGCAACCCTGAGAAGGATAAGTTGCCTTAAATCAGCTTTGCATGTATTTGCAACTTTGGGCAAGTTCCTGGGTTTAGCCAACAGGATTACAAAGATGTTTTAGGTGTGATGGTATAGTTTTGAAGGGGGGGGGGGGTGTCTTCATGGCAAATTGGGCTGTGTTGTTTATGCTTTTTCTGCTCACCTGTGGAAACTCCTCTTCTATGTGTTTTTCCACGTCCCGTTGCCTCATCAGCAGCTTGTCCTTTCTCCTGGCCTGCGCCTCCTCCAGCTGGTGAACAGACAGAAAGGAGCAGAAAAGGGAGAAAACAGTGAGTAACAAGAGACAGAGGAAGAGTAAGGAAGATAAGGTGTGAGGGGAGTGGAGTAAAGTTGATGACAATAACAGAAATATTGACTATAACACAAGATAAATGGATTTTTCAAGGACTGTTGGTGATAAGACAGCGAGAGTGCTAGTGTGAATACTTACCCCACGGATTAAGGAGACCGAATCTTGAATATGTTTCCTGTTAATCTCATTCAGATCCCTAAAGAAACAAATATAAGAATGAAAAGAGGAGTGGGGAAAAAATAGTCATCTCACATGATAATGCTAAAAAAAAAAAAAAAAGAAAAGAAAAGAAAAAAAGGAAAAAGCATTTATTACGATTCAGCCTTGTCTTTTTCGCGGTTCTTGGCTTCACTGATGCTGTTTTGTCGTTTCCTGTCCAGGATCTTCTGGAGCTCTTTCTTCTCCCTGAAGACACAGTTACACACATGCATTAGATCCAAAAGAGTATCACAATATAGCAATAGTAATAGCTAAAAGCCAATAATCATGCTGGCAGTAGCTTCTGATCCAACTTCTTTCTCACTCAGGTCCCTGTTTTTTGTTTTTTTTTGTTTTGGGGGGGGGGGGGGGTCATGCTAAATAATCAGAATGTAATGTAAGCTTTATTTATATAGCACCTAACAAGACAGGAAACAAGCAGCAAATTCTCTTTAGTTGGTTTTAGTAAGAAGTCTGGCTGCTGCATTTTAAACCTTGTTGGCTCAAACAAGTGTATAATAAAATGCAGGACTCTAACCTAGACGAGATAAAAGCAAGTATGACTGTCTCTAGATTTTTTTTTGGATAAAAATGACCTGATCTTAAAACGCCTCCCAAGCTGCACAAAACAAGACTGGACAACTGAATCTGCACACTTATTTTAGCTGAGCTGGTTGTCAACAATGATAGAGGTTTTCACAATATCGGCCCAACTATATACACAAGGAGCTCAGGTGTGGTGTTGTGAGTGAATTGGATGCATCAGGGCCAATAATATTTGTGCTGACCCAGGATGTTCTGTGTCATGCAGGATACATGGAGACAGTCATTCACTGCACTGAATTCAAGAATATCATTGGGGTCGGTGGAAAAGTACAGCTGTGTGTCATCTGCAAAGAAGTGAAAATTCACAGTATGCCTGTGAATGACAGTCCCCTGGGGTAACATGTATGGATGAACTTACTTGTCACACATCTCATTGAGCTTCTTCACCTGAGCCTCTTGGCATTCTTTGGTTATATCCTTTAACTTCTGGTGAGCCTAAAAACACCCACCCAGAAAATAACAACCTGTTAGCAAATCACTGCAGAGGTACAGAAATGCCGCAAAGCTTCTTATAGGTCAGTAAGCACTGAACTCTGTTTACCAAACAAGGGACAGGGTGTCAGAGTATACAAAAAGTGCTTCAAGACTGCAGTATGCTGTGATGACTTTTAAACAGTTGTGTGAAAAAGAAAGTTTTGACAGGAGTCTAGTCAGTCCTGTGAGTACACCCCATGACTCAATAGCTTGTAGAACCACCTTTAGCAACAATAATTTGAAGTAACTTGAAATAAATGTTTTCTGCACGGCTTTATCGCTCTCGCAAATCATTGTGGAGGAATTTTGGTTCACTCTTCTTTACAATGTTGCTTGGTTTTCATTAAATATGGTGCTGGGCATTATGACCAAAACATCTCCACGTAGGATTTGTCTGTCCAAAGACTTCCACAAGACTTGTGGTTTGTTCAGATCCAACTTTGCAAACCTTAGCCATGCTGCTAATGTCTGGCTTTCTCTTGGCAACCCTTCCAAAAAAGACTATACTTGTTATTTTTTTTCCCCTAATTGTACCATCATGAACTTCAACATTGAACATGAGGCCTGTACAGTCTGTGATGTAGCTCTTGGGTTTCTGGCACTTTCTCTGAGCATTGCACAGTCTGATCTTGGGGTGAATTTACTGGGACGTCCAGTCCTGGGAAGATTGTGGCATTGTGTTCACACACATCTGACTGTTCCAGACCAGCAAACTGAAAAAAACCTCCGCTTTTATAGAGATTCTCACACTGATAATCAAGTGTGTGTGTGTGTGTTTTTTACCTCTTGCAAGTGTGTTTTTTGCTTCTCTTTTTCAATTACGAAGAGCTCTTCACGAAGTTTTAGGAGCTTCTCCATGTGAATATCCCTCAGCTGATTCTTCTGCTTCTCAAGCTCCTCATCCAACGCAGACAGCTCACTCTCTGCACGTTCCAGGGACTCACTGAGGTACAAAATGAAGCGAGGATGAGTGAGCTACAACCATATTGTTTAACATCTTTTATCTGGAATCGCCTTCTTCTTAACACCTCATGACTGGCTTTTACAGTTCCGTATTGCCATCAGTCGATTACATTGATTTCTCTCTTGTGCAAATGCTATTCTCCATCATTGGTTCCTTTTTCAAAATGTAGGATTTTTTCCCCCAACATTAGTGAAAATAACGTTGCCCAGTCGCACCCTGTATCCATCCTTACTTTTTCTTGATACTACGTTTGAGGTTTTTCTCAATCTGGCTGCGCCTCCTCTGGGTGTCCGAGTGAAGCTGGGTGTTTTTGCTCTTCAACTCCTTACTCAGATTAGACACCTACACACACGGGCACACAAAAACAAATTAAAACCAATGAACTTTTGCAGCACAAAGGCAATAAGGAACAAACTGATACATCAAGTACTAGTTCCTACAATTAAATCCATCTGCACCTAAATTTGCTTACATCTGTTTGTACCTTCTTCAAGTGTTTCTTACGCAGCTCTTTGAGTTCTTTTTTCTGGCTTTTAATCAGCTTCTCGTATTTTTTCTGCTGCTTCAGATCCTCCACAGAATGAACCTGGATATCTGAGAAACCGACAAACCAGTGTAAATCTTGCTGTAAATTTGGCATTTCCACTTTCCACACTCAGCTCTGTGTGACAAATAATTTTACTCATTGAAATGAGTGAAATGAATATGCTGGCATGACCTTACCTGTCAGGACGGTACCTATGAGGTCCTCCTTTGGAGGTGGTGCTACACACAAAGAGAAATAAACACAAGAGGAGAAGCGCGCACACACAGTGCACATGAAATGGATGATGGACATATGAATCAGACACACACAGTAAAAAAGAGCTTTGAGCCCACTGCTAGGGAAAAAATAAGACACTCTTATGGAGCTTTTAAGTAAGTCTTATTTTGAAAAGCCAAATGCTTTAACGTGTGAAAAACTGACACAGGGGACATGGATGAATTACACACAGTGAAAATATGAGTCTTAACAAATGCTCCTCCTCCTTTAGTTGCACACAGTTACTGAATAACTACTGATATTTCTTTATTAAAGACAAAACACGAGCACCACGTCAGCTAATTTTAGCACATAATACTGAGTCTTGGATCAAGCTTTCTCATTGCTAAAATAAAATACACAATCTGATATACACAATCATATATAGTGTGGTTATTGAGCCGACGAAATCGGCAGTAATAGAGTTTCAATCCTCGCAGCTCATTTTTCACATTGTTTTGTTTTAATAGCTCGAGAGAAAAAAAAAAAGAGCAGAACGTTTTAAAAAAAAAGTGTGAGAAGTTTTCTGTCGGGGTTTTTAGCATGTGGTTAACACTGTGAAGTGTGGTTAACACTGCTGTGATCCAAACTATGAGCTTTTCCAAAACTGAACCAAACTAAGACTGAGGAAATAAAAAAAATCTCATTTTGACTTGTTTTCAAACACTCAAATCCCAGTCTGCCGCGTGAAAGCCGTCCTGTTTGAGCACAAAATAAAATGTGATGTCGTATGAACGCAAAAGTTGGCCGTAAGTCATACGATGCAAAAGATGCCTGGACGTTAAATTATGGCCGCCATCTTTTATTTAAAAAGAAAAAAAAGAAGAAAAAAAAAAGAATGTTGATCCCGTACATGGAGATAAAAATATTTTTTCCTGGCACATTAAAAATGGGTTGTACTTCATTTTAATACCTGGAAATATTCAAAAAGCAGAAAGGTGATCAAACAGTACTTCCAGTAGCTTAAAAGTACTGCATCTCATTCGATAACAAGCAAAGAGATGTGCAGGTAAGTGGAATCTACACGCTCAATCATTTAGACAAGGTTAGCGGGCATCTCTACCTGGTGCAGGTAACTTGGGAATATCAGGGGGCTCTTCAGTTACGGGTTGGGAGGATGGAAGAGAGGAGGGGAGTCGACCTCCAGGAATGATCTCAGGCGGTTTCTTGATCTCACTCTCTTTAGGCTGGTTGGTGAGAGGCTGGACAAAAATAATGTACAAATTAAAGCTTACTGAAAAGGGTACAGATTTATTTTTTTTTTAAATTAGAGTGGGGGTACTAACGTCATCAACACACCTGTCTCACATCGTTTTCGTCTAAGAGACTAGCTAGCTGTGTCTCTCTCTTGTGCTGCTCATTGAGGTACTTAATAGGGTTGGTGAGAGCTTCTGCATACTCTGAGGAACACACACACACACACACACACACAAAATGTAAACAATAAACATTTGCAACTAATATATAAAAGTTAATTTCCAGCAGATGTATTTAAATTTTTATGGCTGATTCGATTAAAAAAAAAGTGGATTTAAAAACTAAACTTAAACTATGTTGTCATGTGTATAATTTAAAAAAAAAACAAAAAACTAGCCAACAAGTAGAGAAGTTGAAAGCGTTCGCTAAAGGTAACAATTTCTACTTGGCAGCAAAAATATATATATCTTATGGAGATTTTGCAGTGATGCAGAGTGATGTTTGTGTGGTGTTCTCACCCTGGTGTTGATTAGGAATGTAGTCCTGAGCTTCAGTGTAAACCAGAATGGACGGCAGCATGAGCGGCTGGTTGAGCTCATTCTTCAGGTTGATATAATGGTAGCCTAGAGGGTGGAAGAGTCTCAGCGAAGCTCAGACAAAAGTGATCATTTGATGCTAAGAGTACGCGCTTCCTTACCCGGTCTAATGGCCGAAACAGGGAGGATCCGGTGGCCAATGAACTTTCCGTTTTCCTCCAACACAGCTAATCTCAGAGAGGCCAGCGTAGGGAGGACCACCTGGAGAGTGTTGACACCGTGAGAGAAGTTTAGAGAGCATGAGGAGGAAAAAAAGAGATGTGAAGTGTGGTTTGTATGCGAGTTACCTTGTTGAAGACAAACACTTCATCATCCCACACGGGGTCCAGCGAGTTTCCATTGGATGTTTTGGTTCTGTACTTCCTTTTTGTATCAGCTGGAAGTCCAAAAATGTCCACTTCTACGTACACACCCACCTTCTTATCGGTCAGGAACTGGCCTGAGATCACCTGGGGGACGTTGGGTTACACGTTTATCAGAACTACTGAAGATGTCATTTTTACTCACAGAAGCCACACAACTGCACATACTGAAAACTCAGCTGCTTCTTACTTTAATTTTGAGGGTGTTGGCGACTATGCCATCCACTATGTTTTCTGTGAAAGGGTCAAAGTGTTTGTCCGTCCTTCTCATGAACTCTGGTTTCAGCAGGTAGCCGCTGCGGCCATTATACTCGAACACGCCCATGTTCAGCTGCATTGGAAGGTCTAAGAGTACGGAAGAAAAGAACAAATCAGACATTATGATGCGGACTATGGGTTCCTCCAGCTCAGTGCAGCTGAGAAATTGTGGAAACCAGTGGTTCCCAAAATCAAGAGTGCTGCGGCCCACCTAAAAACCCACTTTCTTTATTTCCAAGACTAAAATAGCACGGCTTACCAAGCGTCTGGAAGTTTAGCGCCACCATCTGGCATCCGACGTTCCAGAAAATCTGAGGCATGTAGTTGGAGCTTTCCACTCTCGTTCCTTTGGGGTAGATTCGGCTCAGCTGGTTCTTATTGTACCTGGAGGAATGCTGTTAAGGATTAACAGTGTAAACAGATGTAGGGTGGTGCACATGTGCAGAGAATATTTATTTATTACGCGCTGTAAACTCCACCAGAAAAAAAAAAAAAAAAGTCACCGGTGTTTGGTCTGAGATTGAGATCAAGAACAGACGAGACGTTTCCTCCATCGATAATGTCAGAAATTGTTGAGAAGCGCTCACGGTGCAGTTGACGTTTAGAGAAACACATTTTGTTTGTGTTGATTTTCTAGAGCTGGATGAGAGGACTGATACAACTCTCGCTGGCCACTAAATGAAGCTGCAGCTGATGGGCCGTTCACTTTAAAGCACCAAGATTAGAAATTTCAGATGAAAGTCTCCCTGAGTACAAAGATGGCAAAGCATACCCATCAGCAGTTCACTTATTATTATATAGCTTGCTTGTTTCCACAAGTGCATGTATTGCTTGAGTCTTGCAGAGGTCTGAGGGAGCCAGTACACCCAGTTCACTCAAGCTCTCAAGAGTTGTCAAGCTTCTAAGGATACTCAACAAAATTTATAGGGGAGCTCTTCAGGGCATCCATGCCTTTGGTTTCAACAAATGATGACATCTCAAAGAACCTCCTCCTATCTGTTAGAAGAAATGAGAAAAAAAGGGGGGAAAAAAGTCAGAATAACATACGTTTGTGTGGCGGGACGATGTTACCCATGAGCGACACAATAAAGATGGCTGCTCCTCTCACTCTCACACTTTTTGCCTGACAAAGTGAATGCCTCTTCCCTTATGCGCGCACACACACACACACACACACACTTACCAGATGCCCACTGAAAGCTCTTAAATTTGACGGGTTCGATGTAGTTGACGAGATTTGACATCTCCTCCGTGGCGTTCGCCTCGCTGCCGGCGGTACCCTGCGGGAGGCAGATAGCACTAATCCATAAAGCAGCCTAATACCAGCCAGTCAAACAACCCATCGGTCCTTCCTGACGGCCCCTACCTCGTCAGAGTTCGGCTTTTTCAGTTCCGTCACTGGCTCGTCCTCCTCCTCGTCCTCGCTTTCTCCTTCGCCTCCTGGTAGGATTTGATTTAAGAAAAAAAATTAAATGAGACAACATATGCAGCACGCTGGCATCCTTCGTTTCGTCAACCCACCAATGGACTTCCGAGGCTCTGAGTCTTTCACCATCCTTTCAGCCAGCTTTTCCTCCCCATTGGACATGAGTTGGCTTCCCTCATCTGTCAGAGGGCAGTCTACACATGCAACAGCAAACTATCAGTTTTAAAAAGGGTTCTTTTGATTGTGGACATAAAAGTGCAGGAAAAAAAATGGACATCAACCTCATTTTAAGTTGAGCTACTGTCCTTTACTATCATGGCAGAAGCTTGTGTTACATTATTACAAGCAAGTGAATTACGAATCAGACAACCGGGGGAGCAGTTGGCATAGGTGCACTTACCGTTGTGGGGTGAAGACTGCTCCCCCTGCTCTTTGCGCCGTATGCTACCACCCTCAGAGGGTCGGTGGTGGTGGTGATGCTTCTTCTTGTTTTTGATCAGAATCTTCCCCATCAACTCCTGCGGCGAAGGCAGCGGCTGACCTGGGCTCAGCTGAAATCACAAAGGTGAAACTATGCAGTCAGGAGGAGCACGATGCATCAGGACACGCAGTCACATTAATGAGCTTTTCAAGATTTAAATATAACGAGGAGAGCTTAATACGATTACTGTCTGCTTAAGTGTGCGCCTCCTTTTCTGTAATTCTTACCTTGTTGAGCCATTTTGCCTCAATATATTGCATTTATTTTACTTGAGCTATTCTGCTTTATTTAAACTATATTGTTCAGGGTTATGGTTAATGTTTTGGCTGATGTGACACAGCTCTGGGGATAAATTATGTATATCTTGTCTTATTTTTATGTGATATGTGAGATGAATAATGTGTCCGCACTAAAAATAAATAAATAAAGCAAAGCAAGCAAGGTCACAGTTGATGTGTGATCTTAAAGCCACAACAAATTATCCAAATGCAGTGCTTCAACATCACAGGAGTCACAGGGCTCGCTGTGTGCTCTGCCCTTTTAATACACCGTTTATTGTGTGTGGGGTTTAGAACCTTTGGGTTCTAGCCGGGTGAACAGGGCGATCACAGCCGGGACACCTGGAGTCATCTGGACTGAGTAAGTGCGGCACCGGCAAAGTGAGGGAAAAGCTCGGCATTCACATCAGAAACGACTTACCGGATATTTCTCCAGCGGATCGATGAGCAGCGCGTCTCCAAAGATCGTCCTGCAGTACTCCGCCATCTTACCCTGCTGCTTCGCTCTGAAAGGACAGATGGAGGTTAGTTTTTAGTGTCCGGAGCTTATCGACACAATAAAACCCGTCATTCAGCATCACTCATCGCCGCGTTTCAGAGCGAACAATTCAATCAAAGGTTAGGATTTGCATCTGCCCTGATAATAAATAACCTGAACTAAAGTTTGGTGTAAAAAAAAACAAAAAAAAAAAAAAACAGATCAACGGATGTGATGACTGACGAAACACACTTTTACGTGTAACTTACGAATCTACGTGGTTTTCAAAGGACAGGATGAGGGGGTACGGCGAGGTCTTGAAAGCGCTCTCTGCTATGGCTTCGATCACCTCCTGCAGTCAAAAAAAGAATGATAAAACCTGGACACAATGACTCAGCACATGATAAAAAAAATTTAAAAAACTAATTTCTCTGATTGTTACTGTACAAGTGTGTGCTTAAAACTAAAATGTGTCTCTTAAAAATCTCAGATTTTTTTTTCCTTCTCCATGTAGCTATGAATCAAAGAGGTGTTACGCTGTTATGCTGTTTGTACAGGAGCTAAACTAAACCACAAACATTAAAGAGAACAGAGCTAAGCTTGTTGCACATCAGCGCTGACTCCCACCTTAAAGGAGATCTCAGTGGTCATGGTGAAGCCATGGGTGATGTAGGGTTCCTCATCTTGTGGTCGGCCCTTCCAGCAGTCCAGCTCAACACAGCGACATCCGGTCAGCAGCACCTGCCTGTACATCTCCACTGATGACAGACCGGTCAGCTGACCCACTAAGACAGACAGAGAACTACAGGTTCACATCCAAAAGACGCCACGCAAGTGAACTATTAAACTTGTATGCCGTTCACATCTGGAATTTTGCAAACGCCGTACTGGTGAGGTACGTGTTGTGTGACGAGTTGATAAAGTAGTGGGACAGCGGTTGGTTCATGTCGTCGAGGACGTCCAGCCTCTCTGGAGGTACGATGGTGTTTTCCTCTCCTCCCAGATACCGACTGAAAGCCTGCAAACTGATTTGGTCTGCGAGAGAGAGAGAGAGAGAGAGAGAGAGAGAACATGACAGCAGAGTTTCAAAACACACCAAAAACCTCCCAAAAGAGTCTCCTGCTCTTTTTTTAGAAAAGAAGTGATATTTTAGAGAAGAAGTGAAATGGATGGAGCTTTATCCAAAAATGTTCAAAGAGAACAATCCGTGCTGGAATAAAAGTGAGGGAAATCAATTATGTATATAAAACCCTGCCAAAAGAGACAGCTGCAAGTATGGAGCAAAAATTATTTCTGTGTATCCTGTTCATTTTCTTTAAAAAAAAAAAAAAAAAAAAAACTCCAGGGAAAATGATGACGGTGAACCAGGACAGATACAGCACAGAGTTACAGACCTCTCTCCAGCTGGCTGGTATTGGTCTCATATTTCTCCATGATCTGTCGGACTTGGTCTCTCTTCAGCGGGGGGTAGAGCACCTCGTTTAGCCTGGAGTCTCTCTGCCTGCGGTTTATGAAGTCCATTAGCTGGTCCAGAGAGATGAACGGCTTCCTCTTGGAGCCACTGGAGCACAGAGAAAAGAAGAGCTCAAGTGGTGTAACAATTGTGCATGTGGTTTACTAGGAATCCTAATCCGATAACCAGAGCATCATCCGGCATCACACCTTTCCTCAAAGATGCTCTGTATGTCGGGCCGAAGACATAAGGTGTCAAGAAGCTTCTGGAAGGCATCCCAGGTGAAATCATCTGGCTTTATTCCCTCTGACTGAAAGAGCACAGAGATCAGTGTTTAGGAAGACACGCTGCATATGGCATTGATAAAATCAGCGATATCTGACTCTAAACAGGATCTGTCTCTCATTATAAGTTTTAACAGACAAAAGACATACTTGCATTACACTGTTAAGTATTCTTAATGTTACAGTGAATATTAACAAGCTTACTCAAGCATAGCATGGCATCAGTGACGCCGTGAGTTATAGCAGACACTCACTGACATGTCAAAGCTTTTCAAGAACCGTCTTGCTCTGTGTAACCAGCAGGGGGCTCCAGAGTACGGCAATACAAAGAGAAATGCTGACAGCACAATCTGGTCTCTCTTCAAAAAGAAAGTCTTGTGACTCCAAACTGATTTTTAGGAAAGATTGCACTGACTCATCAAAAAAAAAAAAAAAGTAAAGAAAAAAAAAGGGCTAAGGTATTATATAGAGCAGACAGAAGTAAAGATTTTATTAATAAAACAGAGTTACAGCAGGAGCTATGGTACCATGATTAGTAACTACAGGCACACTCTTGATAACCAGATTCATGGGATTTTGTTTGCTTGTTGTGTAAATCGTTCAAACTTCAAGAGATTTTTTATTGAGAACAAAAATAAATAAAAATGATTCTATTGCAAGAGGAGTTTCACTTTCTTTAATTATTTAAAGTTTAGCAACACTAAATATAAAAAGAAAGACATTTTTCTTTCCAGCTACTTTTACTTGACGTGATCAAAGCTAATCTCTCCACTGAAACAGTTAGCTAAAAATAATATAGTTACCTATGTAATAGCTGAAGAAGCCATTTCACCTGTTCACACTGTTTAAAATGTTCCAGCAATAATTGAACCGTTCCTGTATACCAGGGGTCGTCAACTACATTTGTCCGAGGGCCGGAATTTATCTCGCCAGACACTGTGAGGGCCAGATACTCT
>JAVDPK010000489.1:125345-146956 GCA_034780415.1 Cichlasoma orientale | reverse complement strand
AGAGAGAGAGAGAGAGAGAGAGAGAGAGAGAGAGAGAGAGAGAGAGAGAGATGGCATGAACAGGGGAAGAGGTGGCATATGGTGTGTAGAGAAAATGAAAGTAAAATTCATAAAGTCAAAGAGGAGAAGGACGCGAGATGAGATGGCGCAGTCCAGATGGCAGTCCCACACTTCGCATGTGGCTGTGGCTGACCTTCCACCTTGCTCTCTCCCTCTGTCCATCCGGCCCTCGTTTCTCAGCACTCTGTCGGGATGTCACCCGTGTTTCTTGACATGGAGTCAGACCTTCACACTATTCTGTGCATCCATTTCTTCTCCTCCGTTTATGTCCTCACTCCAAACATCTGCCTTATAACGGCAATTTGTGGCGTGCTGCCTCCGCCCATCAGCCGAGCGCCAAACCAAGATGTACGCTTTCTGAAAATACTGGCACATGGGAAAAATTGGCGTGAGAGTGGAGCCCATTGTGCTCTCCTATAAAAGGACAGGATGACAAGGCACCTCCGCTTATGGAAGAGATCAGTTTCTCGGGATTGAAAAGTGTTCATTTTTAAAAAGCAGGCGTCGAGAAATCGAGCACGGCTCGAAAAATATCTGATCTTGTTTTCGGAAAGCGAAGATCACTTAAGGATGCTGTGATAGATATCAGAGCTGCAGCAAAGCAAGAAAAAGAAAAAAGATGAAAACATGAGCTACTCGAGTCCATGAGCTTAGAGAAGTTTCAGCTGATAACATGTTAAATGAACTATATAAACTTTCTCCTGTTAACTATGATTTATCACATCCGTACTGCCTTTTTTCAGTGTTTTAATGATTAATATTGTATGTCAAGCTGTTAAAATTCAATAAAGAAAGTTGAAATAATTTATCACATCTTCGGTTTATATTAGTTTGTTGTGTTTTATATGTATATGTCACACTGTTTTCCTTATTTTAAGTCATTTCTTTTAGGAATGTTACTGCAGGGTTTTTCATTGATTTCTGTAGTCTGCAGGAAACAACGACCCCACCACGTGTAACATGTAATCACGTACGCCTTGTCACGTGTATCCATTCTATAGTTTACTTGTTACCATATATGATTAAAAGAAGACCTAAGAATGCTGTTTTATTACTGTTGTAAAACTACGTTTTGTCTTGAAACCACATGACTTTTACTTTGAAAGTTTTCAATAAAAACCGCATTGGAGGAAGTGTCCGCCGAGAATCCACTTCCTGTCTGAACCAAGACATTTTTCTCCTGCTCTTCTGTTTGGAGAGTCGGCGCTTTTCTCGCCGCTATTTAATTAATGAAAATGATCTGAACCCATCAAAATGCTTAATTGATTTCTTGCTTAATGGATTATGAGTAATGAGCAGTTAAAAGGTCAACAGTTTTTTTAATTTTATAAATATTTTTTAAATAAAAGGATCTTTCCAAAGTTTGTAAGTACTCCAATTGTCTTTTATATGCTTCTGACGCAGTGACTTTTTTCCTCTATTCCAAACTCAGACCTTTAGTAACACGAGCAGTAGAAATCCAATCACTTGATTATTAACAGCACAAAATTTTACCAGAATTAAAATCGACAAACTTTAGCAAAGAGACTCAACCAGAGGCTCTATGTCGATAACAAGATCAGACAAAACAACCAGACTGTGTTGGACACATATTTACACGCAGTGATTTTTCAACAATATTTTGATCCCTTCCCAAAAAAGACAAATCACTAAAGCACTACAGTAGCAAGTCTATGCTGACTTCACCTTCCTCCTCTCTGCCTTTGTTGACTTATTGTAACATGTCTTAGCACGTTACCACTACCTGCACTACAACGAAATAGTGTGAAAGGTAACGTGATGTTATAACCAAAGTATGGATCGACCCATAAGCGGTTTTCACACACGTGAACTCCAGATGATGTGGAGAGAATCAGGTGTGGACGTTGTCCACGGCTGTCCATTTTTTCACATGTAGAGCACAACAGAAGACATTCTCACTACTAGAGATTATCTGCTGGGTAGGGCGCGTAGGGGGCAAGACACATGATACTGCCTTGCTCGCTGTTAATTCTCTCGATGATTAGCTGCTCTATTCTCACATATGTGCAACTGGCTGCATCAAATGTGTATTCTCTCATTCACCCCTGTTGGGTAATGTCCACAGAGCTTCAGGAGGGCCATGGTGCATGTGTGATCACAGCTATAGAAATACAGCTCTATAGTGCTACTAGAGGGCAGAAACTAAAGTGAGCCTATAGCTGTAACGCAGAAGGTAGAGCAGGTCAGCTACTAATCAGATCCCTGGCTGCTCCAGTCTGCATGCCAAAGTATCCCCAAGTCTCTGATGTGTTCATGGGAGTCTGAATGCTAGATAGAATGCACTTAGGTGTAGAAAAAAGTGTTTTTATGAATGGGTGAATGAAGCATGTCGTATAAAGCGCTTCGACTGCTCAAATAGAGTAGAAAATCCCTACACAAGAACCAGTCCATTTACTACACACTAGTCAGAATGCTTCAATCAACTGCTTTCTCAAGCCAGTGGTCTCAGAACACACGCAAAAATATAAAGTTTAAGTACAACATTGGCTTTATTGCCACTGTGCCACAACGGACTGAAGTTGATCGAAGACACGCTCTCGGCATGCTGGATGCTGGTACGCACATCTAGGCTGTTGCTGCAGCCATGCACATCTGAGAGAACATCATCTCTGATCTGACTGTTCTTAATGGAACTCTGACTAAGACAGAGGTGCTCAGATGAGGTGCTCCAGCATGTACCGGTGTCCTTCTTGTGGCAGCACCCCAAGCTGCGGCTGTTTCAGCAGGACAATGCCCACCGATCGGGAGCACCTCTCTCGGCCAACATTCAGTCCCAATGGGTCTTCTACTGAACATGCCAGGGCACGCTGGGTCAACGCGTTAGTCAGAGACAGCCATAACCAAGCTGTAGGCTGCACTCGTCCAGGAATGGAGAGCAATTCTTCAACAACAGATGCAGACAGTTGTGCAGTCCATGTGCACATGTTATGGCTGCTTTCATCATGTGCAGAGGAGGCCATGGTGTTGTTTATTATTATTATTATTATTTCAAAGAATGAATCATGCAAATCTACTCTAGCAGAGTCCAGGAATGAAAATATGTAGCTAGAAATGAGCATAAGAGGTCCTGTTAGTTGAAAATGGCAAATATCAAATGCAAAAATGATCTTCCTGTTTTTACGAGTGTAAGATACAGGTCATTGTAATCAGATGCAAACTGTTTCCAGTTGATTTTATAAACTAAGCTAACTGGCTGCGGGATGTGGCTACTTATTTACAGATATGAGGGAGGTATTTAGCTCTTGGCAAGTAAGCAGATAAGAATATTTCCAGTTAAAACTATCGCTTTAACAACCTGAGTGAGAATCACAGACCGCACGGTCGTTAAATTTAAACAGACGACTCATCCAAATATCAAATTTGGCTTTTGATAGAATGTTAACTTTGAAGCCTTTATCCAAAGCACACAGAGTTGTACTTCAAACTGGATTAGAGCGATGGCAACCGCAGCAAAAACGCCTCTGAATCGCGAACAAGCGCCGGCTGTCAGTTCGGTTTGCCAGCACAGCACCGATAAACACTGAGGACAACGGCAGCTTTAAGTTTCCTCAGATGTCACCAAGATTATAGTTCTGTGCCATTATAAGTGAACTGCTGCGCAGTACTTAAAGTCTGACAAAATAATCCCAACCAGATTGCAGGAAACGAGCCCAAAGAGCAGCATTTTATGGTCCGGCGTGCTTCGCTAAACTTACAGGGATTTGAAATGGAGCCAAAACCTGTAATCCCAAAATGATTCCAGGTTCCCAAAACTCTGTACAATTAACAAGCAACGTGTGATTCCATGAGACTTTGTTTACAAGCCCTAGTCTGCTTGCAATTATGCAATGTGAATATAAACAAGTCAAGTCCACAAATTTTGGAAAAAGTCTGCGTTCCTTATCCGTTTCAGTTCTGACCAAAGCAAACATGGACGTGTGTGTGTTCTAAAAACAAAAAATATATACAATGTGCAAAACAGCATAGTGCAAAAATAATAATAATCACTTGAATGAAACCAGCAAACCCTCAGCACAAGAGGCAAATGTTAACGCTGTTAAAGGTCCATTTAAAAAAAAAAAAAAAAAATCATTTTAAGATTCATATCAAGACGCCCCCACAGCACAGTGACAGCGAGCCGAGCTGCTCCGCGGACAAACTGTCTGTCTCTGTTTGTTTAATTGGTCGTTTAGGAGGAATTTTAACCAAATTCCAGTTGGAATTTGTCTAAACTGAACCGCAGCCAGGCTGCAGAGGGCAGAGCAGCTGCAGCGGCACAGACGGACCGAGGGAGAGCGAAGGAAAATGGTTTGACTCTGGAGCCTTACAACAAGCTCGAACAGGAAGTCATTCAACGCGAAACGCACACCCAGAACAAAACGACCACGCGCGCGTATGAGCACACGTGTGCGGACGAAAGAGGGTCAGTTTGGAATTCATTCCTCTTCCTCCCCCAAGCATGAGTCAGTATTTGTGTGTGTGTGTGTGTCATTTGATGTGCCTACAGCAGACTTCCCAAAGGCCATTGAGAAATAGAGGTTTTGTTGTGAGAGCAAAAGACTTCTAAAAACAATAAAAGTGGAAGAGAATCCAGCCGCAGCTGAATGACTGACATGTGTGAAGAGATTTGAATTCATGGAGAGGGGGAAAAAAAGAGGCTGAAGGTGGGAGAAGAATAGAGGATTAAAAAAAAGTGAGGCATGTGGAGGAGGGACAAAGTGATGAGGAAGAGGGCAAAAGAGGGGGGTCAAATGAGGGCTTTTCATATAAACAAACTGCACCGCCCTCAGGCACTTTCTGTATATGTGTCTGTGTGTTTCCTAATGCTTATCTCTGTTTCCTAAGCCCTTAAAGGAATACACCAAGAGTTTGTGACACTGGTCAGCACAGAGCTCCAACTTAAAACTTTGAATATGAGCAATGTTTGCCAATCATCTTAAATATTACACTTAATAAATGAAAAGCAAACAACAATAATTACAAACCCACTGGGCTTGTTATTGTTTTTTTTTCTGCACAAAACAGCCAGACTGAGTCATCCTCAATTTAAAGCAGATAAGCTGATCAACACCGCCCTTACGGCCAGCTTTCTCTCAAAAAGGAGGAAAAAAAAAAAAGTATAGGATGTCCACACGTTCTCCACATAGAAGTGGAAGATTTAGCCGGACACTGACATCTTCTTGTTTCTAATAAACTTTAAATAGATTTATTATCTAGCTGAAAGTGTCTTGATGCTCAATCATCCATGTGAGGAAATCCCAGAAAGTTGATTCTGTTCACATGGACCCGGCGTTTTCAGTGGGAGGCTCATCCTCGGTCTCGAGGAACTGAGCAGAGTGACAAAACGTTTCTCCCGCTAAAAAAAAAAAGCTACGTCCATGTGAACAGAATCCGCTAGCTGAAACGATTTTAATAGAAGTGCAAGCAGGCCGACTCTGCTGGTGTCAGTTTGTTAGCTGGGCCACATTCATTTTGTGTTCACTAAACATTCAAAGACAGAATTGCTTTTAAAGTCTTTGTCACACTATTTAGCCACAATAAAGATGAGGACTGCTTTTCTGGCAAAAAGCATTAATAAGATTAATAAGAAAAAAAAAATGTATCCACATCGGACAAACTGCTAATTGAAATATCAGTGTCAACTTTTAATTGGTGCGTAAAGATTTAAGTTTAATCACAGGAAAACTTTGGGGTGGCTGTGGCCCAAAGACCTCGCTAATCAGAAGGTCAGTGGTTCAGTTCCTGGCTACTCCAGCGTCTGCATGTCAAAGTGTCCCTGGGCAAGATAATGAGCCCAAATTGCCCCAATACATCCATCAGAGTGTGAGTCTGTGTGCAGTAGTTAGAAAGCACTTAAAGGCACAGAGTACAGCGCCGCATGAATGTGTGTGAATCGGGGGGGAATGTGGCTTGTAGTAAAAAGCACTTTGAGTGGTCAGTTATTGCGAACCTAAGCTATGCTGCCACATTCTTTTTAGTGAGGCTCTGTCTTCTCTTGCAGCCCTTCCAAACAAGCCATACTTTTTCAGTCTTTTTCTAATTGTGCCGTCATGAATCTCATCATCTGACATGCTTACTGAGGCCTGTGGAGTCCGAGGCTTTTGCCTTCCATTGCACGGTCTGATCTTGGGCTGAATTTCCTGAGACGTCCTCTCCTGGGAAGACTGCGGCGCTGCGTTAACACACACCTGAATGCTCCAGACCAGCAAACTGCCAAAACATCTCCTTTCACGCCAATGATAAATCGATAAAATGCATTTGATTAGCAAGACATTCTCACTGGACCGTCCGGTGAAACTTTCCTTCACACGACTGCGAGTACCAGTCCATTCACCTTTGATCATTTACAAAAAAAATGGAAAATGTGCTTATTCTTGAATGAGTTTTTTGCACTGGATAAATAAGATGCATCTTATCGCATGCTGGAGACAAATAGAGGCGTCAGTTTGATGTCAACTGAAATAATTTTTTTTCCTATGATAGTTACTGTATCCTATAAAATATTATAAAGTGTGTGTGTGGGGAGGGGGGGGGGTAATTATCTATCCACTCAAGTTGCTTATTTTATCCAAGTCATAGCCCAAACATATTTAATTTGCAATAAGAGACAGCAGCAAATCCTCAAATCGGAAAGCAGAAACCAGATAATATTTATATGTTTATTCTGATGGAATAGCTCGCTGTAAAGCAGCTGTTTGTTGTCGCTCTATGCCGACATGCAGAGAAGCTGCAGGAGCCCAAATCACACACTCACTCTGTATGTTCTGCTGGAGAAGGAAAGGAAATCAAAGGCAATGAGATAAATATCACAGGCCTTAACATTTTTACTGAAGGAATGTGGAGCTGTAAACATGGAAAAAAAAATAGCAAACTTTTACTTGCCTTAAAATGCAGCATTTACAATACGGTGCAGACAGGAGGAAACACATTTTGTTCAGCGAATTTCATCTGGCCAATCAGAAGCATCTTTTCCACTATGATCGGAATTTATGAAAGAGACATATTTAAGAACCTTCCTGGATTTTCTTCACTCAATCACGAGCAGACGGCTTCATTTCAGAAATCCGAGCGCCAACCTGCTGAAGGCTTAATCTCTAAAATCTCAACCACCGTCTCGCTTTATTTTAATACTCAAAGCAAACACATTCCTCGAAATGTTTTATTAGCAGCAGACCTTTTTACACCGCTGCATTTCACTTGTTGACAGCAGAGGGGGAAACGGCAAACAGAGCGGAGTGGAAGAGAGACAAGGCAAAAAAGCATGCACATAATTTTAAGTGTTCATACACTTAATGAGCGGCATAACCATTTCCTGGGAATTCCCTTTGAGAGAGAAACAGAGAGAAACAGAAAGAGTTAGTGTGCGAGAGAAGGAAAGCAAATCGAAGGGAGTTCAATGTTTGCGTGACAAGACCCTCCCATGAAGGACAGGAACATACACACACACCATTTTATCATGACAGTGTGTTGGGCTGTGTGTTGCTTATAAGTTGTCTTACTGTCTAGCGCTCTTGTCGTTAGGTTTTTTTTTTCTATTAAATGGCACTTGGCGGAAAGATTCTGTGGGTCTGAGTGTCAACACACCTACATCGTAAATGCAAAGTGCTTTTATGATAACAGCTTTTTTTTAGAGGCGCACGCACCGGTCCAGCAAGATGGTGATGACCCGCGCCACACATGGATACACACACACACACACACACACACACACACACATACTCTCATGTACACTGTGCAAGCAGTAGTAATATAAATCCAATACACAGGCCTGCAGTCTGAGCCCTTCAGTCAGCCACTCCGTTAATCATTGATGGATGCTCGGACACATGGACTGCTCTGAGCTTCAGAAAACCCCAGCTCACCCACGCAGTTATTAAGGTCAGTGACACAGGCCGGTGTGTTTAGGTGCCCATACACACTTAAGCAGAAACAAACAGAAGGGGGCGGGGGGGGGGTGTCAGTGATTAGTGTTGACGTGAATTAAACCATTTCAATAATGACAGAAAGAAAAACTCTATATAATAATGCAGCAAATAGATGCAAGTCCTGCAGCGACAGGTGCCTCCTTCCTTAATCCGCCCGGGGGGCATAGAGGTGGGAAGAAAGAGGGAGAAAGGAGCAGAAACGAAGGCGAAAAAAAGTCTGAGCTGAACCGGAGCCCAAGGAAAACCGGCTTGACAAGAATTCAGCACAACAGTCACATTCAAGCACGGATGCCTGCTGGCGACTATATGGGGAACAACTTTTTTTTTTTTTTTCCCCCTAAGTGTCTGCTTAACACACACATTTGCAAATATAGTGGGCTTCTGTGTTCGGCGCAGGCTGTGCACACACACACCTTTACATACATTATCTGTGTGTGCATCTCACCAACACACTGCACTGCACGACACTACACAACAGCGGGCCTCCTGTCAAAACTGTCATGTTGTCCCTCTGATGTCTTTGAGGGGAAGCGTGTAACATTAGGATAGCTGCTCATATTCATTTCACTCCACGGTTTTTGCGCCACCACAAAAAAAGAAAAAGAAAAAAAAGAAACAGGCAAGTTTCAAACATTTGATTCTCACCTCGTCCCATTTGATGAATTTGCCGCCCTTCTTCAGCGCTTCGTGGACGGACACGGGCTTCAGCTGCAGCGCGTGGACTCCCGGCTTGGCCCCGGCCATGACGAGGGACTCCCTGCCCGGGTGCCAACGCCTAAACCCCGGCTACGGCGACCTGGACTCCTCGGAAGGAACAAAACGCTCTTCCTTCCTCCACTTCCAGCCCAGAGCTTCTTTTACTTTTCCGGGGAGAGGTTTAATTGAAACACCGAGGGGAGGGAGGTTCCTAAAAGTCAGGCGCTGTCCTTAAAAGTTAGTGAACCTCCCCGAGAGTTTGAAGAACATGAGGAGTAAAATCCAGAGAGAAAGACGGGACTCGGTTGCTTCAGTGCGCACCGCCGCTGTGTCTTGTCCGCGTCCACGCAACGCGGTGGCGCGCCTATAATTCCACTTCTTTTCTTTATTATAAGCTCTGATTCATATATTTGTTTATTGATGCAGAATCCTTTAATCACGCACTTGAGCCCGTGGAGAGATCCTTTCCTTCCTTCCTCCCATCTGGTCGACCCCTCTCCTCTCGCCCTCTAGCTCCACTACCAACTTTCTCTGCTTCCTCTCTCTCTCTCTCTCTTGTCGCCTCCGACGCGTTTTTTTCTTCTCTCCTCCTCCTCCTCTCCTCCCTGCATGTTTTCTGTAGGGAAAAAAAGAGAGGATTTTTGAGAGGAGAGAGAGAAAGAGAGGGACGGCGTCAGATAGCGCTGAGTGAATGAGAATAGGAGGGGGGGGTTAGAGTTTGTGTAAAATGGGTGTGTTTTAATTCAGTTCCTCTTGCCTGCGTGCTTGCTTCGCTGTCTTCTCCGTAGTGTGTGCATGCAATAAAAGTTGCGAGAACATGATACTGTATATCATGTGTATCTGTGACTGTTTTTCTGCGATAATGCTCATTTTTCTCGCTTCCCATAATGCAAAGTGTCTTTTATTAAAGTGAACCCATAATGCTTTTACCTACAGTTACCTCTAGGTTCATATTAAACACGGCCAAAGCTTCATATACTGGGATCAGTGGATATGCCAGTAACACAGTGAACCATGGTTCCTTTTAATGAAGTCTTCAGCCTTACAGATGAAGAGTTTAGAAGAGCCAGCGCAAGGATGTCAGAACGAATTGTAGCACAGTGTTTTACGCAAGTGTCAATCAACATAGATATTGTGTAACAGGCCTAATGTCATTTTTATTCAGGGTGTAACCTGCAAGAGGAATCAGTCCATTGCAGACAGACATAGAACTACAAATGCTCACATTCAAACCTATACAAATCACCAGTTACCCCAACAAGCCATGTCTTTGAATATGCATGCTTTAAGAGGCCCAAAGGGAGAACATGCCACATAGAAAGGCTCCAGATGACCAGGAAGTTCCAACCAGAAATCTTCAGCCGTGAAGCGACAGAACCCCACCCACTATCTTAGTGGTTATATGGGTCACGGGGGTGCCAGAGCCTGTCCCAGCTGTCATGAGACAAGAGGCAGGGTGTCTCCCGGAAAGGTCGCCAGTCCATCACAGGCCTAACAGAAAGGCAGACGACGACACACTCTCACATGCACACCTACAGCCAGTTTAGAATCACTAATTAAAATAACATGCACGTCTTTAGAGCGTGAAACCAGAGTGAACCCAAAACACTCCACACAGAAGATTCTGGGCGCCAACCAGGAGCCAAGGATCCTCGTTTTGAAAGGAGACAGAACAACGCACATCGTGCCATTCAGGTATTTTGAAAATCCTCCAAATAAAACAATATAAAGGGGGAAAATCCCTCTTGATTTCTCAAACCTCGTGCACAGAGGGAGAGGACACAAACATTTTCTCTCTCGAGCAAAGGGAAAGAGTGGCAGAAACTATTGCTTTGAGCCGCTAGACAAAAAAAAGCTGGGAAGTGACGCAAAAAGGAATAAAATGTTGTGTAAGGCCGTTTTTCATTAAATATCACAGACACACATAGGGGCCCCCAGAAATATTAGAGATATTTCCTCTACTTCACCGCAGGGTGCAAAAGTAATCGCCCAAATTCTTTTCATTCTCAAATCACCTTCATCTTCAACCCGCTTTAAACCTGCTTCCTTGTTGACGCTGATGGATTGTGCGCACAGACAGCGGTGTTATTAAAACACAGTATCACTGTTACTGCAGAGGCACAGTGATCAGCTCAGAGGTGGATTTGGAGCAATAAGTGGCTGTGTTACTCAGGAGGTCAGATTGCTCAATTAAGGATACGTTCAAGATAACAAATCTGCGTTACACAACAGGAAATAAAGTAGTGGGCTCGCAGGTATCTTTTGTCCCCTCCCCTCCTACTCCGGATCGGTGGCAGTGTATCGTGTTTAAAGAAGCAGGAGTGCAACGGAGGCCGCGCAGTCAGAGGCTGAGTCTGGCCAAATCCTGCTGCCAAGCAACATTACAGCTGGACTTCTTGTAAAAAATGCTGTGGAGCAACCAGGAATATGAGATATGCTGCAGCCTGCTGACGCTGCAATTTATTTATTTTTTTGGTGTGTGCATTTCAATTAACCAAACCATGGGAAATCCAGGAAAGAGAGTCCATGAGAATCACACATATTTGTGTCTAGAAAGTCCAAGGGTCAGTGTTGCACGACCCTGAATAAGAGCACATGTCAAGCAGGAGATATATAGTTAAACAATTTAGCAGCCAGATTGATTTGTGTGTATGTTTGTGTATCTCTGGGTAAATTTGAGCTCAGTGTCTGAATCCAGGCCGTAACTGAGTCCAGGCTGACGCACACGGATACTGGAAGGCACACTTTGCGTACGGTATCTCGCGTGACATCAAGCAAACACAGGATGGACTCGTGCGTGTGCATTCTTTCAGCAGTGCAGCACGCACACACCAGCACGGATGGTTTCTGCAGCGTAGAACAAGAACATGCGCGCACCTTCTCTCCGTTCACACAATGATGCACACAAATGAACTTGTTTTTTGGCCAAACAATGTTGGGTTGAACCGTGCATTTGAAGTGCAGGCACCTGTGCTGTCAATAGGCCGCCTCCCCCTCTCTACCCCACCGGCCGTCCTCCTCCCACTCTCCTAACAAATGCATTCTCTCATCTGGCCTCTCTATCTTCTCCCTGTTAAACAAACTCCCTCTTTCCTCCTCACTATCTCATTCCAACAGGTGTCGCGCTCCCATTGGTCAGCGAGACGTAATGTTTGTGCTTTTAATCTAAAAAAAAAAAAAAAAAAAAAATGAAATTAGGTAACAAAACATGCCGATCAGATAAAAGAGGGAATGCAGAGGGAATGTCTGCAAATACTTTATATTTATACTTAATGGTTCGGCTTTGCTTACCTCACAGGCTTTCTAACCGTACCTCGTATAAGATCCAGATCCTGGAGGCTGCTGCAGCCCTGGTCTCAGGAACAAACTCCCTTATTACCTGAAAACCACACATTATGTGTGAATTGTGTATGAAGCGTGTGTGTCTAAGGTAAGGCTAAACCTTCTTAACAGTCACAAATACAGCTCATCAGGGCCCAAAAAGACTATAACTACTATTAACTAATACCAACGGGCAACCATCCTTTGTAATACACCTGAGCTGTGTCAAACAAGATCTACAGGTATATGATATGTTCATTTTCTTCCGGGCTGCCCTGAATTATACACTGGTTGGTACTTTGTCATCAAAGCTTTAAAAAAAATTCTGGTCTAGACTGAAGTAGCCCATCACCTGCTACTCAGCAGAACATGCTACTTTTTTTATTTTCTTTTAATGGAAGAATTAAGGAAATTAAGCAAAGAAGGACAAGCAAAGCAAAAGGAAGTATCATTTGCTAGGAGGCCTGAAAATAAAGGCACAGAAATGGTGCTCATTCACTGGGAATGTAACTGCTGTGATCTAATCATGTTCAGGCATTTAGCGTTCATGCAACAAGGAAATAAAGATCTGTATTCTCTCTGACTGCTTGGTTCACTTGCAGTTAAAAGAAACAGAAGGCAAGTAAGAAATTTAGAGAGACAGAGAGTAAAGATAGGGGAAGTTTTTTTTTAAGGGCTCAAAATATCTTGCTAATAAAGAGGGTTAAGAAAAGAGACAAAAGAAGGCAACAGAGGTTAAAAATGGGGGGGGGGGTCACACAGAAAAGATGTGGAGAATGGGAAGACCCCCCCAACCACTCATATCTTTTTCCCTCTCAGTCTAGTAACAGCCAGATCTTTCTCTCCAACGCAAAGCCAAGGACTCACAAAGACACATTGTGCAAAGACACACAGACATGTTCACTGTCTCTCCGCACACTGCCCTCGCTCCGCGCACAGAAGCGTATACAGTGCACACACTGGCTTTAATGGGAAAGGCCTGACTCGGTCAACAGTAGCAAAGAAAACTTGATCAGATTACTCTTAACAGTGTTGCTGAGATTTTTTTTTTTTTTTTTTTGCCCGAAGTTGCTGACGGTTCACTGGAGGCCGGACCCATCTGTCTCCATAACACTGCAGGATTATTGTCAATGTGTTTTGGAGAAAAGTTACCATGTGGGCGTGTAGGCAATGCGCTGATTACAGTTTTCCCCCCAGAAGAGACACAATGCAGATGCACATTGCAAGAAGTATGATTTACCTATAGCTCCATTCATTTCAGTCTACTCTGTCCAAATGAGATGAGTGCTGGCTGCCAATCCCGCTCCCCGGTGCCTCAAAGTGTTCCCTATGGTGGAATGCACTCATTTACCATCGATTACTGATTGGGAAGACCATATATAACGGCGATGTAATCGTATGGTGCCATCTAGTGGCAGCATGGCAACACTACTGTCTCTCTTTTTTTTAACATTACAAGCTTGATTGTGCAACAGTTAGGAATGTGGACATACCAGTTACAGATATGCCTCACTTGTTAAGTGTATACATTGGCGGCGCCTACCTGTGCATGTGCACACCTCAATCACAGTTGTCTGCGTTAAGCACAGGTGTATTTGCACAGGTGAGTCAATACTGTGTATACAGCATACAGCAGAGGTTGTAGGAAGGCTCTGCTTTGATTTATTGTTCTGAGGGAATGAGAAAAAAGGGAAAAGAATGCGCCAGAAAATCATGGCATTTGTTAGAAGAAATAGAAAAAAAAACACCTTGTTTTGTTTAATATTTCTTCATTCATCTTCTGTTGTTGGTAAACCTCCAAAGGGTCTGGTCTGAGACATATGCACTAAAACAAATAAGTCTTCTTATGCAGAGTGTCTCCCAGTGTGTGTCTCTGTATTCTACCACAAAGCTGACCACACACGAAAGAACAGGTCAACAGCACCCCCGTGTGGATGTCCTCTTTGGGAAGCAGGTGGCGCTGTTTTTCCGGGAGCATTTCCGTCAAATAAAGCCCTCACTCCGTGGATGTAAGTAGGTAATTGCATCATTAAATAAGATATTAAATCCACTTTTATTAAGTAAGCTCAGATTTCAGTTTTGAGTTTTTGGCATATGAGCATACCAGTGGGGCAAAATGGAAGTACGGATTCAGTTAAGACACAATTTATGTCAGTAAGTTAAAGTCCTGCATGGAAAACGATAGGGGACTTGTGAGATTACTAATGAGGGTAGGAAATGTAAGTGTATCTGCTTCATTAATGTTATGATTTGGGGAATATTCCATATTTTTACATTTTTAAGCTGTAAACTAATCCAGGAGTCACAAACCAAAACTTTGGGCCTGTCTGTTATCAGTTCCTATCGTATTTTTATTACAGCTTTAAAGTCTTTTTTGTGTGAACTCTTTTAAATGTAAAATGGGAAAGTAACTAGACGTGACAAAACTGTAATAAAGAAAAAAGTGCATGTCATATACTGAATTAAAATCGAATTAGTTAAAGAAAACTAAAATACTCAAGTGACACCTATACCTTTAAATTGAACTGATGCAGAGCACTTGTACTTAACTGACAACACCCTTTCTTCTCATTTTAGAACCTTATGATCTTTGCGAGCTTGAGATTTGTCGCACATAATCCATGCCACATGTAACAGTCTTGTATCTTTTTGCTGCAGAACCAGCAGACTTTTAATATTCCATGCTCCCCTCGTGCTGACCTCCCTCTCTCACCTGTCTGTGTCTGTTTCCCACATTTCCCGGCCAGATCCAATCAGCTGGCGTACTGACGCTCATGCACACAGATAGTTTGGAAATGCATTTTGTCCTTTCACCTGCTGTAGCGCTGCTTTAGTGTTTTCTTGTATAAAAGTGGTGTTTTTCATATGCAAACACGCATAGATGTTTAGATTAGTGTGTGTACCGTACACGAGCGTGTGTTGGCCTGTCTGTGCTTACTCAACTGTAAGTTTCAGACATGCCCGCTGAATAATTCAGGTTTTTCTATGTCTTGTTGCCATGGCGGTCTGTAAAATGGCTCCACACGTACACACACACACACACATAAACACACTGATATGAGCATGTTGACAGATGTGAACACCCCCGTAGTCACACCAAACGAGCAATCTGGAGACATTATGAATTCACTCTCCCTCTCCTCCTGTTATTATTAAAACTCTTGTTATTAAGCAGCCTAGTCGGGGCGTAGAGTTCCCCACTGTGACGGCACAATGGGCACAGTGTGAAGAAATTTGACTGCATGTCTTCCGATTCGTGGATCACCTTCGGCAAGTTTATCGCAGATGAAGTTAAATTTCAAAACCAAACAAGAAAATCCAGCTGCTTTCCGCCGGTGGCACAGATTGTACTCTCAGAAGAGGGAAAAGTGGATGTTGCAAGCATGGGACACAATTATACTTTGTGCATTGTGAAATGAAGGCTCCTATTTTCACAAAGTGTGAGATGTAGGCGTGAAAATGTACCCATATAGCCTAGATTTCACAGATTCCGAAGGAGACATTATAGCAGTTATGAAGATTGTGTTTGTAAGTACAAAGTGCAACACAATACATTTACACTCTTGGTGTTTGTAATGGTGTGTCCGTTAGTGACAGACTGACAATGATGGCTGTTTAAAAAGGCACTTTGTCAAAGGCTGTTGGACAAATCCCAACAGATCACATGGGTAAATAATACAAGTCTTTGAAGCTGTGAGGGGAAAGTAAAAATAACTTTGATGCTTATATTTAATTACGCTGACATTACTGTTTTGAGCCATGTTAATTAAAGAAAAGTGGACTCCGGGGGAGGGGGGGGGCGCCCCGTAGTAAAGTTAGGAAATGTGTTATTTGAAAAGCTAAATAAAAACATGAATAAAAATAAGAGTTGCTTTTGAAAGTGGTGCGGAAATCTTTTTTTTTTCTTTCCTAGTCGCGGTACGTCGGATGCGCTCGAGTCCGGTCAGAGAGCGCGCACGCACTCCTCGTGGGGACAGAGAGAGAGAGACGTGTGATTTCTCTTTGTACTGAATGCAGAGTTGAGGCCGGCTCTGCTTCTGCTGCCTTCTCTTTTTATATAAGCAGAGTTTGCATGCTGTAAGTAGCCCAATAAGCCGGTTACGCTTTACGTTTCCCCGTAGCCGTCGGTGCCATTTGCGTTGCGGAAGCGAACAGCGGCTGCAAATATCCCTTTGAGCGATTTTTTGGCAACAAAAGCATCAGGTCCGGCGTCGTTCCTTCTTCTTCGGGGGGGATTTTTCCAAGTCACAAATTCATCAGCCGGGATTTTTTTCGTTGCGGAAAAGCGAAGAGCCGCACGTCCACACACCGTTTTCTGCCTCCTTTCTGCCGCCCCGTTCACACTTCTGCACCTCCGGGGGGATTTTTTCTTTTCTTTCCCAAACCGAGCGACAATGGCAGCTGTAACAAGCCCGGAGACGAGCCCTCAACCCCGGGTGTATTTCCAGACGCCGGCCGGCACCACGGAGGAACCGGAGACACCGGTTCGGAAGCAGGGGCGCGTTACCGTCAAATACGACCGTAAGGAGCTGAGGAAGAGACTGAACCTGGAGGAGTGGATTATCGACCAGCTAACGGACCTCTACGACTGTGAGGTAAAGACCCCAAACAATAACCGGCCTCCAAACCGATCGAACCTATTGATTAGGCGGCTCTGCTAAGTAATAGGACGCTACAGTGGAGCGTAATAGGGTAAATCAGTCTGTCAGCAAAAGGAATCGTGTGTGTGTGTGTCCAATCCAAAAGCAAACAGTTGCTAAATAAACATTAACAGGCCCTTTGTCGGTGCTTTTGGCCTAGCTTCGCTTGTTTTATAGCCCATAATGTCTGGGACACATGCATGCAGATAAAGACGGAAACTGAAGAAGAGCCTAACAAGCGATGTCAGAGATTTAAATCATTCACACGAGCGCCATGTGGGTAAACTTCACGTCCTCACCCAGATGCAGGCTATAAGTAGCACATGCACTTTTATAGCCTCATCTGATACCGACGGTCCCTGCTCTTTGTTCTGATTGGCTGAAGCGGATTTAAAGCACACCTGTGAATTAATCTAATCCATTCTTGATGGCTGGCCGGAAGTACCACCGCTTCACCTATTTCATACCTTTTGGCAGAAGAAATGAGGACCACCAGTTTATAATAACACAACAGAGGGGAAGAAGTTATTTTTGTCCAGATGTGTCTGGTTTTCTCAACAGCTGGCTCTTTTGTTCCAATCCGTTTTATTATCTTTTAAACAGCACGCTTTTAAGGAAGGCAACAGTAGTTTGATCAGGCGGGAATGGTGATGCCAAACCAGAGACAAATTAGATGAATACGACCAGTCTGGCTGGGGAGTCTAGTCACATATCTTGTCAGGGGGACCCTGTGTATAACCATCAGCAGACCGCCAGTGCACCAGCACATATCAAACCCGCGGTCATGGTGTCACATGGAGAGTTATAATGTAACTTGGCGGCAGCTGTGGTGTAGCTGCTGGCGTCAGTAGTTGGTAAGCTCATGTCAGCTCCACTGAGCTGGCATTGACCCACATTCTATTCCTGGCGTGAGGAATACAAGGACTTAACAGGTTTGGAGAATTCCTAGTAGGCTAGCAAGAGGATAGGTGTAAGTGTAGTAGGCCGACTCAAAGATTCCTTTACAGACTTTTTTGAGGTTTTTTACCAGGAAAAAGTATTTATTTTTTTATAGTTGGTATTACTGAAGCTTTTCCACCATGTTGCTGTAACTTCTTGTAATGTTGCATCGTGTTAGCCATTAACACTACAGTGAATGAAAGGGGGAGGGTTTGGCTGTCTTTTATTTACACCTGGAAGCCAACATCCAATCCTCTGGCAATTTATAACTGTAAGCAGATATTATATTAAGCCCCAGTTTACCATGAGTATCAATGCAGGCGGGAAAAGCCATAAATAGAGAGGTCCGTTAATCATTTGATGTCAAACGGATAGGCCGGCACAGTTTTGTTTCCACTAAATTATCTCATCCTGTTAACAGAGAATCTCTCATGACAGACACTGTGAAGGGGATATCCTGACACTACAAAGTTGCAAAAGCCTGCCGAGGTGATTAAGGGACCTAGACAGGATTTTAAAATCAATGTGCTTTGATTGTCTGCCAGTGATGGATTAATATGCTATCTGTAGTCCTCGCAGAATCCAAAAAGTCTGAACAAATGAGCTCAGGAGTAAAGCTTTTCAGCACTTTGTTCTTGTGTTACTTTTATAATTAAAGTGTTTGTTTTTTTAAAAGATTAAAATTGTCTTATTTTTAATCCATTATGTGGACATGGATCACTATGACTGATACCAGACAGTCTGTTCAGTGTTAGGAACACCTATTTGTCTTTCTCTGATTCATTCGCTCATCCCAGCCCATCTTTCATCTCCTAAATCCACTCAGTCATGCATGTTTTAATGCACTGATGATTCGCAGTTAGTCTGCTTTTCAGCTGTGTAAACGGGGCTCCAGAAAAACACACAAATGGACGCACATTGACTTTATCTGTAGTTTCTCTGTAGTAAGACCTGAGCCCTGTGGAGATTTATTACGGTCAGGTCACAGACAGATCGGGTTACAGTCATGCAAATGGGACATAAATGATTTAGTTCACATTTCTGGACACACATCCATCATTCATCTCTAACGATGATGCTTATTTTTGGCTTTCATCCACTGAATTCCCCTCTTTTCATTGTCCTAATCGAGCCCCTGCCTAGGCTGTTAGACAACAAAGAGATTAATTTACAGTCGGTTCACTGATGGAGACACATTGGGCTCATTTAGACGGGGAGATGTGGAGCACGTGCTACTAAACAGTGTAACTGGAGAGGCAGCTTTAGCCGGTCAGGGAGCAGAGCGGACACGGGGAGAGCCCTCTTCACTGACAAAGGCACGGACCATGCTTGGGATTTTCTCCTTTTTCCGCCTCCTTTGCTTCAACCGTTTTCCTCGCCGTGTCTCCATTTTTGACCCGAGTCGTGTCACAATCCACATTCTGCCTTTCACTCAACATTATTTCCCATCACTAAACCTCCCCTTTCCTCTTTCTCCTTTTATTTATGCCCGTTTTGACTGTTAATAAAACCGCATGGAGTTTGTTCAGCAGGGAATTCATTATGAGCTATTTTCCCATTCACATAATCCCTTTAAACGTGCTACAAGCAATCAGCCAGTCGCTGCTGCCAGCCAGTCTGTCAGATATCCATCCAGCCGTTTAGTCAGCCTATCAGTTAAAGTTGCTATGGGTAATAGCGAGGAGCCGAGGCTTAGTATGATTCCATGGCAACAAGCCTTGTTAAATGTTTATGTTGGTTAACCACACAGTGGAAAAAGGGGGGCATCCATTTAGAAAAAGAAAGCTTAGTAAAATTGAGTCCCGCCTAAAGAAATGTCCGCGTTTTTCATTCTTGCAGGATTAAAAATGGAGCCACTGAGTTATAATGTTTGCAGGGCTTTCGGTGAATACCTGCAACTCATGCTAATGTGGCATTTGCTTTGCTGAAGAAACACTCCCCGGTTTTGTTACCCAATAGAGCAGTCACTCCCCAACACGGCTACTTATACACATTTTGGCATTTGCGAGGGGCTACTGGAAAAGACTGTGATGTCATTTTAATAGAAATGACACTAAATATGTTAATACGGAAATGATTAAGGCTCTATCTGATATTCCTTTGTTGTTCCTTTGTTTGTTTTTATTGCTTCTTTAGTTGTACTGTTTCGCACAGTTTCATATCTGTAAAGCTGGTGTGATGTAGACCAAAACTTAAAAATACAAAATTCACGGAGGTCACCTGTTCTGCAAAACACAGGAGTCACTTTCTTTTTATTAAAGAATTAAAGAATTAAACAAGTGAATAATTCCACACCAATGTGTGGTTATTTTAAATTCTGTGATGCCAATAGCCAAAACCGGACACCATCTCTTGGAGATGTGACATGCTGACCTTTGTATTTTATAGGCCCACACAGCTTTCCAGAGAGAGGAACTCTTGATGTCAGTTTGATTTCTACCTGTTTCGACGTTGATCTTTTATTACGTGTGATCTGCGTATTGTGTTCACTTGGTTGTAATGAGCCCCGGCTGAATTTTGTGCGTTTATGTTCAACTGTCTGCTGCCTTCTCGTCCGGGTCGCTCTTGAAAAAGACATTTTTAATCCCAGCGAGACTTTCACCAGGATGAATAAATGATAATCTAATAAAACAGTAGCATCACCAGCGTGTGCATGCGCTAATTTGACAGCAGCGACCTGTTTTTATTATAACTGTAAATCCATAAATATGTTATTGCTGTTATTTTCACTGACGGAGTAGTGCAAGAAACGTTACTGTTCTCATCCTTTCATTTAAAATGCTTTTAAACCTTCACACGTGCTTATCAGTGGAGCAGCTTATAGCTAAGTTAGCCTTTGCTCATACAGCCGTGGTTGGCCTAGCCACCTAGCCAAGCAGATTAATCAGACAGTGAAGGCTCAGTGATGCTGTGGTCTGCCAGTCAGAGACACTGGCAGACCACAAAAAAATCAGTAATATGGGTGAAATGTTTGCACGTCCTATGCATATGTTATAGAGCAGTGGCCTACATTAACAGCAGTGGCACTGGCTGACCATTGTGGCATCAATATATGCCACAACTCACCCACAGCAGCTATGAAGCAACGTACTACTGGCCACATCTGGATCTGGGCACTACTGACCAAAGCCACGGAGCCCAAAAATGTTACACACGACAGAAATGGAAGTGATCAGATTTTTTTGTAATCGCACATGCACAGAACACACAGAGTACCGAAAGTGCAGGAAAACTTGAAAGTGAGAAGAGAAATCTAAACAGCTGGGTAGGCCTAATGGACAGGTGGTTAAAGCAGTTAGCTAAAATGAATCAAAACAGAAGAATTTGAATTGTTGTGCAGCTTAAAATGAATTGAACTGAATGTCTCTGGAAAATATCAGCTTGTGTTGATAAAGCGGTACTTGAGGTCATGTGGTGAGGCCTGTGATGGTATGTCTGAAGGGGGGTGGGGGGTGGGAACAGCTGCAAAACTGCCTCCATTTCCCACAACCCCCCCATCACACAGTTTATATTTAAAACCGAACTGTGGCAGTCTGAAAGTACAAACCCTTCAGTGGCAGTAAAAGTTTAAGAGTGTTACGGGGCACACGGAGTGTTTCTTCAAACATGGTTTACGCTTTCTCAGTTGTTATTGAGTCCTCACTCTATTAATGGCTCTGTGTATAAAGTGCTAAGTGAGTTTGAGCTTACTCTGGGGAAAAGAGTGGGAACACAAAGCAAGTCCACAGGCCCGCTATTAGTAAAATAATCAGATTTCACTCCAGTCTCGCTATCATTTCCATGGTAACTGGCCTGTTAAAATTTAATTTGTCAGTAAAGACGCATTTTCTCGCCCTTCACTGTGTTTTTCCTCCCAGTCACGCTGTAGCTGACCAGTCGCTACATGGTTAACATTGGAGCGAGTGGGCGGACCAATCCCCAAACTCCAGGGTCCTACGTGGCTGGCCACACAGATGCGCACACACACACACACACACACACACACACACACACACACACACACACACACACACACACACACACACACACA
>JAVDPK010000489.1:81725-93286 GCA_034780415.1 Cichlasoma orientale | reverse complement strand
GATGGATGGATGGATGGATGGATGGATGGATGGATGGATGGATGGATGGATGGATGGATGGATGGATGGATGGCAGAAACTGCCTATGTATCTGTGGTCCATGTTATTCTAGACAAAAAAGGCTGAAATAAGTGAGTGAAACACTGACCTCAGCTTTGTGCAGGCTGCTGTAGAACCTCCCTCCTTCAAGTGGACTGACCCATTTTCTAGTCTGGGCTTCATCACAGCTTTGGAGACAGAAGCACACTGTGCATTAGACAGTTTGAAAGAAAACCAGGGTTCAACAGGAGAAACTGGGCTAAAATATTACACAATTATTCAGTGGGTGATGGATTTGTCTTAAATTTATTGGTCGTTGAGTCTGCAGGCAGTTTCCTCAGAGGAAACAGTGGCAAGCTGCAGTTACAGCGTATAAATAACATCAAAGTTAGCGGAGCTCAAAACAAGCAATTAAAAGCTAACAACATCACCGACGTCCTTGCTTCTCTTTTAAGTGCTCGCCCTTTCAGAGCATTACAGTGTAGCCAGAGATGGAAAAACTGTGGTTGTGCTGATGACATTTTTTAAAAGGAAAAGCATGGGCCCAGTGTAAAATGACTAGATGGTAAAAATGAAATGTAATACAGAGTTCTAGCAGAAAGTGGGTATTTTACAGGAGTGATGGGTGAGGCTGGGGAAAGGAGATGGACCACGATTCTTCTGAGGAGGATGCAAAAAAGGAGAAAAGAAGAAAGCAAGCAAACACAAAGCGACGCTCGCTGGGTTTCAAATGCCATTTTCATTTTCGCGAGCGAGCGCTGGTGAAAGAGTTTTGCCTTGAGCGTGCATGTCTGTACACGCAGGTGTGGCTGAGTGTAGGTGTGTGTGCGCTCTGGGCCACCTGGTAACGTTGGGAACGTGGCTCGTGATGGAGGCGCAGAGAGAGTCGCGCCCGATCTTCAACATGCAGCCCGTGACGAGCAGGAAGAAGAGGAAAATGCCACAGACGACAATGATCACGTTCATCCACACGCGCTCCCTGCGGAGGGGGGGGGACAAAACAGAAAGAGCGTGAGAACAGCACTGAGCTCTTTGAAGTGAGGGAAGGAGAATAATGTGTTATTTTAACCTTTGGCCAAATGAGGACAGGATGTCAAAATACAAAATGTAGGCTAAGGTGTGAAAGTGTTACCGTGACATGGCGTGACCCATGCTTTTTTTTTTAATTTTTATTTCCTCCTTCTCTGCATCAGCTCTGCAGCCCGTACAATCATGAGACCATTGTGCAAACCTCCTCAGAGGAGTTGTTTTATTCTGTGCCTCATCACTGTGACACCACACAATATCACTCCACGTTCAGCTTCAGGAGTCACTTGAATTATGAAATTTGTGAAACAACTAGACTCCCCTGTTAGTTATACCGTGGAGTGACAACGTTTATTTCCCTGTGTTATCAATAAAGTTTATAATCCTTTCAACTGCAATACAGTGGCCTCACAGCAAGAAGGTCCTGGGTTTGATTCCACCATGTGGAGACGTGCAGTTAGTGGGGTTAGGTTAACTGGTGATTCTAAATTGCCCATAGGTGTGAATGTGAGTGCGAATGGTCGCGGGTCTCTTGGTGTTCCCCCTGTGACAGACTGCCGACCTGTCCGGGGTGTACCCCGCCTCTGGCCCTGTGGCAGCTGGGATAGGGTTCTGCGACCCTGAATTAGATAATAAGCAGGAAACGGATGGATCCTTTCAAACTAAAAGATGCTTAAAACGTGCTTTCTCATGGCTGGCAAATAAAGTTCAAAAGAATGACACAATGACAGAGTAACAAAGTGAGGTCAGGCCGGTATTTACAGCTACATTTGCTTTCTCGGCTCAATTCTTTAGTTCAGTGTGCACATAAACACAGTGCAACACCGGGCAGCACATTTTAAGGAAAACCTTGATGATAAGAAAACACACACACACACACACACACACACACAGTGTACAAAATATTCCAGTGCAGGTCAGCGCTTTGTCATGAGAAACACACAGCATGTGGTCACCTTTTGATTTCCCCGTCGCTGCAGAAAGCGTACACCCCGTACACAGACAGGGAGAAACACACCACTGCCACCATGACTGATATGGACGACACAAAATAACACAGAGACGAGGAGCTGGACGACTGGACCCCGATGAGCTGCGCCGTGGCATTGTAGCTGACCTGCCCATACAGCATACACCGACCTCCAAAATTACCCTGAGGGAGAGGGAGAGAGGTGAATTTGGATCTGCTGGCTGTTGCGCTCTTTAAACGGAGGAAACGCGTGAACTGTGGCATCTGACTCCTATAAGCGAGCAGAAGGGAGCATAATTGGGTCACATGACGAGCAAAGCATCCGAGGTCGAGATTAAAAACCGTGCGTGTGCGCGCGCACGTCCACACTTTCACGCGCATACGCATTTCCTTATTGGCCGAGAAGAGGAAGAGAGAGAGGTGATAAAGAATCAGAAAAACGTTAGATAACGTAACCAACATCGTTCATGTGACACTTCGCTAAAGTCTGTGGTAAATTTGGAGAAGTGGCTTTTCTCATAGCCTGCAGTCCAAAATAAGAGTAAAAAAAAAAAAACCTACCGAAATACGAAGAAATTAGGCAAAAACTCCGACGGCAGTGACTCAGTTTGCAGGAACTCCGCAGAAAGTGAAAGCGCGTGTCATTTTTTTTAATAATTACCGTAAAACACCCAGAAAAATGTGCAGCTGCACTAAATCCACTATATCAGCGTGAAAAGATCATTTTGTAACACACTGTGTACAAAATTATTGTTAAAGGACATTTTTAAAAAGAAAAAAATCATATTTAACGTTATGGTTTCGTCTTTAGTAAACTTTCTGGGATGGACAAACGCGCTCCAAAGTCTACCCGGAAGAAGATGGACACAACAGCAAGTACAGCAGTACGGTTAGTAAAACGGGAAAGTCACCTGGACGATGGTGACGGACGCTGCGGTAACAATCCCACAGATGAAACAGCTGATGTACAGAGCCCACTCCAGCAGCAGCAGCAGCCCCGCTAACGCCATCATCATCCAGCTGCCCAAGCCCCGTCTGCAGAGACACCCCGCGTGAAGGCAGCAACAACAAGGCAAACGACTTCCGATCAGATCCTTCAAAATAAAATGCCGAGCCTGCTGCAACTGCGGAAAAGGATTTCCATTAGGATTAACATGTGTTGAGTGTTTGTTCAAAGCATATAGACTGTAGTCTCTTTGAAGCACAGAGTGCCAATACTTTGTGGAAATTTTTTTAAATTAAAAACAGAGAAAATCTTACACACTCAGATCTTGTACAGGTGGGTTGTCACATGTCTCGAAAGCATAATTTAAAACGTTTTAGGCCAAAGCAACCCACCTGTAAGACAGATTAATTTCCGGTGATACTGTGTTGTTCTTTTTAGCTTCACTAGTAGTCAAACTGTCTCCAAAGCGAAAATCCTGCGTCTAAAATCCCCTCCTGATACTAGCTTGAGTAGCAATAGTTTTACCTCCTGCGTCCTGCGAGTTTTACCTCAGCGTGTCCACTTATGAATGCGTAAAAATGCTTACTGGTCACACTCAAAAAGGCCCTAGATCTATTTTCTTCGGTTAATCAGTTGGTTTCACCTGATGACCCAGAAACATACTAAAAGGCTGCAAACAATCACATGTGTAATTCACCCACCTTAACACCTATATTTCCGCACTACTTATCTTTATTATACGGTACCCAATATGATCATATTAAATGTAGGCCTATATACTGCATATTTGTGGTTCCTCAAACATGTAGGTGGTTCAACTTGGTCAAAAATTGAGCTTCCTGAGGGTTAGGAGGTGTGTCATTCTGGAATTAGACTTGACCATTGTGTGCGCATGCGCGTGTGTGCAGCGCTTCTTTCCCAGAATGCTTAATGAAACCTTGTGACTTTGATGAAATCTTGTGTCCTATGACTATGCCATTTTTATAGGCTATAAGTAAAACATTTGAAGCCCGTCAGATTCACCTCTGCACTAATAACAAGCTTACTAATTCCTGACACATAACCACAGTTACATGATTCAAACCCGACTCATTCTTCAGTCAGAAACAGAAAATAATTCTTAACTGCGAACAAAGAAAGGCTCACAAACCTTCAAAATACCAAAATAATACGACTATGTGAAGAATGTATCTTCACTACACCAGTTCCTCCGATATGACTGGATTCATTGTTAAGCTGGAAAAAAGTAGACATGCCAGTGTGTGTGTGTGTGTGTGTGTGTGTGTGTGTGTGTGTGTGTGTGGTGCTGTCTCAGGAGGGTAGACTAGGGGTGGGCAGGGCCATCATAAAGTATTAGTATCAGCGAGCATGTGAAGGTGTTTTTAGACTGAAGGCTTAATGCATGCTGGCACGAATGTTGGACCCCAGGACCTGAACACCAGAGTGCTTCTCTTTGTGTGTGTGTGTGTGTGTGTGTGTGTGTGTGTGTGTGAGCAGGTATCCACACATCACCACACAAGCCTTGTATCTCTTTAATTCATGATAAGTTTAAACATCAAAATTCACCAAAGTCTGAACGAGGCACAGATCTACAGTAAAGAATACAGTATGTACAATATAAAAGAGAGCAACATAAAAGATTACAATGCAAAAACGCAAATCTAGGAAACATGCACTTCAAAACACATCACAGATAGTTCGAGGCTGTCAGTCAGCATTTTCTTGAACAGAAACCCATCCGTCCTCTGGATAAGAGTCGTGATATACAGTGGAGAGGGCGAAAGTTTCCCTCTTTTGGAAAACAAATGTTGATATATACCGTATATAATTATATATACTTACTGTGCAAGTGGCCTATTTAGTTTAGCAACACTTTAAAAGAATTCAAAAACATACGTAAATATATCAACAATAAGAGCACATCAAGGAAAGAACAAAACATTAATTATACTGTTTTAAATTCAATATAACATCCTTCTTGAAAGAATCCGCTGTTATGATTTGATTGCATGTACAAAAGCTTGATAATAATTTAATAGTGAACAGAGAGATCAGAGGCGTACGAGCAGAGGGAGCCACTGACCAGAGTGTGCTGCGAAACGAGGTCAACTTCATTTTCAAAATCTAAACCAATTTTTAAAAATCGACTTCAGACGGAACGCGACAGTCTCGTGTCGTTGGAGAGAAAATGAAAAGAAAGGATAAAACCCTGATGGAGAAGCCCACCCACGAGGCAACGATAAAAGGTCGTTTCACGATGAATGCCACTGAAGGAGGGCGCCCCTGAAATGTTTGGGTGGGATTGTTACGTGCTGCTCATTGTTCAGAGTGAAGGTGGAGCCGGTTACCTGATCCTCAAAGATGGAATGCACTCAGATTGTGGCCTCTGTGTCACAGCGTATTTGAAACAGTTTCTAGTTTCCTGCATGTATAGAACAGCGTTCTTAATGGATGTGTGGCCGTTTGGGCAACACATCTCATGGTAACACGCCATTCACAGCTGCTGTGCATATTTCCATGACATTTCTAATAAAATCGTCCATTCCAGCTCTCTAGAATTTCATGTGTCATCGCGCTTTGTGAAATAGCCACTAGTTGCGATCTTGTGTTTGTGAAGATGGATGTAAAGGTTGTCTTTGTTTTTTATGAGACTGTCCTTAAACCAAACAGCAATGCAAGGGAAAACAAGTGTTTCGTTAAAAAAAAAAAAACAAAAAAAAAAAAACAGCCTGTAATGCAGCCAGTGCAGAATTTGAACCCTAACCCTCCTGAAGCTTACGCCACCAGCAAACCTGACTCGTCTTTTTCTGTTGCTTTTGTTAACCAGAAGCTTTACTGTGTGGCTGACTCGCGTCAACGAACACACAAAAAGAGTAAATTAGTTTCCATGGACACAAAATCAAGAGATTATATTTTGTGGCTATTTCGCAAACTACTGTGAGAGTGTGTTGTGCTTAAATGATAGTTTTATCACTGTGCGCCGTGATTTCACAAGGCAGCCGACTAAAGAATGTTTGGAGAAGGAATTCCTGTTCTGTCCATTTTAATTCAATGGTACGGTCACGTTCCTTGATAAGTGCAGTCACAAGACTGCAGTGCTGAGGGTGTGCTATTGAGCCTGTATAACAAATGTGCCTGTCTGTTTGAGAAAGTATATGTATTCCTCTGCATTTCAGTCAAAATGCTTTTATTCTAAATGATCTTTTGGATGGCCACATACCGGTTTGCACAGTTTGATTTAATGCATATGTGTTATATTAGTAAAATCGTGTTTTCATGCATGCATTTGTGCACACGGACCAGATGAAAGCGGTCCAATCATTAGCCAACCGGACAACCTGGCAGTCTGAACGCATCTGGTAGAGGGCTGTCAAGTTTACAGATAATTTTATATATCCCTTTCTTCCAGCAGGGGTCGCTGTCTCTCCCAGTCCAAATGGCTGAGTAAAACTCTCTCAGAGCCACTTCAGACACCTCGATGAACCTCTCTGGAACCTGCAGACAAAAATGTGAATGCCAAAGAAGAAATGTTTATGAAGCACTGTTCTGGAAGCTTTCGGAAACAAACTTCCGCTCGCAACTTGACTGAGTAGGCAGAAAGCCTAGTTTAGTGATCCATCTATCAGCTGAAATCATGTCTGTAAGAAAAAATTTTATTTAAAACCTGTCACACTCGCCTTACAAAAACTGTCGCATAATGAGAAGAATGTTTCATCCAGTAAGCTCACAGGTGTTTTCACTTTGGCGAAATACAGACTGTGACTTTGATTGTCTCTGATTCGCATGTTTGTTTTATTGCACCTGTCAAAGCAGACAGCTTTGTCATTACGTGGAGTTTGGCCCTTTCACAGCATGTAGTCAAGACTTATCATTACTGTGCAGAGAAAATGAAAACAATGGACTATGCACAATGCCAGCGACCTGAGAAGAACTCTCTTATTGTTAATAATTAGAGCTATGCTTTGCCTGCTATGACCAAAGGAAAAAAACCCAGTTAGAACCTAACAGAGCTCCACACAACTTAACCTGAGCTGAGGCCCAGTCAAACATAAACTCAAAAAAAAAAACGCCTAGCTGAGAGTGACTTTTTAAACTCGAGCAGCCTTGTGACTTTGTTTTTACAACCACAGATGTTTAGTTTTTCAACACTGGCACACCCTGAACGTTTTACTGGATACATTGTAGCCATTGGAGTTCTAGCATTTGCAATTCCTTTTTAAATCCAATAGCGTTTAACAAATAACAGATCACCTTGAGTGATGAAATGAATCATCATCTTTAGAATTTGACGCTCTGTGTAAAATCAGTCAAAACTAATGTGTGAAGATTGTTTCATTAAAGTGTGTGTCCTTCAGCGGCACAGTGAGATATAACAGTGCTTCATTTTTGTTTTCCTTTTGATGTACAACCACACGCAAGTAAAAATACTTTTATGCTCACTAAAGGTAATAGCATGTTGAATTAAATAATAGAAAAATCACCCCAAGCAACAACAAACCCTACACCAGTACTTTTCATTTCAGCAGTACAGTTTGTCTTTAGTATGTATCTTCATCTTTTTTGTTTGTTTGTTTGTTTGTTTTTAGGTTTATTTCCTCTATTTCTGAGTTACCAGCCATTCAGAGCTTAACAATTAACACCACATATCAGAGCTTCATTCAGTTCTTCAGAGTTCATATTTGGCAGTTTATTGACACCTGAAGACCATAGCAGCTTGACTCCTGCAATATTTTCCACTGATACCCACCTGGTTTGCACTTAGCTGGACTGTTATTTGATTTTCAATAAGAATGGCTCAATACACCCGTTAAATATTTTTAAGAGCTGCGCTCAGATGACCTGGACTCGGGCCCAGTCACCTGACCTTACATCAAAGAGAGACACCGTTTGGGCCGCTGAGATTGAGAAAACCAGCAATAAAGAGAAATTATCTATCCCTGTCACGATCATCAAGGTATGCTCTGACACCAACCAATCAGCTTCATTCACAGCGCCAATGACACTGTCCAAAAGAGTGCAAATCATCCTGCACTACATCATCCAAGGCAACTGCAGACAGCACTTTAAGATGAAACTCATTTTTCTGATATAATTTCATTAATTATAAATCCTTTATGACTGGCTTGCTGAGCTCCTGTGTTTAAAAAATTATACTTCACAATAAAGGTCCATAATGCCTTAGCACTGTACCGAGGGAAGCGCACTGTTTACATTCCCACCAAAGGACTGTGCCCAGTTACACAACTAGTAGGCTGAAAGCTATAACTAGTATCTCCTCACCTGGTAGATGTTACTTTTATTGTAGTGCATGTTCAGTATGCGGTAAAGCTCCGTATCACGGCCCACTCGCAGCTGACTCTCTCGACCAATACGAGGCGCACCATCCCTGTGTCACAGAGACAAACAGACTCATTTAAATTGTAAAAAAAAAAAAAGAAAGAATGAAGATAGTCATGTGCAATTTGCATAGATGATATTCAGCTTCAATTTTTTTTTATTTTGTAACCATGTTTTATGCCCATTGCTCTTTATTTTACTCCCTACAATTACGAGTTCACATCACACCAGTGTATGAACCACTGACCACTCAGACAATAGCTGATGGTCAATATATATATATATATTTAATATGTATAGCATGTATTTTTCTCTATAAACCCTTCCAACCTCTTCAGTCAAGCAATATAAATAAATTCAGGCAACCATTGGTTGCAAATGGCTTGCTTGATTACAATAGAACTGAATGACTGTCAGAGGAAACCCCGATGCTTTGTGCTGGGCTCAAGTCAATAGTGTGATTTGTCTTTCTAAAAAACTGCCAAACATGCACACCATGTGATGCATAAGTCAGACTTTATGTCAGCTAATCTAACAGTTCTAGGGCAACATGTTTGCTCTCATAAGGCCCGCTAAAACAATGGAAGTCTTGCAAATAAAATGAGTTTAACATGAACCAGTGCCAACCCAAACCAACCGGGTGAGAGCCTCGCGGACAGCCTGGCGTGCAAAGCGCTCCATCTGGATGTAGAAGAACTCTCTGAAGTTACTGAACCATTTAATCATCTGGGAGGTCACACAGCGATTAAACTAGACCATGGATGACAGGAGAGGAAGTGAGCAGGTGAGGACAGCAAGAGAAGAGACTTACAATGCTATTTCTTTGAGCATTTACAGTGATGTGCTAAGTCACCTTGACTTAATTGAGTTTTGATGACCCCTGATAAAAAAGATTTTGTTTGTGATCACCAAATTAAATTATTATTATTAAGCTACACGGCATGTTTCTCCCCTTTTTTTCTCTCTAGCGATCACTCAAATATATAATCTAATCTAAATGTTTTCTGTTAATGTAAATTCTGCACTTGGGCACTGTAAACTTGCAGATTATATCAGCTAATACTGCATTATTAGAGATTTTATTAGCCCAGTAATAATAAGTAATTGCAGCACATGCATATTTTAAGTGCTGAATGGATCAGTTGTTTTATTCAGAGAAACATTCTACTTGTTTCTGTCATTCATAACAAATTGTACTATCAGATAGTAAGATAGTAGTGACTTTTATAGGGAAAGTAACCAGTATTTTAATCAAACAGTAGGCTCGTTATTATTATTATTTCAGTGGATGGAGCAACTGCCTACCAAAATCTAACATAAACGCATAAAAATGTTGCATAGTGGGCGGTCACTGAATGACGACATTATGGCATTGAAAACAGGCCGGTTAGCTCAGTTGGTTAGAGCGTGGTGCTAATAACGCCAAGGTCGCGGGTTCGATCCCCGTACGGGCCACTTGTATTTTCAAGTCGTTTAGCAGTTTCCGAACGTCTTTCTGGCTTTGGCCGCATAAGTAGGTCTTACTATAAATAAAAAAAAACAACGTCTCAAACTGTAAGAAAAAAATGCATATGGATATCAACGTTTCAAGTCTGGAAACTTGCAGCTATAACCGATTATTGAATCCATTTTGATATAGCTTTGCATGGCCGGTTAGCTCAGTTGGTTAGAGCGTGGTGCTAATAACGCCAAGGTCGCGGGTTCGATCCCCGTACGGGCCATCACAGTTTTGAGTAAAAGTGAAAAACAACAATTAGGGTAGGCTACAAGATTAAATCACTACTTGCTACTTCAGCAGGGAGTAGGTCTTTAACTTACATGATCCTGATAACAGTCATTAAACCTTGACTTAGAGATTTTTTTTAATTTATATCCGAATATTTGAAATGCATAAATGATCTGTTTTTCCATTTTATGTCACTGCTAAAATTTACAGTCTGACAGTGACTCAAAAGTTTGGACAAACAGGCTACTCATTCACAGGAAAGACTTTTCTTTCCTTCTTTTAGTCTAAATCATTTATTACATTGCAGCAAAATCCTGAAGACATCACAACTATATTACCTTTGAATATAAGTAGCTAGGAAAAAAAGAAAATAAAAAAACCAATTCAGCAAAACATTTTAGGTTCTTCAAAGCAGCCACACTCAGACCAGGTTATCTGAAGCAGCACCTCATCACTTCTTCTTGGTCAAATAAAAATCTTGGAGACATCTTGTTAAGCACAAACAACAGACCTACGAAGTTAAATGCTGGCTTGAATGAACTGCCAGCAGTGTGATCAAAAAAGCCCACGTGGTAGCAAACACACATTCAGACATCATCAGCTCATCTTCTCCATGTTACACCAAGACACTGAGGTTGGAACCCACCACTTTCAAATTTGGACTCACCAGACCACAGCCCTGATATCCACTGCTCTAATGTCCATCCTTTGCTACGCTTACTTCATACTGAACTGTATACAGTTGTCTTCTTCATATTGGTCTCCTTCAGTACTAACGTCTTTCAGCCATTGGACCACGGAGGCCTGCTAATTTCCTCAAACAGCTAGGAAGCATTGTTGTGGGCTCTAATTTTAGGAGGCTTTAACAGGAAATTTCAGAAGCTGTTAAATCTAAGTAACTTCCGGCCTTCCTTCCGTCAGTCATGTTTGAACATGAACCAGTGTTTGATGCTTTTTGTGATGCATTTGAAGAAACCTTTAAGGCCTTTGCAGTTGTATGGACTGACTGACCTTCATGTCTTATGGAATACTGATAATTTCCCAGCAGCCAAACTGGGCTGATTGCCTTTTCATAGCTGTGATGTCTTTCATATTGTTCTACAATGTAGAAAATGCTAAGTGAATAAAACCTTGAGTGAGCAGGTGCGTCCAAACGTGAAAGACTTTCAAAGTTAATATAAGGCATGTAAAACACAAATAGTGGCAGATATATCAAAAAAAAAAGAATCAGTTGCACCCTGTTAACTGTGAACTGAATGCTGTTTGTTCCAGCACTGAGCTCATGTACACACACCTTGACGTCAGGGAAATATGTCTTGAGCGTGTTGGAGCTGGGATAGCGTGTGTAGAAGAACATGAGCTTGGCTTTCTTCAGGTGGCAGGGAGACAGGCCCTCTTGGGTGTACACATGAGGCCAGTTAAGGAGATACATGTTTACGTACATATACACACACACACACACACACACACACACACACAAACACACACACACACACAAACACAAACACAAACACACA
>JAVDPK010000489.1:46450-57254 GCA_034780415.1 Cichlasoma orientale | reverse complement strand
TTATTAAGAGTTTGTGGAGTTTGTTTAGTTAGAGAGAGAGAGAGAGAGAGAGAGAGAGAGAGAGAGAGAGAGCGAGAGAGAGGTTATTGGCCAGCCCCTCGGTAGGCGGAGAAACGGGGCGGCTACAAATAGGCGCTCTGATCCTCTGTGTAAACTTAGTACAGACTAAGAGATCACCGACTGAAAAATCGAATCAAACCCTGGATTGTACGTAGTATTTTACAGGTAATACTGACTTTACTTCATCAGCTTTGCGGCCGGTCTGCAACTTCGAGACTGCCTCGTTATTAGCCGGGAGACCTCCTCGGTGTACAGTCGCGAGAGGACCAGCCGCGTGTATCAAGCCGCGTGACGTGGAAATACGCTCGATTTCATCATCTTAAAAGAAGACAAAAATTACACGATGGCGCAAGGTTTTTAGGATTGTTACTTGTGTCGGGAAGTGTTTAACTTTACTATATTCGGTAAAGTTCTAACCGATAAATTTACGGTGTTTTTGTTGGAAGAGTTTTTGCTGAATGAATATTAAACCAGAACCAGAACAAACCGGGCAGCTGCACTTCCGGTAGAGTTTATAAGTACCTTTTAATCCTAAAACCGTGTGTGTGTATTAGATCGGCTATAACGTGGGCTGTCAGAAAAGTAGTTGCTGTTGTCCTTAGCAAATGTTCTCTCTTGTTTAGCTCCGAATTGTTTCATTTAAATCGTTTTAAATTTATATTTCTTAATGGGCTCTTATTGTGAAGATAACTGGCATTTCCGTTGAGAGTACGAGGCTATCAGCTTTAGTAAGAGGCAGCAATTATTTCATCAGACAACTGTTGAAAACATACTTTTGTTACTCCTAACATTTTAATTAATTACATGAAACCTTTTAGGCTTTTTTTAAATTAGCTTTATGAGTGGGGAGCTCCTGCAAACATTTATTAGCAACACCAGTTTTTATTTCTGCATTAAAAATTAGCTATTATAATGAGTCTTGTTGTTGCTTTAATGTCCTGGCTTAGGGGGTATGTTGCATAAGGCTAGACAAAAGGGGGCTTTTGGGGGGGGAGGGAACTTGGCTGGTACTGTGAAGAAACTCCATCACTCTACTCCTTTTTTTTAAATCTTATTTTTATTTAGCTGTCAAGTATTAAAATATCCAGTGAAATCAACTTATTAGTTCATACTTTACCTCTGTTCTCAATCTCCAGACAAATCCATTTGAACCATGAATAAGGACACGGAGATCGACATGAAAGAAGTGGAGCTCAATGAGCTGGACCCGGAGAAGCAGCCCATGACTGGGGACGGGCAGGCTCCAGGTGGAGAGAAAAACGGCAGCGTCAAGCTGAAGGTTCCTGATGATGAGGTTACCTTCACTGGACTGTCCAAAGATGAGCTGATGAAGGTTGCTGGCACTCCAGGGTAAGGGCTGCTGGAAAAGTTTCCATTTTTCTATTTGGCTTAAAATCAGTGCTCATTTAACTTTTTTTTTTTCCCACCCCCTTCTACAGATGGGTGAGGACCCGCTGGGTGCTTCTTGTCCTGTTTTGGTTGGGCTGGGTCGGCATGCTTGCCGGAGCTATAGTAATCATAGTCCAGGCCCCTCGCTGCAAACCCATCCCTGAGATGAGCTGGTGGAATGAAGGCCCTCTCTACCAGATCAGTGATGTTGAAGCTTTCTCTGAAGGATTGGCAGGTAGAGTACCCGGGGCCTTAAAAAGAAATACCTTATGTGCTTCTTTTTTTTAATTTTTTTTTTATTACACTTTCATTAGTGTTCCCAAGATAAGAGTTGGTGCTTACACTATAGAGTGCTCCCGTCTTAGTTGGGTAACCCGCTCTGACTCACATGGGTAAAGTCTTGTGACAGTGTCTCGTCTTTCATTAGTTCTGTGTCCTGTATCAGCTGGCTAGATACTAAACTTGCTGACTGGGCTGCCACAGTGTGACTAAAGGTCTTAAGGACATTAAAAAAAATGAACAAGTCATTTCTTTCATATCTCCATTTAGATATGAGGTCAAGTTGAGCAACTCTGCAAGATTTCCAGGATGTCTTGCTCTTTATATATTAAAAAAAAATAGTCTGCCGCAGGCTTTTAAAAGGACGCTTTGAGGCAAGAAGGAAGGACAGTGCGTACTGCTGCTCCTAAAGTGAATTGGTGGGGAGCTCTTGAGGTTTTAACAGGCTTTGGTTGAAATTCCAAAAATCACACGTGACTTTTGCGGTCTTTATAAAAGCCGCTCCTGTGCTCAGACTTCACAAGGCCAGCAGAGAGGAGTGGCTGGGATTCACATGGTCTTGTGAGCACTCTAGAGTTATAGCCTGAGCTATCAACATGGGTCTAAAGCTGTCTGCCTGCTCTCCCTAACCCCGTCACACCCTGCTACTTTTCTCACACTTGTTTTTCTACCTGATGTGAAATTCACACATTTATTCTACTTTTTTAAAAAAAAAAATTAAATTTCTTTTCTTTTAGGTGTTGCAGATAAGCTGGATGATCTTAATCAGCTAAAGGTGAAAGGCCTGGTTATCGGTCCTATTCACACTGTGCAGGCCGATCAACCAACAACTCTGAAGCTTCAAACAATCAGCGCGGAGCATGGAATAGAGCAAGACCTGCTTTCCCTGTTGGAGAGGGCCCACAAAAAGAGTAGGTCATTTAAGTTATACAGCTCACACTTATAGAATCACCGCTGCTGTGTCCATTCATAAAACGTGGCTTCTTATTGCTGTATTCTGAACTCTTTCAGAGAAGGTGTGATCAAACTTCTGTTTTTCTTGTTTCTTGTAGGCATTTCTGTGGTGCTTGACTTGACTCCAAACTACCCCAGTGCTCATCCATGGTTTGATGACAATAACATAGGAGCCATGATTGACAAAGTCAAGGTAAGCACACAGATGCAATATCGATTTTCCAGTAACAAAGCATATTAATCAACATATTTGTCATAACATGTCATATATATACAAATGGCAAATTGTGGACTGTTGGCCTCATTGCCAGGTGATTAAATTGAACCTGCGCTGTGGGCTAAATTTGGGTCTTAATGCCTCTGTAGTTACATTGGATCTGTTCTCCTCCAGGATGCAGCTGAGTACTGGCTGGAAAAGGGTGTCGACGGCATCAAGATACCTGACCTCGCCAAGGCCGCTAACACTTCTGAATGGGCAAAACTGCAGGCGGCTGTCCACGCAAATGCCACCGACCACTCCAAGAAAAGGTTAGTGTAGCTACCATTGTCTGACTTGTGAAAATAGATTCTTAACAAAAGACTAGAATGAGTGTGATATGTGAGTGATTCGCATATCACATGTGAAGTGGCAGCAGAAGAAAATGGGAAGGGGAAGAAGCATTTCTGACTCAACAACCGATGGAAGTTGTAGGGCTAATCTGTCTAGAAAGCATCGGTAAAGTGTCAGCTGGCAGGATTGTCTCCTAAGAGAACGTGGACTTTAAAAGCATTCAAGGAAGTGTTTCTGAAGTTGTGTTTTGTTAGTTATGACTGACCTGACCCGTGTCTCTTTCCCTCAGGGCTCTGATGGGTGTGGCTGAGCGTGTTTCAGCTCAAACGTTGTCTCAGCTAGTTAATGTCTCTGGTATCAATCTCACCTTGTCTGACCTGCTCAGCCAACAAACTGGAGGTAGGCTGGAATTGCCTCTTCTTTTTTTTTTTTTTTTTTTTCTCCTCTAACTTTGTGTATATAGCACTTCTGTTGCATAGTAATAAAGCTTTTTATCAGTGACGGCAAATGTTCAAAAGGTGCACTGTGGGTGATTGTTTTACCTGAACATCCGCAGGTAAGGAGCGCATTATGGCCCTGAATACTCTCCACTCTCAGCAGAGAAGTCTGGGCTGGGGTCTCGGTGCCGCCCAAAGGGACCATCTGTCCAAACGGGCAACGACTGCGGCCCTGATTCGTCTCTACCAGCTTCTGCTCTTCACCTTGCCCGGAACCCCAGTGTTTACCTACGGAGATGAAATTGGCCTTCAGGCGGGACAGGTAAGCTGTAAAACAAACCAGATGTTGAAATGTTTCAGTCACCTTAGCCAAAAATGTTACAGTGCATAACACTTTTGTCTTTTTTTTTTTTTTTTTTTGTCTTCAGGGGGAAAACCCTGAGATGGTTTGGAATGTAGAGAAAGAGGCTGCTGAGGTGAGTGTGTGTTCACTCTGAATCGCACTGTAAAGCTGGAGTCATTGAGCAAACATTTGGTCGCTTTAAGAATTAGTAAAACATTTCCTCGAATTTCAGTCTAACCATACCAACCACGCTGACATAAGGAAGTGGTTCAGATCCCTCAGTGACCTGCGAGGCAAAGAGCGCTCCCTCCTGCACGGTGACTACTACCCTCTCTCCTACTCGTCCACCTCCCTGTGTTTCCTCCGTCTGTGGGACCAGAGCGAGAGATACATAACTGCTGTCAACTGGGGAACAGAGGCTGAGACGCTGAAACTCGTGCTGGCACCTACAGGCAAGTTACAGTTCAGCAGCAATGTCTAGTCAAGATTTATCTAGCAACAGCCATTAACACTACTTGGTTTTTGAGTCTTTATTTATTTAATGTGATTATCTTTGTTTCTGCAGAAGGAGTAGTGTTGCCAGAAACAGCCAAGGTGAAGCTGTCAACTGATGAAGAGAGGGCGGTGGACTCCACCATCAGGCTGGATGATATCACACTTAAAGCTGGAGAAGCAGTCCTTCTGCAGTTCCCCTATACAGGCTAAAGATGGAGCCAAAGGATAGGAAAGTTGCCTACTGAGTAGTTGGGTCTTATAAATAAAAAAAATGTTAAAGGCAGTCCTAAACCTTCATGTATTCAGAAGACAAATTAGTTTATTTGACAGAATGTGAATTTAAAATCTGATCTGCAGTTTTAAAAACACAAAATATTGGCCAGTGCAATGAACCCACAATGCAACCTCAGATGTGCACTGCATTGTGTTCTTGTGTTATCTGTACGCTCTCCAAACGTGTTCAAGACATTCCATTCTTGTTTCTTTGGGCATTTAATTTAATTTTTTTTTTTTTTAACATTTGTGCTGGGTTTTTTTTGGTTTGTAGAAATCTTAAGAAATTTTCATTTTAGTGACTTTATTTTCTCTTATGGACTTTTTTTTTTTTTTTTTTCCTCTTCAAAAGTCACATGAAAAACGAAGTAACGTTTGACTAAAGTCTGTCAAGTGAAAAGGATTGGAAAAGAATAAACAATATTCCGTACTCAGCTCTTTGTGTCGGTGTGGGTGTGTGAGATGCTTTTTTTAAGAGTTGTCTTTACGCTGATGATATCAGATGAGATGTTGACAGTCTTTTTGCATGAGATAATATCAAATAAGGCATTCATTGTTTTCACTACATTACAGGTGTTGGTGTGAAAGTGTGTCACAGATGTGAACAGAGGAAGCGTGTTTGTATTTTATCACCGCCTTGAGATGGTTTTTATAGACGCAGCACGCGTGAATCTGAAATGTACGTTGAGCACGCACCTATGAGTCTCACTAAATGGATCACCCACCTGTCCGTGGCTCTCTTAAAGGAGATCCCGTACGTGATACAGCTTCAGGTTTTGCACACACACAATGTGATGAGTTGTAATTCTAGGCAGACAAAATAATTTTGAACAGAAGTGCGATCACAAAGATTTCTTAGTATGGCATGTTTCATAGTGGTCTTTGAAGCTAATCTGCTAAATAAAGTGGTTTTGTGATGCATTATCTGCCTGATGAATGAATCAGAGGTGATAAAATCAGCAAGACAAATGAGCAATTGGTTACAAATGTCTGCTTTCTGTACGTACTGTATTCCCCACAGTTATAAATGTGCAACTTGTGCGAACTTCTCTGGGGCAGCTTTTGAGAAAATATTAGCTGTAGTGATGTAATCATAACTTTTAAGGTACATTTTGCTTAATTTATCTCCCCTAGCGGGCTCATGATAATTCACTAGACCGCTACGTTGACAATGGGATAAACGGTATTACACAAAGTCTTTTCTAAAGAAATCAATTTGAAGTGTTATGTCTCATTAGGAGAGCAAAAGAATAAGAATATTTGTACATCTGTTACCCATTTAATTTACTGATCTTCAACAACAGTCTGTGGTTTTACATTCCCTGCCAGTCATCGGTGGACTTTTTTTTCTTGTTACTTTATAACAAAAAAGTATAACGGCTATAACTGGTCCTTTAACTCTGCAGCATATGAACTGATGTTGGTCCCGAAACCTTCCAAATGGAAAATTTAGTACTTTAAATGGATATAAAATAACTATAAAAATAATTTAATTAATCAGCCAGAGTACATCAAGTACTACTAAGCATTGTATTAATGTATATGTATATTTATGAATATTTTGCTGACAAATGACAGCGCCATAGCCACAGCTTTTACACCACTGCAAGCAGCATATTTAACAGATAGTAAAAGGTTTGCATTGACAGTATTATGTCAAAGGTCTTAAATATTATTCGCAACATGTACTTAAGGTATCAGTGCGCTGATGTTCTATATTTTATACAATATATTGCTATGTTATTAATGCAAATACATTTTTAAGTATATATTTTACTCTAGTTAAGATTTAGCTTATTTTAATGAATATAAACAGTGAAGTTTAATTTACAATGATGCATCACATTTATGTCTGTTTTATTTTTTGCATTAACATAGATGAATAACTGTGGCTCTATCATATATGCTGTGGGTAAAAAAGTGTAATATCTGCCTCTGCAATGCAGTAAAGCACAATTACAAAGTAGTACGAATGAATCAAAATGACCTTAAAAGTGGTGGCAGTTGAAGTGCAGCGCTCGAATGAATGTGCAGCTCGACTCCAGCATCGCTCATTAAACCTTCATGCTTTAATTTGAGCGAAAAACTGAGCCTTAAAGTTTTGCTTCCATCTGAATATTTCTGCATGCTGGAGTTTTGCTCGTAACTGCTTTATAATATGTAATAATGTCGATTTTGTAACAGCCCATCGAAAAGACAAAAATCACTTTTATTTTTTTCAATCCTCTTTTAAAAACGCGCGTTTATCATATTTAGAATCCGCATATATGTAATTAATATACTGTACGTGCATGATTTTGATGATTCAGATAGTTTACCTATGTTTTTGGAAGGGTGCTACTTTAGGACGCAGGGAACAAAAGTCTAGCTTTAAATGTCTAATCGTGTTTTTATATTTTATACATGGCATTGGTATGCTGTGCTTGGTGCAAAATCTGCATTTTAAAAAACTAAAAATGACACTTTTTTTTTTAATGTACTGAAATATCTGAAACATGCTTTATGAATACTTGCCCTGTAATATGATGCCATAAAACCTGACAATCTCTCATTCATAAACACAGGTTCAAACCCACTCGTTTGATAAAAATGTCAAACAATTCCTCTAACACGTGAAACTAAACTCAGTACAGTTTCGGGGTCTTGATACAATACGGGGCCGCCGTGCTGTGGTATCACAGGGGAGGTTTGAAGCTGATGATACCGGGAATCAGAGCCCGTGTCGCACCTCTGTTTGCACCCCACGCCGCTGCGAAACCAAACCACCGCCATGCACACTCATGACTGACTCTCAGTCTGAGTCTGACAGATACAGATGCACCTTTTACATCACAGTGACATGAAGCTACATGACCTTTCTTCAGCTTTCATGGAACACTGCAGCTTATGAAATACAGTAGTGTAATGCAATTTAGAGTAGAAAACCTGAAAGCAAAGTGAATGCAAGATATTCTCGTTTCAAAATGCAATTGCAATGCCAGTCACTAATTCACACTAATGTATAATCCAGGACAGAACTACAGGTTTACATAGATAAAACTTGTTTTGGTAAGCTTTGTTCTGCACAGTGCTCGAGGGGATACGTTGCCTAGATTTTCACGTTTTTTAAACTTCTTCTCTGACCTCAGTAAATATGCACCGCTATAGTCTGCAAACCAAAGGCGTAAACCTCATTTTAATTCACGGTTCACATACAGCCCCGTGTCATCTCGAGGGGCTGCACGTTAAAACCGCCCCTCCAGATTTTCCACTGACTTCAGGTGTAAACATGCACATTCTGTTGCACTGACCTGTCAGTTGCAAAGATTTTGGAAAAAGCTGAAACTTTAAGGCCAACTGAAAGACACCCTCTATCCCACTCTCTTAAAAAAAACCGCCAGCCAACAGAAGGTATTAAATCATTTTTCTCATTTAATGACTCACTCATTTACACGCATAATGACTGGCCTCTTCAAAATATTTCAGTTTTTCAACTTATTTTCAACTTCCTACTCTTATCAGATATGCATTACAGATTGCAGCGGGAAGGCGCAGAACATACAGTCCTATAGATTTCGATAGCTACACAATAATAGTATTTCATGTCTTTCTGACTCATCTTATTTTGCTCTAGAAATACTTCACATTTTCCAGAGGTTTTAACTGCTGTTAGTAAGGCTGGCATCACTCCAATTTGGCACTTTTCAAAACCATCCAGTGGGCTGAATGTGACCCCTCGGCGGGCGGTTCTGGTCCTCTGGCCGCGTGTTTCACACTCCTGGTCATCCATCACCCCTTGTTCTGCTGATATACCTATAGTAGCTTACTACAGTGCAGTAAATTCATTATAGGGTTTAATGCATTTGTTAACACTTACTAAATATTTGGTACTCTGCACCCTGCAGGAATTAATGCTCTTTATCAATTTATGGCAGCTACGTATACAATGTGTGAAAAATACAGCTCAGTAAAGTACAAATACATACACTCACCAGCCACTTGATAAGGTACACCTTGCAAGTATGGGTTGGGCCCCCTTTTTGACCCTCAGAACTGCCTTAATTCTTCATGGCACAGATTAAAAAAATAAAATAAAATGTTGGAAACATTCCTCAGAGACTCCTTCTATTCCTGGTCCACCGCATCCCAAAGGTGCTCCATTGGACAGAGATCCATCTGACAGGAGTGCCACCTGGTGTGGTCTCCTGCTGGTCTTCCCATCTGCTTCAAGGCTTGATGTGCTCTCTGTTCAGAGATGCTCTTCTGCACACCTTAGTTGTAATGAGTATTTTCTGAGTTACTGTTGCTTTTGTGTCAGCTCAAAGCAGTCTGGCCACTCTCCTCCGACCTGTGACACCAACGAGGCATTTTCCTCCCAGAGAACTCTTTAAACCCCAGAGATGGTTGTGTGGGAAAATCCCAGTAGACAAGCAGTTTCTGAAATACTCAGACCAGCCTGTCTGGTACCAACAACCGTACCATGTTCAAAGTGGCTTACATCACCTTTCTTCCTCATTCTGATGCTCAGTTTGAAGCTGTCGCCAACATGGCTACATGCCTAAGTGCACTGAGTTGCTGCCATGTGATTAGATATTTGTTAAGGAGCAAGAACCCATGTACCTAATGAAGTGGCTGGTGAGTGTATTTCAACATATGTATTTTCTTTTTCTAAAGCAGATAAATTGTTTAAAAAAAAAGACTGATATTAAACTTATTAGTAGAATAATAATGTGAAGCTAAAGCTAGCAGCCTGTTAGCTTAAAATATAAAATCTCTATTAAGCTAGCAAAACTAACTACTACAAATATTTGTTGTTTCACTTGTTTCCATGCTTTCCTCATTTTTCTTTTTTTTTCTCTGAGTCAGATTTGATCCCAGTCCGAGTGTCTGCATCTCTTGCTAACACCCTTCACCCTGTGTGGCCTCGAAGCCTCAACAAGGTATGTGCAGCTCAAAAAAGATCTGTATCTGCAGTTCTCTTCTAAGAAGTGTGTTTGTTTGCTCCTGTGAGACTGAGAAACTTTACAAAAACTGTCACTGTTAGCTCAGACGAAAACAAAACAAACGGCTAGCTCGACTTTATCCGAAGGTAACAAAGTAGCCTGTTAGCTATAATTTAGCTCATCGGGCTACACGTGAACAGGTTTTGAATGTCATGTTTAATCATTTACAGTTGATTTTGTGCTTTAAAAATGAGGGCAAAGGTGGTTACACGGGGTCAGGGAAAATGGCACTTCAAAAAAAAGTTGGAGTAATACAAAATGAACTAGTAAAATTCAATATTTCATAGGCAAATTGTTATTTCTGACCGCCATCACTGGAGGAGTTACAGTTTCATGAAGGTTTACTGGCCAGACTATTTTATAACCCTTCCTTTCAAATCTAATAAATAAATAAATCTTTTGGGTATTTATTAAAGCAGCCACATTTAATTTGATATCTCCAGAGGTGCCCGTGATCAGATTTTGCTTCCCTGGGATCGCCCCAGACCGGGTTAAAAGGACCAGCAGAGGTCCTGTAGACTCATTCATCATAAATGTGTAAGACCTGCTGTGATCTTCTCGTCTAACTGATGGCAGGAGAACAAACAAGCACGTTTCCTCAGATGTATTTAACTTTCCCTGTCGCTCAAACTGAAGCCCATAACAACACCGATTTGAACTTCCTTTTTTGAGAAAACACAAAAAGCACAATATATTCCATCTTTGTGGCGAATACTTTGACCGTCCGGTAATTGGACCCGGGCTTTCTATCAGACTGCAGTATTTGAAAGTTGATTATTATTAAGGGCATTTGGATTTCTCTGGGCTGCTTGTGTTTGTAGGGTGTGTGTGTGTGTAAAAACAAACAGCCCCAAAGAAGACCATAAGCAAAAATGAGGGATGAGAGAGGAGAAAAAAACACCCACTCAAACTGAAAGTGTGCATATGTATGTATGTATTTGTGTGTGTGTGTGTGTGTGTGTGTGTGTGTGTGAGGTGTAAGCCACACACCGGGGTGTTTTTTCTTTTCTTTCCAGCATCAGTATGACACAGCTTGTAACAC
>JAVDPK010000489.1:30790-42560 GCA_034780415.1 Cichlasoma orientale | reverse complement strand
ATTTGTAATTTTTTGGAAGGGGTTTAGTAGGATTAATGATGAGTGACTGGTAAAGAGATTAGAGGATTTTTGTCATTTTTTTTAACATTTCCAGATTTCACTCTAGCCTGTGAGGAGCCATTTTCACACACAAACTTTTCTAGAGAATTCCCAGAGGTTTTGACTGCATATAGCGTTTCTGTTCCTGCAGTCGGAACGGACATCAAACTGCAAAATCCGTGCGATGTCCGATCGCGCCGATTTGAGAACAGCGCTGGTGACAGTCCAGTGAGTTTACAGCTGCCGAGTGCTCGTCCTGTGTCCTGCCGCCTGCACGGTCCACGGCAATGTCCAGCTGAGTGCTAAAAATTGGGCAGCGTCTCGACCTGTCCCTCACATTTTCAGCAGTTAATGTGTAAGTTCAGCCTTACTGTATTTCCACATTTTCCCAAGGCCCCTGGGCCATATCTGGCCTCTTGAAAATTTATACTCGGTCCACGTTTGACTTTAGGCTCTTGAAAAATTTTGGCCTTCCTATTTAGCCTGTTTAGCTACTTAGCTGCGGGCTGCAGAGACACATTCATCCCGACTCCATCTGCAAGCTTAAAATCCAGCTGACAACGAATAACACAAAAATCAAAAGTTGATGTTAAAGGCGGACACCATTAAGAGAGGTGGGAACTTGAGTGCCTCGTTACAGAGTGTCTGCGCATCCATTAGCCGAAGACGGGTCGATCTCTCTGACCCAAATCTCGATGGAGCCGTAAAGGCAAGTTTATCGATCAAAGATCTTTGACTTTTAATGAAATTTCCCACACGGCTGTTGAGGCGTCACGGTTAGGCTTGTGAAACCGACACTGTGAGAAATGTGTTTGCAAGAACAAAATTAAAGATGCATTATTTCACTTTATGTAAATGCCCTGTTCTTAGCAGTAATAGCCAGGCCCGTGAAAACAGGCAGAACTATATTCAGAATGCACTTTTTTTTGATTGATTAAATGGTATGATTATGATGAGACGAGCATTTAAATTAAAGCCTGTCGGTAAACAGTGTCTACGATTGTGAAACAGCTTTAACTCGAATGGGCGAAATTCGTTAACGGTTTTTATTGTGCCGATTCTCCTGCTGCAGTGTCAGTTGACCCCGTCACCTTTATTTAAAAGGAAGTAATTTAAAATTTACACCTATATGCTTAATAAGTTTGAGTCATGATCGTTACCAGCTGTGATAGTGTCCTGTTTTTTTTTTTTCATCCTGTGACTCTATGTGTCATGTAGTCCTAGAGATATTGCCTGTAGCAGGAACTACCGCAAAGCCGCTTGTGAGTACTTTCGCAGGCGTCTCTGTGTCTTCTCTATTGACTTATTTTGTCAACGCTATAGTGTCGCAGCAGCGCAAAACCAAGTTATTAAACTTTACAGGAATGCAGCTGAGGTCAAACTGAGGGTCACGTTGAAGGTGTGGTCCAGCCCGAGAGTACTGAGGACTCATGTAGAAAAATAAAGTGGAAAAGACTATTAAATACTGACTCAGAACGCCAAGTTGTTAGCGGACGTTGCAGCTCGTGTTGCAAAATGGTCTCTTGTTGGATATTTTGTCCAACGTCCACGTGTGGGGAGAAGACTTTAAATGGTTATATGATTAGGATCGTGTTGCATCTGCAGTATTACATACATGAAGTCCCAGCATATTTGAGCTCGGCGTTCACGAGCATTCCTGTGAAGTGTACCAATGTGCACGAAACGTGATGCACCAGAAAACTTGAAGTTTGAATATCATGTAGAAAAAGCTTTAATCTGACTCGAACCAAACTTCATCGCTTTCAAAGCTCCCGAAAGGTTGAACCACTCCGGTGGGAGATTTTCTGACCAGTTTTTACAAAGCGTCGGTTTATAAATCTGTTTTAAATGAAAAACCTTGGCGCTTTTATACTACGCCTAAAACTTTTACAGTTTCTTTTAGGCCGTTAACTTGTGAAGAAGAGGAAGAATCACAAATTTTACATGAAAGAAGTCTGTAGTACCACAAGAACATTTGCACGGAGCGGGGTCTCTGAACATTTTCTGCTCTGCCCTGTGATCTTGTTTTTAAGTAATGAGCTCTTTTTTTTCTTTTTTCTTTTTTTTTCCAGTTTTTTGTTTTCTTTTGTAAGAGCATGGGGGGGATGACTAATGCATTAAGAGGAAAATATGCCATATTTCCAGCCTTAGACGTTTTTGCTTAAAATACATCAAATTTCAGTGTAGTGGTTTTAGAACTTTCCTTCCACTCGTTTTACATTTCGAGCAAAGCTGTAAACATCTGCTGTTTCTGCACCAGTGTACGGTTAATATTCCAAAGGTACAGCCATAAATCAACAATCAGAACGTCACTTCTCTGGTTGAAGTGTAAATGTTATGCAAAGTGCAGCTGATATTAAAAAAAAAAAAGCTTGATGTACAGTTTGACAGTGTTGCAGACGGATGTGGCTATTTCTGAATCGTTAACAAAGGGTACGATTTACACTTTCTGGAGAGTAAATGCCTTCTGGTTTTTCCGAGAGACTATCTGCGCATCTCATTATAGTCTTTGTACGAATAACATAACAATTAATGTTTTGAAAAACAATCTGTCACACCTGCTCCTTGTGTGCTGTGCAGCTCGGTGGCAGTTTCACTTATGTGTTTTCAGTGTATTAGATACACAGCATCGCTCTTAAAGTGGCGTTAGGCTTTCTCGTCGTGGCACAGAAGAGCGGCACGGAGGGACTGTTCGACGGTGAAGTGAAGCAGTCTGCTTCGTGTTTGTTTCAGGTTCTCTAATCCATTCCGTTCCTCTCTTCCCGCCAGTCACCGCTCTTTTTCTAAGTGACGGAAGATAGACAGACGGAGATACAACTCGGAGAAAAAAAAAAGTCCAGAAGTGCTCGACTCTTTCCCCCTCCTCTGCTCCCGCAGGTTTTCATGGTGAATTCAAGAGAAAACTAGAGAAACGTCTCCCCCGTACATCCTCCTCCGCACTCCCCTTCTGTCCTTTCACATTCTTTCATTCACACTTTTTTTTTTTTTTAAATTCGGCTGTTTTCTCAAGGTATTTTGTGCACAGAAAAACATGAATTTATGCAGATGCTTGCATCTTGTTTGCATCTGATTCAGACAGGAGCACAGGAAGCCTCTTTATTTAAAGGATCTTTATATCAGTAAAGGTTTTAAGTGCTGAACTTAATACCTTAGTGAATTACAGAACTAAACTTGGTGAAAAATAATTTATAAAAAGTATTTTATATAGTCACTGCATACATATTTTTGCAGTGCTTTTAGTTTACTGCACTTTTTTTTTTTTTTTTTAAATCCTGAAATACATGATGGAATATAACTATATCTTTATGCTGGCAGTAGCATTAATGTTAGGTGAGAGCTCAAGAACTTCAGAACCACTGCGGTGATTCCCATTCATAGTAAACGTTTAAGAAATCAGATGAACTTGGTAAAAACTGAAGGAGCAGAATCTCTGCGCCAGTTATCAGCCCACCCTACAGCATCTGGTTGAAAGTCTTCAAAGATAAAGATAAAAAAAAAACTGATAAAAGATTAAAAGAAAAAACAGGTGCAGCAATAAAGCGATGTCCCAATGCAGTTGTAGACACAGACAACGTGCATTGTTAATCAAATCAAGTGTTTAAAAGCTGATGAAATTCTTCACTCTGACCCCCACGGAGCCTCGAAAGAGTACTTTGTGATATACAGTAATTAAAAAATGAGTTAAGTTAATGTATATGCTAATGTTGAGGTTGATCTGTCAGACAAAGGTTGAGTAGTCACCACACTATCTAGTATGCATGTTAATGCTGAGGTTTCCAGGAGTGAGATGTAGTCACACTGTTCAAGTGACCTCAGCATTAACATGATCACCTACACACACACACACACACACAGACACACACTGATTTTGATTGTCGCTGGGTTATTGGACCATAAACAGCACAAGCGGTGATTCCAGGCACTGCTCATAAACTGCTCTTAATTCATTACAAATCACCCACCTCTCCCAGGACATATTCAGATGTTTTACAAAAGAGGAAACAACTGTCATCCACAGACTGAACATAGATTTGTGATCCCGTGTGTGTGTGTGTGTGTTTTGCACACTCGAGCATGTGTTGCAGATGTGGATTTTATTTATTTTGTGTGGGCGAAATAGATCATTTGGAGCAAAGAAAGAGTCCATCGATTTTCTCCCGCACGATTGGAGGGTTGGAAAGCACATCTCCTGCTCAGTTTGGATATTACCTCGAATAGGCACAACGTTTTAACTGAATAGGATATTTTAGCTCACATAATTAATGTTTAACAACACTTTTGTGTATAATTTTATACACATTACTGCTGGCTTCATACATTATACATATATACCACATAGTTAAAAATATATTCAATAAATTTCATTTCAGGTTGTAATGGTATTTTCACTCCACAAATTTCATCCGATGAGATTTTATATAAATATATATATATTTATATATATATATATAAATATATATATATTGTCCTTCATACTAGTCATAGAGTATTTTATATCTTAGTACTGCCTGTCAATACTGTTTTCACGCAGTTTACCACATGGTATATTTAGATCCTGGGCAGTGACACAGAAAACCAATTTTGAACTCACTGTAATGTATTTAAGGACTTGAGTCACTCATGGTCTCGTCTGTATTAATATGGCTGTGTGTGTGTGGCAAAGAATTGTGGACCAGTCGGTGGTTGTGTTTGAGGTTGTGAGTAGGCGTTTTAAGGCAACTACACAACACAAAGGTAGAAAATGACAGATTAGCAATTAAAAGTGCATGCTGTATGTGTATGTGTGCGTGTGCGTGTGCGTGTGTGTGTGCGCGTGTGTGTGTGCGTGTGCGGGCGCGTGTGTGTGGCTGGCAAGTGGGTGGGTGAGTGGGTGGGGCTGCAGAGTGTTTAGAGGGTTCCCTGAACCTCATCGTTTGTCGCTGTCTTCCTTCCTGTTTCATTCTCTCTCACTTCCTGTCAGCTGACTCAGCCGGAGAATCTTGATCTGGTAAACATCTATGTTACCGCCTCTGCACATGCACGCTTTCTCTAACACACACACACACACTTAAAAAATGTAATGTAACTACACAATGCATGTACATACACATATACGGACGCACACCATGTGTACCGGAAAGAAACACACAAGAACTTTTAGTACATGTTACTTGGTCAGAGTCATTTACTGAGGCCTAGAAATGCAGCCCATGTAGCAAGCACATATATAATCAAAAACTATATACTATAAACTCCAGATTCTGCGATTTATTGCTTTTAAACACATCTGTGTGCTTTGCTCCGTAATCTTTGCGGGACACTAGAAATCAACCGAAGAAAACAGACAAGAAATGAAGGGACAGAAAGAAAGGAAAAGATAGAGATTACAAAAGGAGGCGAAAGAAGAAAGACAGCATGAGAGACAACAAAGCTGGGCGCTCGGTGAGAAAAAGAGAAACAAAGAGATAAGGCTGGGCGAAGAGACGGAAAGAGAGACAGAGAGATGGAGGAGGGGGGCAGAGAGATAAAGATAGCTGAAAGGAGGGAGATCCGTCAGCGTTTGTTTCCTCAGGATGTGGTTACCACGACGACGAAAAGGCAGAGAGGCAACATCACTACCCCGCTGGTCCTCTTTGACACCTGCAAGTGTCTGTGAGTGTGAAAGTCAGAGAGTGTGTGTGTGTGTCTGTGTGCGTGTGTGTATATCTGTTTCAGTGAGTAAGTAAGTGGGTAAATGAGTGTGTCTCTAGGTGATTTTGTGTGTCCATTTTGCTCCAAGTGTTACAGACTGTGTGTGTGTGTGTGTGTGTACTGTCTAAGGATGCACAGCAAGGAGAGAGAGAGAGAGAGAGATAGAAGTATGAAGGGCTGTGTGAGAGGTCGAAAATCTGAAAGGGGAAATAATTAGACGAGCAGCGGAGACGGCGGAGAGAGGCAGAAAGGATGATGACATCAGAAGAGCAATAAGAATCCAAAAACATGAACAACAGAAGACAAACTTATCTGAAAAGGAAATTAAGCACCAAAGACTGGTAAAAAAAACAAAAAAAAAAGAAACCTCAATACGTATACAGTGTATTTGTCTCTTCATCTCATCTTACTTGGTTCTCTCTCTGTCTGACTCACTCAGTGTCCTATTTAGAGCAGAATGTGGTTTCAAGAAAGAAAGAAGCAAAAACCAGTGAAGACTTAAAGATTTAACGCAATGTGTAAATACCTGTACTTGGAAAGTATAATGTCAGGCACAGTAACAGACAGAAAAATGATTGTCGTGAAACTGAAGGCACATTTTTCTTTTCTATCAGAGCATCGTTTGCTAGCAAAACGACTTTCTCTCTAGTCGCGGCTCTGCTTTTTGCGAGTGTTCGTGCATTTTTCTTTAGACTTTGTTGCGGGCACTTGCTATCACATCGATGATCTGCTCCTCGCTTTTCAGATGGAATCGATCGAGATGCTGTGTCGGCTTAAAAGCTCAATAAGAATATGAACGCTAAAATGGAAATTTAAAAAAAAAAAAAGGCTCCAATAATTTCGACCTGCAGCAGTTGGTGCCATGAGCTGAGCCTGCTGTTTATTGATTCTTGATGCATAATTGTAGAAACGGTAATTAAAAAATAAATTATCAGGCAATGCTAGCTTGATGCTGTGGTTACTCAGATGATGCATTTGTGAGTCTGTAGGCCAGTTTGAATGACCCAGCTATGCTAGTGCTGCTCACTCAACTTAATTTTGATAGTAAAAAGAAAATGTGCAATTATAGTGTTTAGCTGTGTCTTATTTTGATGTCTTCAAAGAAAGAAATATAAGCTCAAAATGCATGGCATGGGATAGCTGAGATAGGATAAACTCTAATATATTTACCTGCCCGTTCGCTGGTCTTTCTCATACGTTAGTCACAGCTTTTAAACTTTGTAAATATATTTGTATTTATTGTGGAGACACTACGTTTTGGCCAGATAACGCCAGGTAAGCAGATAACGGTCCAAATGCTCATTCAAGTTTCCATACTTACGCTCTGTTTCTGTCCCCCTCAGGCACTTTAGCAAAATCCAGAGAGCCATCATGGAGGATCGTTCATCCACACAGTCTTTCTCCAACCTCAACCACAATCGCCATCGCCCATCGTTTTCTCTTTCCTTTCCCAGCTGTCAAGGCTCCGAAGCGGGATTTCTGTCATCTCAGCCTGGCCAGGATCCCCTGGAGCAGTATGAGTGTAGGGGGGAGGAATCCACTACTTCATTCCTGACGTCAAACACCTCCTCTGCGGCAAGGAAGACGAGCACTGGGGGCGACAGAGGGCTCCTAAGCACAAGTGCTGGCAGCTTGGACGGACATGCTAGTTTTGGAGGCCATCTCGAAGGAGATAGCGACTTAGGTGGCCAGTTTGACGACTCTTGGTATGGCAAAAAAGAAGTTTGGGAGGATAAGGAGAGTTGTGAAAGCTCTGCCAATGGGAAAGGTGACTGTTACAGTAACACAAATGATGTTTTTTACACAATAAATTGTTCCAGTGAGGACGGAGCAAGGCGTAGAGTCAGAGCAACCTTTAATAATTATGCTCATGTAAAGAGTGAGGCTAAAAGTGACACAGTTTATAACAGGGAGGCTAGCATTGGCCACTTTGCAAAACAAACCGCCTCTTATAACAGAATTGGTGGAGTCAGCTTTAATAACAGCGCTGCAGAGTATTGCGATAATTATTTGGGAAGAGAAGAAAATTATGAGTCCAGCTGTTGCTCGGGTGAGGATCACTTTCAGTCGGCTGAGGCTGAGGGAGCTTGGCTTAATGTGTCTCCCTCGAGTCAGGGAGAATCGAGGTGGAGGGCGGCAGCAGTCAACCACACGTTGGCCTCCGGGTGCCTCCCGCAGAGATCGCTTATTGGCATCAACAGCAGGACATACACTCAGAAACTCGACTCTTTCTCCGAGGCCTTCCTCTCCCAGCGAAAGAGACGATTTCCTCTGGTTCCCACTGGAGACGCCACTGGACAAATCTGGGAATTTGGTGTAGGGAGAGGAGAAACCCCAGGATTGATCAAGTCAAGGCAAAGCTGTGCCTATGACTCAGACGTTTACCTGCCTCCCTCTTCCTCCTCTTCTTCCCCCGCTCACCCCTCCTCTCTTCCATCTTTCCCGTCTCCTCCCACATCCTCTCACCTCATGTCTTCTGTTCTTAGCCCTCCCCCCACACCTCTACCTCCTCCTTCCCACTCGCCCTCCAAAATGGACTCCCCCGGTGCATATGGGGGCACCGGACAGTCTGTCTCCCAGGCGGGGGAGTCACTCGGTATGCTCCAGTTTTTTGCCCCCCGCATTTCATCTGTGCCTTCTGTCCACTCGTCTGGGATGATATGGAAGTTTCCACTGCTGCCTCACAGCTTTCCTCCGTCATCCGGAGACCCTGGCAACGCAGAGGGCAACTTAAGATCCTCCCACGGTGATGACTATGGCGATATGACAGGTAACATATAGCATATATTTTTCATTGAAAGAATGAAGTAAGAACACTGATATAAACTATGTATTACAGCTTGTCTTACTTTCACATTTTTTTATCCTTCAGAGTAAAAGAAAATATCCATAATACACATTTAGTTATTTATTTCCCCACACTTGTGCAGATTAGTGCATATTAAATGATAATTAGCATGTATAAACATTCAATTTTAGAAAAAAAAAACTGTTTTATGGCGATATCTGCTACTTTATCTTTAAATACTAGTTTTTGGTGACATAATACATATCTTTAAAGGCCATTTTCTCAAAACTGACTTTTTTCAGTAGAACATAAATCCTCAGAACTGGCAGCCTGCTGACAGTATTACTGTAGTACTGATTTACTGAGATATCCAAAATCCCCTTAGTAAATACCTTTGAATCTAATATGACAACAAAATGAAACAAGAACTTTTAACCTGGCTTCGTATCAAGTCCTCGCTTATGTTGTGGAAAAAAAGTATGTAAGTTGGTGTCTTACCCAAATGTAAGTAATCGGTGAATTATTTGTTTTCCCACGTCGCGTCCCCTTTAATTACCTTTATTTTCCCCGCTTATCAAAAACCACAGGTTAATGCCCACATGTAAATTTACGGGACATGTGGGTTTTTGTAGGTGTATGTGTCAAGTTTCCCATTTCCCTTATGCAAATTAAAGTTTCACTTTTCACATTTTCATAACTAAAACCATTCGTAAGAGACGTTTTTCAGACATTTGAAAATTGTGAAGTTCACGTGTCACGACGAGCAGAGTTCAAATGCGGGTTTTCGCAAAAATTGATCAGTGTTTTTTTTTTTACGTAACAGAGGAACTTCATTGTTTTCTGCCCGCCTTGCTTTAGTGCGCAGATAATAATGACTTTCTGATTATTTTGTTTGTCTGCGTCTGTTGCCGCTGAATTAGTCAGACAAACCAGTTAGTAATAAAGCACTGGAAATGCACCCCTTTTACTAATTTCTTCCACCTGATTATGTTTTTCTAGCCGCACGCGACGTTCTTCAGTCCCCTGAATCAACCCTCCTTACTCCCACTTCCCACCGTTCAGCCCTTCACCCATCCAGGCCCCTCTGCTCCTCCGGTGGTCCTTCACCCAGTCCCTCTTTCCATCTCCCCCCTCATCTCCTTCATCTCTCTGCGGAACATCACGAGACATCAGAAAAGACAAATCCTCACGCTGTTACCCAGAAAGTAAAGAACGGACCAGCCAGTCTGAACCAGTCGCAGCTGCAGGTACGGTACACTTACCGCACGAAACAATTTGAGAAGTTTTAAAGGTGCCGATTGATATTTGGGGGAAACTGTTTAGTTCCATTTGCTGTGTTTGAGGCAACAGTAGCAGTTTTACATTTACATATCCAGGACTGCGAGGTCCAGCTTTGGTCACCATCGAGGCTAATCAGGTTCTCAGGTTGTGGGATTACATAAAAAAATAAACCTTCAGGTGATGGATAACCTGCATTAGCCATATATAATTTCAGCTATGTTGAGATGCACCCATTACTTTAGTTTATGTCTAAATCATTAGAATCATGAGAACATTTACATGCTAAAGTTTACAAGATTAATTAGAGTAAACTTGTTATATAGCAGGCTTTGATGCTTAGAGTATTCAGGCACAAAATGACTGGATCATTACCTACAGAAAAAGTACAGATACCAGCGTCATGTCTTACTGGAGATGTGCAGCTAAAATAAAACATATATGTAAAAATGTAAAAACATAGCTTCTTCAGGAACAACAGCTGATTTTTATAGACACATTTTCGCTGTCATGCTGCTGTCACCATCCCTCTTCCAAAGGCCAAACTCAGAGGCTTGGTTAGCGTGGAGGCAGGCGAGACTCGCTACAGCTGGCGAGGCGTCGCAGTCAAAGTGGGCGGATGCCTAAACGCTTGTTTGTCAAGAAATTACGTTAGCTCCAACTGCATTACTGTTTCTAAAACCACAGCCTTAGTCTGGGTTTTTATTTTTAGACATGTTGAGAAGATAAACTGTGCAAATGAGGCAGACTTGGAAATGGTGATAGGCTTGTTTTTCAGCCTTGAGTTGAAGTGGGCTGCTGCTCCTGCTGCCTTCAAACTTGGCTCGGCGTACACGAGCACGCGCGAGCGTTCAGCATACGTGAGCTAAATTTGGTGTGGGACCTACCTCTGAATTTGTGTCAATTAGACCACTGTGCAGATGCTTCTAAAGCATCCTAAAAAAAATCTTAGATTTTTGTGCTTTTATGGCTTCAGTTGTACTACTGTTGACTGTGTATTAATCCAGAAAGGACAAGGATAACAGTCGAATTTTTTCATGTTGTTTTTGAAGCAACAAGACACTCCGGTCCACACTGGAAGGCCCTTCCCCAGCCTACTTCGCTCCTGCAGAGGACAGAAGAGGGGCCGCTACACTCCTCAGCCACTCCTCAATCCGGCTCGCAGAGGAACCGGGCTCTTCTCCTCCATATCATGTCTCCATCACAGAGAGGAAGAAGCAGCATGCGGAGAAGGGGAAGAGGAGGGCATCGCGTTACCGTAAGTAAAGTGCTACATTTCAGAAGAGTAGTGACAGTAACACAGTTGTGACTGTGCTGTTGGCTGAAGGTCAATAGTAATACACAGTTAAAGAACTAGCCCATCAATGGACATTTAAGTATTTACATTTATTCTCAGTTTGTTTCTCTTTTTGTTCTCCTGCTTCCAGATTTGTCAATGTGGGTCCAGATTTCCAGGCAAATCTTCCTCCGTGCTTTGCTGATGCGAGGCAGTCAGGGCTGTGGTTACCAGAGGAAGGGCCCCTTAAGGAACAGCTGCTCTGGAAACCATTGGACAAAAAAGAAGAAGCTGGTGACGTACCGGGCCAAGGTAAACAGCATGCCAAAATACAGTCCGGCTCACTGTGGCCATGCGTTCAAATGTCGGTGAATTCTCTGATCTTCAACATTATAAATGAACTAAAATGTCAGGGCTGAAACTATAGCATGTTGATATGAGTGAGTCAAGTATTTAATTGTCTCTATAATAATGACTGTCTGTTAGACTAACTGATGAAACCTTACATGGTTTATCTGTGTTTGTGCTCAGTGGAGAAGCTGCTGTCCATGTGCAGTTCCAGCTGCCTACCAGGGGGAGGCAGTAACTCTGAGCTGGCTCTGCACTGTCTGCACACTTGTCAGGGAGACACAATGGTAAGAAGTTTTTCTTTCTTTCTTTCTTTCTTTCTTTCTTTCTTTCTTTCTTTCTTTCTTTCTTTCTTTCTTTCTTTCTTTCTT
>JAVDPK010000489.1:0-14820 GCA_034780415.1 Cichlasoma orientale | reverse complement strand
AGAATCACAACTTTCTATTGTGAGCTCCAGTAAATGATGTTGGTGTGCAGGCTGTGATCAGCTGACCTGCTGCTGCTCTGAGGTTTACTGCTCTGTGTGGATGAACTGAATCCAAAAAGATGTAACCCAGTATTTCATGAACTATCTTAGCTCATTTCCATCCTCTACACTGACAGTAAACTGTTTATACTGTCTTTATACCGACAGCATACAGGTTGTATAAATGTTGAATTCAGTGAATGAATCTAAGAATCCACAGCTTTGATTCAAACTCATCTCAGCTCCATTTGATGTAACCTGTAACTCTGACCATGAGCCCCACAGCCATGCGCACCAGTCCAACATAGAGCTTTACTGTAAATACAGTACACCAAGCTGACCTGTTGTATTTTCATACACTCTTTGAATTACACAAAGTTAACATACCTCAGTTTGTTTTGCAGTCCTTACCTTTAAATCTAACCTCTCTCCTCTCCTCTTTCTTACATCTTTCTCCATCTGAGTGAACTTCTCGCTCATTCTTTTCTCTCCCTGGAAATACAGCAGCTGTTCCTTTAGCCAATGTAAAATGTAAGGAGTAGAAAGTACAGTACAGATATTTGTGTAAAAATGTAGGGCGTAAAAGTAAAAAGTTGTCAGAAAAATAAGAACACTGGTGCGAATGTCTCTGACCAAACACTCAGAAACACTTGATGAGGGTGGCCTGAGGGCCCAATGTCCTCTAGTGGGCTCAGTGCTCACTGCCCGGCATTGTAGAACCTGATTGGCATTTGCCATAGAATACCAGAATTGGCAGGTCCACCACTGGTGCCCTGGTCCAGATCTTGGAGGAGATCCCCCAGGACACCAGCCGTCGTTTTCAGGCATGCTTACAAGCACGTGGTGGCCATACAAACACATTGAGTTGTTGCAGTGAAATTTTTCAAAACAGACTAGCCTGCTGCATCTTTTCTTCACTTTGATTGTCAGGGTGTCTTTGAATTCAGCCCTCTGTAGGTTGATCATAGGTTGAGCATCCTTTCATTCCTAACACATTACCCAGTCCATATCAGTATAGATATCCAGCAAGATTTTTTCCCCATTGAGATCTGATGTGTTTTCAGTGTGTTCCTTTAATTTTTTTTGAGCTGGTCTGAAGTTCCCAGCAGCAAACAAAAAGCTTTTTGGGAGACCCGTGTAAGCTTTGGGTGCGAACAAACAAATTCACTAATTTGAGTAATATTTGACAAAAACAACAGTGCCCAGCTGTTACATGAAATTACACTACAAATTTGTGAAACACTGTTAAATATTTACCTGACTAATAAGAACGTATACTCGTGGGAATATTGCAGAGTAGGGAAGTCAAAAAGCGAGGAAATTTGTGATAATGATAAGAAGACACGCTGGTTGCAGACAAGTGAGATGTGCAGCATGATTTTTCCCCCCATTGAGATCTGATGAGTCTTCAAAGTGTTCCTTTTATTGTTTTGAGCAGTGCATTTATCACAAAGTGTTTGGCAAAGAAAATACTTTCAGAGGAGAAAACACTATTTAAGTGCCACAGAAGGAGCCACATGTACACGCCTGCCCACTTCAGCAGCTGCACATGTCCTTCCCCATCACAACTAGACTCTTAATTTGTGGGAAACTCTGAACACTGTATAAGTTACCGAAAAAACAGTTTTTTCATAAGTGAGTTCTGTGTCCATAACAGCCAGTTAACGTCACCAGAACTGCCGTTCGCAGTGCGATCACGTTCAGCACGTCTTTTTCTTCTAGCGATAATCCTGAGCACTGTGCGCACTAAAAGGTAGACTGTTTGTTATTGCGCAGTTGCTGGCATATAGCTAGGTCTGTGTGTTTGCCACTTGATTATCTAAGTAGGGTAAAGTTGAAACTAGTTATGTGTGTCTGTGTGTCACAACATCACGGACCAAACGGAGCAGAACTTTGATCTCAAGGAAGTTAATGTATGAACCAGAAATCACGGTGATGCTTTTAAGCTACCCAGCATAGTCTGTAACTTTTCACTGAGGACAGGATGATGCATGTGGCACTGCATTTTTTTTTTGTCTGTGTTTTCAGATATAAAGGTTTAAGACACTTTTGGTTATTAGCGACGATCGCTCAGAGACAGTTGTGCTTGTGCTTGTTTGAGGCTTTCAACAGAGAGAAAGGAGGTCATTGAGTACATTTGGCATGACGCCGTCATTCCTTTTGGGCTTTCCAGCTGTAATTTTTTTGAGTACTCGTGTATTTTCGGGATTGGGTTAGGGAAGAGGTTGAATGCTAAAGTTTTATCTGATGGTGTCACACTGCTGTAAGCACTAAATACAGCGGTATTTACAGGCACCGGTGTGCTGATTTAAATGAGAAATTGTTTCCAAACCCCAAAAAGACAGGAAGCACAATCACGAGTGTTGACAAGACAAAACTTTTGATGATTTTTCATTTCTTTATCTTAATCTTATCTTCATCTGACAGTGTGTTTTTTTTGTACTACAAAGTAAACACACATTCATACCTAGAAGTCTGCAAAAGTGAGAGGCTTGCAGCTGGTTTTGAGTCTCCACACTGAAACTTGTTGCTTAATAACTTCAACAAAATTTTTGTCCAACACGATTAAAAAAAACAAAACGAAAAAACGTACAACCTTGCTTGCACAACTCTGCAATCCCATGCATTTTTTGGACTTAGCGAAAGGCAAAGGTCACATTCCTTTGTTGTTGTATGCGCGTTAAAGGGCCAGTGCAATTTTTTCGTCAAAGGGTTCTTATTTTTTTCACCTGTCCTCTAGGTATTATATTGAAATTACATTTAGAATAATTGAAAATGTAACTTTTTTTTATCTTTAAAAAAAGATGAATTTCTTAATTAAAACAAGTACTTCATAAACTGCTAAACAAGATGCAACAAGCTAACACCTGCCTAACACAAGAAAGCATATAATAATTTTTATTATAAAAATATAATAAAATATAAAAATAAAAAGGACCAGTGTTTGTTTTTTTAATTTTTATTTTCTTTTATTTTTTATTATTATTTTTTTTAACAAACACTGGTTCTTTTTGGAAAAAAAAAAAAACAAAAGAAAAAAAGGACCAATGTTTGTTTAATGTAATCAGTCCAGGTTTATTCCTTGGATCAACCCTAGGACGAATCACAACGAATGTTGTGATCTCTGACTCGGTCACTAGAAAAGTTGAAACGTGAAAAAGCTGAGCATGAAATAGGTAAAAGAAATAGCTTCTACAAAGAACCGCACCTTGATAAAGTGGATTCTTTCAGTTAAGAGCGGTTCACAGCCGAGTGTGAAGCGGCAAGTATAAGAATTAGCACCTTCAAGTCTGAGGCCATGGTCCTCAGCCGGAAAAGGGTGGAGTGCCTCTTGCTTAGAGATAGGGTGAGGAGTGCAGCCATCCGGGAAGGCCTCAGAGTAGAGCCGCTATTCCTCCGCTACTCCGAAAGGATCCATTGAGGTGGTTCGGGCATCTGACTAAGATGCCTCCTGGGTGCCTCTATCACTATATTGTATTTAACGTAGTCCAAGAGGCAACTAGACTCCTTCACCTCCTCTAGGCTTAGTCTCTTTCAGGCTTTAGAAGATTGAGCCCACAACAGCAGACTTTGGCCAATCACATGGCTTTTTAAACCTGATCAGGTGATTGGTATAAAGTAGCATAAAGGCTTAGGATAGAGGCTTAAAATAGAGAGGGGAGAGCTGCAGGAAGAGTAGCAGTTTCTGGTATAACTTAACCTACTGCAAAAATGCAAGGAGAATGAGGAAAATATGAGAGGAGCTCAAAACTGAAGCAGCAATTAAAGTATGCACAACAGCTATATTGTGCATTGCAATATATATAATAATATATTGCAATAGATTGCGATTTATCACTTTTTTCAGTGTGTTGGAAGTTAGCAGAACCCCTTCCACAGTATTGTATGGATTCAGGTCTTTGCATATAAAGTAGGTGATTTATTTATTTTGATTGGGAGGAATCTTTGTCAGGCTGAGCGTGTCTAGTGTTTGTTAGCTTTTCGGTTGAGCGGGAAACTAACGAGCGCTGGTGACTCATTGCTTTGCCGTCATTGGCTAACATCAGCTGGGAAAAAAGAGCACCACCTGGTGGACCGAAAAAGCAATAGATTTTTATTGTTCTTCTGTTTGTATGTAAAAGGTTTATATAATAACATATCAATATTTGGCCTCCCATTATTCTTGCAATATCTTACAATAATGATACACTATTTTCTCTGCCCCACCTCGGTCATGCAGGCCAAATTCAGGCCTTTTTTGGTTTTTTTTTTGTGTCTTTTTTAGATTTCTGCCTGTTGTAGCTTTAAGTTGGTGTGTTTGAGTATAAGGTGGAGTTTGAACGCAGTGACTGAGTTTGTCATTACATCTTCTCAGCACTTAGCTGTAAGGTGGACAGTGATCACAGGCTTTTTTTTGCTGCTCCCATTGATTCAACAGTAGAGACGACAAATCCATACAGGTATATTAGTGATGAGGGAACAGAAACTGTAGTTTGAGTTGTTTGAGAATGATACTTTTCTGCTGTAGCTGAATTTACCCTCTTGGAAATAACAGTTCACCTTTTTCCTTTCTCCAAACACTATTGATCAGTCTGTATAGGAAGTGGGAACATGTGCAGACAGCGTTTGTAAAGAGCTGTGCGGGTTTCCAGAGAAGTACAGGTCTGTGTTTTTTTTCTTTCAGTTTTCTTTGTATTTAGCTGTGATCCAGACCTCAGAATGAACCAAGATCTCCAGCTGTGAGTTCCCACATGCCGGGAAGATATCGTTGCAGTGTGAACCCCCTCCTGGTTTTGTTTACCTGCTCGTTTACTATTTCTCATTGTGAAACCCTGACACTCCACCGCTAACATCCCAGTTCAGCTTTGGCATTTAAATGGTGAGATTAACCCGCCTGACAACAGCTTAATCAGTTTACAAAAAGGTGAGGCGTAGGTTTTGTAGATCATTTTTAATTGTTGTCACTGCTTCAGTGATTTTGGGAGTGGGTTAGCACATTAAATGAGAGCTGGGTCTATACTCAAAACACTGTTTCCCTCCTCGTACAGGACAGCTGTATCTCTGAAGTATTTACCAGAGTCGGACCTGGAGCCAAATTTAGCAATATAATACGTGCTCTCCAAAACCAAAATTACCCTCAGATTTACTGCTGCAGCTGGAGTGTCCCACCATCTTCTCATCACAACACAGCGCAACCTAAACTTTGCCTCGTTGCATTCTGGCACTTCCTGTGACGCATTTGTCATTGTTGGCTGCATAATCTGTCAGTGGAGTGAGATGGGAAGACAGAGCAGTGCAAGGCTGTTTAATAATGCTATCACACAATGATAGAAGAGGACACGAAGCGAGGTGAGGGATGACATGACAGATGGAGAGCAAGCGATGACCTTTGTTTCCCTTTTCCTCATATTCATTGCAGATGTCAGTTGTTTTTGTTTCAAACCCAGCCTTGAATAATGCTTTTGTTTTTTTGTTGCTGAAATCAACAAAGCAAGCTAAGCATTTATCCCAAGGACTGATTTGTACTGCCACAATAAAAATAAAATAAGATCCTTACAGTGAATAAGCGTATTTGGAGTTAACAACACAGCTTTAGCACCACAAGTATGACAGGTGATGTCAGGCGTCCTGCTGCAGCTTTTGTCCAGAGGTCTGCTGCTCTCTTGTAGAAGCTGGATCATTTGAGTTTCGGGTGGATTTTTGGTCATCAAATGAGTTTACAGCGTCACATGCTCCGTATCAAGTTTGGAAGGGTCTTCTTTCCTCTTCTGGAAACTCTCAGAAGATTTCCAGCTCTTTAGAGATGAAGGAGAATTGTAAATGAAGCGTCATTAGGTGGCTGGCTGGTAATATTTTGTTGTATTTTTCAGTACTTCTCTTTGTGTTCCCGAATCGACGCATACTGATGTTGTGATTTGTTTTTGTTTTTTATTTATACCAGAATCTTTTGAGAAGATAAAAAAAACTTAGTTTTAACTTGGGTTGGTTATATTATGGGTGTGCACAGCTTTTTATATATATATATTTTATTGCTGTGGAAGGACATTAAGATGTTGTTACAGTTAAACGTAGTTGCAATTAATGAGACATTAAGGTTGTGTTACAGATGTTTGGTCTTCCTAGTCATATAATTGATTCAGCATCTGGACATGCATGCACAAGTTTTGGGGCAATTTACACATTTTATTTCTTTCTTTTTTATTTAAAATTTACATGCAATCCCTGCAGCAAACACCCAACACAATGAATGAAATGAAATCAGTACTTTGTAACCCGATTTGAAAAATATCCTGGTATTGCGTATTGAGTCCCGATCCGTGGAGATTACGATGTGTGTTTTTTCTGGCTCGGATCAGCAGAGTGCGAGGCCATTTCAAGAGCTTTGTTTAGCATTTTGAAGCTCATTGCGCTGCTTTGTGACTGTCTTCACTGACTGCTCGTCTTATTTCTTGAATCGCACCTGGTGATTGTGGCTGAAGAGCGTCCACAGTACTTACTGCTTGGCATACTGACTCTGACACTGCACTGTCAGCTAAACCTCCTTTGCAGCTCCATATGAGAATTTTACTTTGCTCTTCTGCCCAGCAGTTTTCTTGGTCTTCATCGTGGCATAACTCCCTTATGTATTTTTTAAAATTTTTTTTATACATAATGTGACAGTGGAAAGTTTGGGTAATTTGGTATCTTTTTATATGTTCCCCATAACACAGTCTGTTGCTCAGTGGAGCCCAATGGCTGCTTCCAGCTCACAGTGACCGTTCTTGACATGCTCTCATGGCCTAATGGCTCTTTAAGGCTGATATAAAGGAGTTCAGAGAGTTAACACCTAAAGTAGAAGAGTGCACAAACCTTTTTCCATGCTTCAGTTACTTTCATATCTGTTTTTTTTTTATAAAATAAAAAGTTGCTTTGCAAGATCGAAGTTAAAAAAAGTCCTCTTCAGTCTGCTGTTAGGTCCGTGTCGTGTTCAGGCCTCGGGAAACTGAATCGGCTTCTTCGTGTGACCTCGTTGCTTTTGTGTAGATACAGTATTCGGTTTCAGCCTGAGTTTCCACTGCATGCTGTCTTCAGGCGCCTTCAAGGTATTCATTTACTCACTTACTCAAAAAAACATCCATTTTGATAGATTTTTTAAATCTAATTCATTAATTTTCTAATTCAGCAAAATGGTACTCATTTATAGCGTGGTATAAAAGTACTTACTGAACAGTAGAGCTTGACTAGAAAACATCTTATTTACTCTCCATCTATATCTCGGTGATCTAGTGTCTCAGCACTTTGTCTACATTTGTGTGTGTGATATTACCTTAGCAGACATTATATTTGAGCAGAAACAAACACTTGTTCACAATAAAGCAGGAAATAATTGTGCATTGACGTGTGGCTCTAATAAGTTTATTTTTGGTGCTGAAACGTGGAAACCTTATATTATTATTGAAGATAATAAATTGAAGACTCTATTATTGATATTATTAGAGACTTTTAGTAAGTAATGAGTCTTATAATGACTTAAATGCATTGATTATTCTCTTTTTATTTCATCATTGTCAAATTTAGGGCGATACTTGTACTTCCTAATTGTAGACCCCCACTGACTGCATAGCCGATGTTTGACCACAGTGTGGCAGCACAGGACTTTTAGTGAGGTGCAGGCTGTGGTGAGGCTTGAAGAAGAAGCCTGGGTTTCTGCAGACTTATTTCTGCCAGTCTCCTCACAGTGACTGAGCGACTCATCATCTGGCTCAGGTAGCTGTTACACTGTTTGCACCTTCATGCACGTGTGTGCCGTTGGCACTCGCGTGGCTGTTAGTTTGTTGGTGTTGGGGTGCTAAATGTTTGTAACCTGGTGTTTTTTTGGTGGTTAACAGCTTTCAAACCATTATGACCGTTTAACTGAGGTGACTGCTGGGTTTGTTAGGTTGCTACTAAGTGCTGGTTCAGAGGAAGCAAAAGCCTCAAAAACATGACCGGCATTGGTGTATGTTTTCTTGTACAAATTTGTTTTGATTTTGAATTTAAAAGAAACATTTGTTTTTTCTCAAATGGGCGGAACAGGAAGGAGGCCAGTATTTATGCTCCAAAACATAGTTTGTACTTTTTCTGGATAATTAGCCTTGATTTTATTACTGTAATTTGGCAGAGAAATGCCACAAACACACCAGAAACTCATTGTCTTTAATTAGGCACAATTGCAGCTGATTGGCTGCTGACAAGCAGCACAGCAGCTGATTGGCTTTTCTGCCCTCCCACTTCCTTTTTATGACAGTGATACTGGCTTCTTGGATGAAGTTTTGCTGTGGCTTTCATCAGCTGCAGCTTCTCCTTTGTGTATTTTGTGTATTTTTATTGTTAGGATTGTTTAATATCCATCAGTTTTCTTCCACTTACCCAGTTCAGGGTCAGGCTGCCATAGGCTGAGACAGGTCACCAATCTGGCACATGGTTGAGAGACACCCATTCATGCTCACATTCACACCTGTGGTCAATTTAGAATTGCCAATTAAACTAACCCCATGCAGTCTTTGGACTGTGGGAGGAAGCCGGAGTACCAAAAGGCCCCAGATTGGATTCAAATCCAGGACCTTCTTGCTGCGAGGCGGCAGTGCTAACCACCATGTCCCCCATCAGTAGTAGTAGTAGTAAAATGTTTACTACTTTGTAGTATAATTCTAAACACTCAATATAATGTTGTGAAGATTAAAAATAATTCAGTTTATCTTTTATTAAAAATAAAATTTTAATCATTCATTAAACTGCAGCCATCACTTTGATATCTTGCTGGCATACAGCAGTGACTATGGGGGTTAAAATGTATTGTGTAATTTAGATGAACACTATATAAACTTCAAAATGTAAATATCTTTTCTCTATCAATTATGTTTGCAGCAAATGGCTAATCCCCACACGGAGTCAGACTTTCCAAGCATCAAACATCAGTCACAGGCCTCAACCATTTTTTCTTCTTCTGAATGCTTCAATAATCCAGGATTCATTGTAAATATTATTTGAAGGGCAATTCAAACTTCCTGAGGAAATGCCATGTAGTGTGTGCTCAGCAGCAGCCTAAGAGGGAGCTTCTGTCGATTTAATTTCTCTAAATGTGGTTCACACCCCTGCGCGTCTTCTTCTTCGCCCCCCCCCCCCCCCCACATGCTCTTATTTTTCTTATCTGATAGTCTACTTAAAAACTCCTTGTTTTTCCAGTTCCATGTTATATTTACCAAGTTAATGTTTTGCTCTGTGGCTTCTTACCTTCATCTGTCGCTGTTAAGTATATTGAGACGTTGTTTGTGTATGTTCTTTCTTTTCTTCTCAGGATGTTGAGGTACACCTTAGTCCAGGGCGGCCTCGGTGTGCTGGCCGTCAGGAGGGCGTGCGTTCTCTCCCGATTTGCCCACTCCGCGCCGAAGAACGAGTATCGACCGATCAAGAAAGTCATGGTGGCCAACAGGGGTAAGAGGGGTTTTATCCTAACAGTAATAATTTCCCGCTGAAGAAGACAAGCAATTGAAAGCACTATTAAATTAAATACAGCTTAATGCAGTTTAATTTATAATGCAGGAAAAAAAAAAAAGTTATGACATTTACAGTCTTCCCCGAGGCAAGAACAGACTCTCGGATCTGTTAATTTTTAATGCCCAGCATTTAGTTTGCCTTGGCGTATGCTAATATTTAAGCACACATTGTATGTGGGTGGCTGTTAAAGCTAGCTTTGTTTTTTTTTTTTTTTTTTTTTTGAAAGTATTGGAAATTCTGCTGCCACAGCCCTCGTTGTACTTGTGGAAGTTTTTCTGTGTACCGAGCGTACGCAAGTGTTTGAATTTTCTGCTCTACATACTGTCACAGAGGTTCTGTCACAGGCTTTCAAAGCTCAACTAAAATAGATGTGAAAGTAAAACACATGTATTCATTCCCCTCTGGTGTCTGAGGTCTGAATAGAAGTGTAATTATAGGGAAAACCCGAGTTTTCTCAACACAAAGCAGTCGGCAGTGCGGTTGTTACAGGCGGGATAAACATCATTGATGTGCGTTGAGTGGCGGCCAGTGTGCAATTAGTTGCTCTGTCAGGTGATGAAGTGTGTTTGAGTCATAAATGTATTCATGCTTTTTATTCCCATCGCTTTTATTATTTTCGTTCCTGCAGTCACATTTGAAATGCTCGATTTGGTTCATTGTTCCAGTTTTATTGTGCCCCCCCCTCTACTGCATGTATGCATATATACAGTCATGACTGTCTTCTCACAGAGGCTCTATTTCTGGAATACATCCATTTGATTCAAATAAGTCGTGGTCTCTGCTTCACACTCAAACACAGTAGGGCTTTCGGTCAGTCTCCCGCTTCACATCGGCCTGACGCGATAGCAGCACCACATAAGATCACATTCCTCACACTGGAGCGCACCGGACCGTTGTTGGCTGCAGTGCGCGCGTGCGTGCGTTTGTGCATGTATATGGGATGAGACCGGCCCATCATATCATATCAGCCCAGATTCCACTTCGCCGAGCATATCTCGTCTCTGCCATGACTTCTCTGCTCTTTTACCAACTCCCCTCCTTTCTCCTCATTTCTGTTCCTCACTTCCTGTCACAGTCTCTCGTCCTCATACAAGTTCAAGTCCCTTCTCTCTCTTTTTTTTGCATTATTCTTTTTAAGTTAACTACATTTTAATCTGTCAGTCTTCCATACATCTCACCCCCCCCTCATGTTTTCATCCCTTTCATGTTCATACTGTTGTTCTTCTCCAGAATTTACCCCTTTCATGCTTGTCTACTCCATTTTTTTTTCTTTTTTAAAGCTGTACAAATGTTTAAACGCTGTCCTCGCCTTCAAGCAAGAACACAGCTTACTTGTTTTCAGTGACTAAACTTTCTCCCTCAAACTGTGTGTTGCTTGAAAAACAAGTATTTGGCTCTTGTGACAGCAAGATAAAAGTCAGGGAGCGTTTTGCGTGTCTGAAGCTGAGATTTTCCGCTGTTCTCGCCAGCTTGAGTTAAAAACGGTTGACTTGTTGCCGTGTCTATTTTTTTTTATGGGTCTTGTTTTCACATCGTATGTATGGCATGAAAAATTCAGTTTATTTTTCAGTCCTCTGTGGATGCATTAGATGCAAAATGGGGCCAATGCTACAGGATGTTGATAAAATGATATGAAGTCTGTGCTTATAAAACCTAGATGATGAAAGTACAACCTCCCTCTACATGCAGTCTCCTTAAAAATAAAGAGGCATTTGCATAATAAAGAGAATAATAAAAGAAAACATCTAGAAAGGAAGGCAGGGAAACAAAGGGAGCTGGGAGAATGAGATGTGGCAAAGCAAAACCCAACCACCTTCACCATTAAGTCATCGTCTGTGTGTGTGTGTGTTCCTCTTGTCTTCCAGGTGAGATAGCCATCCGTGTGTTCAGAGCCTGCACTGAGCTGGGGATTCGAACCGTGGCCGTGTATTCTGAGCAGGACACTGGACAAATGCACAGGTACTAATCTGTGCTGCACTGGACTCAAACGGGTCCGCAGCGGTTTAAGTAAAGACGACTTTACAGGCATATGTGTTGCTAAATGTCTCGCCTGCCACTGCTGGATATTGATTGCAGAATGCTAACAGCTGATTAGAGGTAATGGCAATTAAAAGGAAGCTTGGGAGCATTTTTCTCTGCTCCAGAGCTTTGGGTGGGTTCTTTGTTTTTGCAGTTGGTGTTAAGCGGGGACACGAGTATAATTGTATTGACATTACAAACATCCAGATAATCACACAGCTTAGTTTACATGCACAAACTAATCTGGCTCATTGTGAGCTTTAAATATAACGCAGATACTTGTTCTGATCCCTGTTGCTGCCTTTCCTTCCTCCTCTCTTGGCTTCTATTCTACCCCACTGTTATTCCTTCATTTCCTCTTTCACTCTTTATATGCAATATTGAGCCTAATAAAGGCTGATCATGGTAATGGTTTTTAAAATAATTATAGTCTACCTTATTTGCTGAAGTACCGCTGTCTTGTGTTTATTCGGTTTGAGACTTGAGAGCTGGTGCATATTTGTGCATTTTGTTTCCTGGCTCCCTTCCATCTCGCTAATGCGTTTCCTTTGCTCTCGTCTTCACAGGCAGAAGGCAGATGAGGCTTACCTGATCGGGAAAGGCCTCCCACCTGTTGCGGCATACCTGCACATTCCAGATATCATCAAAGTTGCTAAGGTAGAGAGTTTGCACCACCAAAATAGTAACTCTTCCACTTCACGGGAAATTCAGTACTTGGGTGATGAAGGCAAACTGCCTCGCACCTCAAAGAGCTAACAAAGACAAAAAAGGGCAACTAGGAAGTACAGCTAGGTGGTGGTCAAATTTGTTTCGCTTAGGATTTTGGCTCCCAGTGGATTTAAAAACAAACAAACAAAAAAGGCTCATTGAGACATAAAATACTGCGTTCATTTTCAGAATGAATAAATGAAAGCAGCACATTCATTTGTTCCTGATACAAGACCAGCGCACCCCTTTTCTTTACAGCGGTGCACTTTTGCCCCTCCCCAAAAGCCCAAACGCAATCCCTGCTGAGTTGAGTCAGGAGGAAGTAAAAAGTATTCTGTAGGTGAATCTGGGATAGCTTTCAGGCAAGTTTCCTAAGGAATGCACAGAAAACTCTAATCTCGACTCCCGACTGCTCGACCTAATGTTACTTTTTTATTTTGGTTTAAATCTAAATTTTAATTAGCATTGAGGGAAAATCCACTGTTTAAAAGCTGAGTTTAAGTTCAATACATGAGTATTTCTGAAGATGAGTAACTGTTTTAAATTGTAATCTCAGGAGTAATTAAAATGACTCATGATTTTGAATTGTCATCTTTGAGCAGTCCTACTAGGACCCTCCTAGAACAGCAATGTTTTAAAGCTCGGCTTGCAGTAGAAGAAAACGTATTCTTCAGGGCTGCAATGATTCTAATGGCTCGATTTATTCAAGTCCAGTGCAAGTTTTTTGCTGCGATGCTTCGTTTAATCTTAGTTTAAACGTCTCTGGTACGCTACAGAAGACCTTAATCTCAGCAGGCTTCAAGCATTCAAAGAATTTCACATGTGCATTTCTATACAATATGCTTTTGCCCTGGCTCCTCTCCTGAGGACATGGACACCGTATATATGTGACAAATTGCTCTGTGTTGGCATCTTAAATGTGTGTAGTACAAATGAACTCTGAAATGAATGACTGGAAAAGAATTCCTGCTATGTACCTGAAATTTGAAGGTCTGTTGCTGTCAGTAGTTCAGCAAAACCTCTAGTGGGAGTTTGGACAAGTGACTGAATATAGTTTAGGCTCTTGTGTTCAAGTCTGCTTTGTTTAATGCATTTTCATCCACTCCTCACACCCCCCTTCAACTGTTGATCTGTTCAGTGCCCTTTCCTGTGTCCATAGTTTCTTGCTTCTTCATTTTCCCATCTTGTTTCTTGCTTTCCGTTATTTCCTTTTCACTTCCATTTGCCATCTCCCTTTCTTTCTTTTCTGTCTGCCACTTATCGCTGCGTAGATCAGATCTGCTCCTTGTGGCATCCCTTCTCTCCCATCCTCCCTCCACCCCTCCAGGACATACTGTCAGTTGTTCATTATCATTTTTCTGATCAATCTCTCACGGTTTATAATTTTCTGCGTGGGCATGTGGTCAGCCAGCCAAGTCGGGAAGCCTTTGCCATCCAACTCATTTCTCAAAAATCCGTCTGCCTATCTGGGAGCTCAGCCACCTCATGCCAGCAGTGTGTGTGTGTTTCCTTTTTTCTCTTTCACATTTAGAGTATGTTTACCTCTTGTTCACAATGTGTCTTTACTGAGTGGCTAACAAAGCGATCCATTTCTTTCATCCCGTGTGTGTCTGCGCACCCTGGTGTATTAACGTTTGTGTTAATCTTCATGTGCTGTTCACCCCTCTCTGCATTTGTGTGTGCGTGTTTGAGGTGGTGGGTGTTTTTTTACCTGCTTGTGTGCATGCATGGCACTTGCTACATTTCTGTGTGTGGCTCAGTGCCTCCTCTGGCCTGCCAGTAACAGCTCCCTTAACAACGGGACAGCCCATAATTATAGTCCGCCTTGTATCCGAGAGCAGATGGCACATACTGATCCAGAGATGGCTCTATCCGTCAGCCCTCAGCAGCTACTGTATCTGTCTGCTACCCTTTGTAGGGGTGTGCGCCTGTACGCGTGCGCAATACCTTCCCGCTGACCCTCAAATTATGTATGCCTGTCTGTTCACTCAGTCTCCTACCGGTGTCCATTGAGCAGATGATGATTAGGATAATGGTAACTAAGATAGAATGAGGATAAAATGAACTCTCAAGCCTTTTTAAGTGACACAAATTCTTTGCACTACCCATGAGATCGCATGTGCTAAAGCATGTAGGTTAGTGTGACACCTCTTTGTTTCCCTAACTAATAGTCGAGTGCTGACTGCAGTGGCTCTGTGTTTAACAGAACTCATGCAGCTCATCTGGGCTATATTTACTTTCTCTGGGATGGGTGAATGAAAATGTGTTTAGGCAAGTGTTTTTCTTTATCCATCTGTGCCTCTCTCACTACTTAGGACAACAATGTGGATGCTATCCATCCTGGCTATGGCTTCCTGTCTGAACGGTCAGACTTTGCTCAGGCCTGTGCAGATGCCGGGGTGATGTTTGTTGGACCCGCCCCAGACACAGTCCGCAAAATGGGAGACAAGGTGGAAGCTCGTTCCCTGGCCATCAGTGCAGGTATGATGAAACTGCTGTTAGTGCTCAATTACATGCATGTGTCTTGACCATTATTGTCCTTGTGTGTGTGTATGTATA